>JAQPCC010000005.1:3585000-4185000 GCA_028392965.1 Lindernia subracemosa
AGTTTTTTGTTTTGTAGAGTTGCTAGATTTCTTAATAATGGACGACACTTAGATTAGATCAGCTTCACCAGCTCTATAAGTTGTGAGAGTTGAGCAGATTGTAAAATAAACTCGCATTTGATTGATGAACGTTTGAACCTTGATCCACATCCAATGGTGAATTGCTTCAACTTTAGTTTCTTTGAGCCTTATCAGTGATTTGAAGGGAGTTTTGCTTTAGCAAAGTATTTGATTTTGTTTTTGCACCACACTTGATCAACTTCAGCATCCAGTTAAAATCAGCTCACTTTGTGATATATGCAGTTTTTGATGCTTCTACTGTTTATCCGTAATTGGTCTCCTAGATCTTTAACTTCTGGTTAGTTAACTTGGCCTGCATTTCTACACTACTGGGGCTTTATTATAATTTGTTTTGGCATTTAATATATTTTTCATTCTAGCCATTATCCATAGCTACATCTCCAGGTTGGACATTGCACCTCATAGAGATCGATTTTTGGGATTCCAATCTGATCATGCGCCTAACTAAATTTTTCTTTAAATATAAAAATAAAATTTGAACAAAATATGTTACAAAATATGAATTGGGGCATTCCGAGAATCAAACTCGGGACCTCTCGCACCCAAAGCGAGAATCATACCACTAGACCAAATGCCCATTGATTGATTGATTGATGTGTTTTAAGTCTGACTCTCTGATATAAGTTGAGATACCCTTTGTCCATTTTGAGATCAGCTTGCACATATTTCCATAGTTGCTAAAACTTTGACCAAGTTATTAAATTTTATGTATAGTATCGATGATTCGACTGGTAGACCTCAATCCAGCTTGGATTTTTAAACCACTTTGTTGTCCTTGTCATTGATGCATTATCAGCGATTATTATATGGTGCTTGCTTGTTCTTTATACAGGATGAGGTTCAATCTCCTATAGAAATATGGAGGGAGATGATTACATCTATTGCATTAGCCTCCTCTACTTAAGGTGAGTTGACTTGGCTGATCGCATCTCTATAGAAACTCCGTATTTGTTTACTGCCATTGTTCTAGAGTATTTGATTCCCCGTCTGACTATATTGATCAGTTTGAATATTAAGTACCTTGCTAAGTGGGACATTCCGACAATCGAAGTTTTTGTCGGGACCTATCGCAAGATTGCACCCACCCAGAAACTCTTTCCACTCATTAATGTGCAGCTTTGTATTGTTTTCGAGGGCGCGCTTGATTGACATAAATAAACAACTGGAGAAAGCCTAGGCTGCTAGTGAAGAAGCGTACATTTGCTTCTCACACTCTTCTTACATTGGCTTGTTTCTGATTAACTGTAGAAAGATCTCTGCAAAGAATCCACTCCTCCCTCCATTGTTATCAATATCCTCCTTGAAGACAAGCAGGATTTTGATCTTAGTAGCAGTAACTGCTGAGTTTTTTTCAGAAGAAAAGGCGGGAACTTTGTTCATATATATCCTTGCACATTCAAATATGTACGACTATTTGCGGTGTGAAAATGTGATCAATTGCTTTCTTATGCATTCTTGGGATTACTAGTATGAAGTATTCATATTAGTTGGACTAGTTGATTTGATTTATTTATCGAGTCAAGCTCATTTAATACGGTCGATGTGGGATAAATAATCGACGAGGCAAAGGCTGACAAAGCCAGCATTTTGTTACGTTGGAAAAGAATGTGACAATGTAAGCATAAGGCATACCTTGAGCTCGAACTGAGTTTCAGTCGAGCTGACTTATCGAGGAGTTTGCGAATCGGCTCAACTCATGAGGTGTCCGTAGGCGTAGCTTTACAAAACAACTCATCAGAAGGAAAGTTCGAAGAATATGAATGATATATATGCATGCACACCCACATGCAATACAATCCATGGAGAACTAAAAGAACACAAACGTTGTATATCAAACGAACTTGACATTAATTAGTTAACAAAATAAAAAAAAAAAGGAAGACAAAAGATCGTTTTGTTCCTCTCTTGTTAGAAGCAAGCATCAAGCAGGCAACAGCAGCAAAGGGCAGCCAAACTGCACATAAACAAGGCAACAAACATATCTACATATAACCAAAAAACAATAAACAAAAAATAACATAAATAAAATAAAATTACCATCCTTGCATGAAGCCGCCGCCTGAACTGTTGTTCTGCTGCTGCATTGGCGGAGGATGGCCGTATGGCGCATACTGTGGAGCGTATCCCTGGGGAGGGTAGCCCGTCTGCGGCGGATAACCCGGCATTGGCGGGTAACCCGGGGCTGGTGGGTACCCGGGCTGGGGCGGGTAGCCCGATGGCGGGTATCCAGGTTGCGGTGGGTAACCCGGTGGTGGGTACCCGTCCTTGGGCTGACCGTCGGGTGGATAACCTTAGAAAGAAACATCCAAGATTCAAAATGCTCACACAATTTTCATTAAATAATAAAATCATATTTCAACGATTAGACAAGAAAATATATATATTAATGGATGATAAAGATGGTACCTTGGGGCGGGGGTGCGCCGACGGGGGGTTGATTCTGGTTGTAATAACTCATGATCCAACAATTATTTCACGGAAAGAAATCAAATATAATCAAAAGATTAGGGTAAATAAATAATACATACAATCTCCCTTCAATTCAATGTATGATGAAAGGGAGAAAGATTCAACTTCTGATCTCTTTCTATCTCTCTCTCTCTCTCTTTCTTACCTCTCTGTCTCGATATATTATGTATTATATTACAAATATATATATAAGTTTAGGTTGGGTTGACTTGACGACAATTATTTTACTTCTCATGATTATGATATTAAGTACCATTCTTTGCCAACTCAGACATATATTTACTGTACTATTGTATTTTAATATTACATATTGGGGATTATAGTTAAACTACCTTTTTTTATTAGCAATGAGAAAGATATACGAGTGGATAAAAAACCAATACCAACCCTCCGAAAACATTCGAAATCTAGTAAGAAAGAAATCTTTCATACCCGAGAGAGAAAACAACAAACAGGAAAACAAAAAAGAAAAAAAAAAATTGAAAGAAGTACAAATTTAAGAGTTTGAATAAGAACATTTAAAGAAACTATGTTACTACATATCGAGCCTAAACTCAGATCTATAATAGTTTTCACTATCTTGGTCTTCAACTTCCAAAAAACTTGTCGTCTTTGGAAGGGATACTCCCTCAAAGGGAGAAACAAAACTCATACGTGAGGTAGGCTAAACTCATTAGCTGAACCACGTAATAATGTGTGTGATTATTCTGTTCTGTTTAGATTTTCTGTGATTAGAATCGATTTTTTATCGATCTAAACCAAAAGGCTAAACAACTCATGGATCGTTTGATACTATGAATGCAATAGAGGTAGTCTTATTTATTTTAGGTTCGATTTTTTCAGTATCACTCCTTATTTGACAATCATGAAATTCTTACAAGTATTATAAATAAGGGCTAGTTATGTATTTGGATATAAATGAAGTCTCAAGTCCATTTTATTTTTACTATAATCCATCGGTTTAGACCGACTTTGTGAACGAGTCGATCTCGTGCCAATTTTAGGCTCGAGCTCAAGCTTTTAAACTCTAAATTTTATTTTTAGATTTAAAAATAAAAATTAAAAAATTAAAATTTTTAAAAGATCGTGAGCCGGCTCTTGAGCATTGAAACAATTACAACGAAGCTCGAGCTCGACTATAATGAGCTAGATTTCGAACTTCAATCGAGCCTATTTATTGAGTTCGTAAGATTATTCTACTCATCTTTTGCCCTTATTCTAGCCAGCCATTAACATTAATTTTAAGGTGTCTTGTCGTAGCAAATATACTCATTAAAAATCTTATATATTAATAGAAATGTAGGTTTCTTATAAACAAGCTACATGTCCAATTATTTTTATAAATTTAATTAATTAAAAAATAAATTAATATTATTATAAAAAACTACTCACTCTCACACCCTCACTTACAATTGATACCTGTTTTTAATTGTAATAGATGAATAAACATAAAAAAAAAAAAACTTCCCATTATCACACTAATAGGAAAAAAATAGTTTTATATTTATTTGAAAACATTATTTAAGATACATAATTATGACCCGTGTATTGCACGGAAAAAAAACTAGTTAATTATAAAAGATAAGTCTTCTTCTCTACATAGGTATGATGGAATGGCATGCTTTATTTAGAGCGTCTCCTTTGGATAAAAAACTAGTTAATTATAAAAGATAAGTCTTCTTCTCTAAACACACCGTTAAATGCCAACAATGGTGTTGGAGGAGCTCCAACGGACCTCCAATCGCCACGCTATTGATGGCGGAGCGAGCTACAGTGTCCCTCTATGCTGAGCGGGCCACTGTTCACACGCCAAAAGGTTTTTTCTTTTTTTTCTTATTCTTTTAATTTTCGATCTCATTTTTGGTGATTTCTTGAGGCTTGAGTGAAATTGAAAGTAGAGATTGAGCTTACAGTGTAGCCCTCGTGAAGAAGACGATGAAGAGAGAGAACTGGAGAAAATTGATTATACAATTACAATTATACCCATAAAATTTATCAAAATTACAAATATTGCCATTACATAATTGAATCTACAAATTTAGGTATATTAATTTATATTGATTTTTTTTCTAATTAGTTATAAATTGCTCTTCAAAAAATAAATTAATCACCTATAAGATAATATCTTAAAACATAATTAATATTGATGAAATAGGTTTTATAAAAATTAATAATAAATAATTTTTAACTTTATTTATAAAATTATATTCGAATGTTTATATGATAATTTATTAAGAAAATTATATGATAATCTTGTTTAACTATAAAATAGATTATTATTATTATTATAGATTATTTAAATATAAAATTAAGTAAATAAGCTAATTAAAGCAAATATATTACATTCATATAATCATTAGATTAACCAAATTAAATATTACAGAAGAAAAAAATTTAAATTACACATACTAATAATTTTTACAAACTCAAACATTTAATAATTAAAATAGAGTTCGGGGCATAAAATATTAATCTTAATAATCACGCAAATTTCCTCCGGTAGGACCGAGATTTATTAAAAACATTTGATGATCGCGAAATTGTTGTTCCAACCGTTGAACCGGCATGCCGTGACGAACGTTTTCAACAATTTCTAGCTCGTCATAAACAAATTCGAGATAAAAATGCTCACTTTGAACTTCCTGATGCATTAGTTGAGCATTTGTGGGCTAAGTATTCTAGTTCTTATTATTAACATTTTTTTAAGAAAGATTGCTAGCAAATTTTTATGTTTATGCCTTAATTTATTGTTAAATTTATAATCTATTTTTCTAATGTAATATTATTTAACGTGCTTCAAATATTTTATGATGATTTTATTTAACTATAACATAAATTAATGTACGTTATTTTCATAATATAAATGAATATAAATGGAATATATTGAGAATATTATATATATAGAGTAAAATATAGAGGAGATGGTTGGAGTTTACTGATACTGTTCAAACTCTATATATGGAGTAATTATATTGTAGCAACTCTATATATATAGAGGGGTGGTTGGAGATGGCTTTAGTCCCAATATACGGAATCACCATCTATTGAAACAATTGCCATCAATTTACGTTAGAGTAATCACTCATAGTATAATACTTGGTACTTTCGATAACATTAAATTTTTATTTAAATTCGAAAAATGATTATCCCAATTATAACTAGTAAAATATGTGGATATTTTGCACAACACAATGTAAATTATTGGGTCCAGCCAGAAAATGGCTCTCATATGTGTGGACAAAACATTTAGGGAGTTGAGCAATTAAGTAAAGGGCCAACACAAGAATAGTAAACAATTACAACGACCCAAGGCATGACATTTTGGTTCTTGCTTGAGTATCAGCCTATAAATAGGTTGCATTATTCGTAGATGAAAAGCACCCCAAAGCAAAGTGCTCTAAGTGAGGGAGAGAGAAAATGAGAGGAAAAAATAAAAATAAAAAACTTATCCGGGTGGATAAGGGTAAGAGCGGGTATAGTTTTATTGGGATAGTTGAGAGTTGGTACAAATACATTACCTGGATGGGTAAGGGGTCTCGGGTTTGAGTTTAAATACGAGTGTTAATTTGTACGGTGTAATTATTCTCAATATAGTAAAATTGTTGTCTCTCCGTGGAAGTAGGCAGTATTGACCGAACCACGTAAAAATCTCGTGTTCTCTCTCGTTGTCATTTCGGCTTTCATAATTATCACGATAAATTGTCGCCGTGTCCAAAATACAATCCACCGCTGGGTCCGAATATTTTAATAATCTCCCAAACATAAATGACGAGGGTTGTAATTACAAAATTGGCCCATATTGTTTTTTTAACTTGAATATAGTCGTGTAGATAGACCATGTTGAAAATATCTACACTTTTCTCACTTGTATCATCGTCTGAAAATGGTGTAATCTTTACAATGTAAAATTCGTTGTGTTGTTTCTGAAGAATTACAGATTCATCTTGGCGGGCAGCAGTTTCATCAAGAAGAAGATAGATATCGTCAATGTATTGAGTATATCTCGTTAATCATCACTGTACAAGTAAAAATGTTTTATACTTATGGTACAACTTATATAAAATTACAAAATTGCCCTTTTGATAGCTATAACTAAAAATAACAGAGTTATAAGCCATTTGCTGCTAGGATTAATCTGTCATGCGATTGATCATCCAAATCCTTTTGTGAAGACTTCATATTCCTGTAATTCCTCAGTTTCTCCATAGATTTGAGTTTTTCACGTAAATTATGTTTTTTTCTTTTACTTATTTCGTTTCTTATAATCTCTATTATTCATAACACAAACATAATTTTAATCGACGTATTCTCGAATTTTGTAGAGGTAAAAAAATGAAACTTTCGGGCATAGACATTGATAGCATAACATAATATTGGGGATTCTTAATTAATTGTGTAGCATAATCTTTGGGGTTCATCATTAATAGCATTAGCATAATCTTTGGGATTCATCATTGATTGAATTTATTTTTTCCTTGTATAGTATGATTTTGGCTTTGTTTCTATATTATCATTGCAAATACATAATGGAAATATAGAGTATTTACTCTTTCAGACATGAATCAAATTTCATCAGCTGACCAAGCGAATATGTAATGTAACTATTCCTCACAACTTAGGTAGCCTTCCAACTGCACTTTACATGCGTCGATTAATGGATTGTTATGGTCCTCTATGAGATTTATAAAAAACTTTCGATAGCGTATACAAGTGCTAAGCTAGGTCGAAATATGCCTAAGAAATCGACACTCTAATATCAATTATATATATAGCAAGATTCATTTAATTATTATACAATATTATTACAACAAGCACGCACACACGAGAATTTTCACTCTCAATCATTGATTTATCTATAATAAGCATCATCATTGGCCCACCCATTATCAGCATGGAGAAAGACCATTTTATTGCAGCAAACATTTCATATTATTTCAAAGGCAAGGCAAATATAGTACATGCATGCGCCGCGCGGTCTACGCCCTAATAAGGACTCTCGCCGACGTAGTTGCCCGGGGGATCGTAGCTGCAAATAACAAACCACCACCCATTGCTGCACTGAGCCCTAGCGCACCCAATCCTGACCGAGTTGCGCCACACCACTTGGGTGTAATGACCGCACACGCCGTTGCAGGAGTTAGACGCATAGTCGTAGTTCGCCTTTTCTCCGACCCAAAGGTCGACCGCGTTCAGGCCGGTGAAGTCGCCGCTGCCCGCCGCGAGATTCTCTCCGTAGGGCCCGCCCGAATGAACCATGGCGCAGTCTCCGATCCTTTGGTTCGCATAGCTTTGGGCGTAAGACGCCACGTTGTCGTCCCAACTCACCGGCCCGACGCCCACTTCGGCTCTTGCGTTGTTGTGGGCGTTTACGAAGTCTTGCGGGGAGTTTTGGGCATCGACGGCTGTGAGGGTTAAGGTTGTAAGTGCGAGCAAGGTGATTAGAAGGGCCATGGTTAAGAGATGGTTATTAGGTTTTTTGTAGGATGATTATGATGAAGAACTAACTAGCTAGGGCTTTATATAGGTGGAGTTGAATGGAAATTTTTAGACAGTCACGATTGAATAATCTTCCACTTTGGAATTTTATACATACACTTGGGGTCATTTTTTTTTTATTGATTTGAAGTCTTAGTTGCTATTGCATGGATTGTTGAAAGGATAATAAAAAAGTAATTGTATAATTATATTATTTTTGGGAAGTTAATTTTAAGAAATAAAATAAAATTCAATTAATTAAATTGCTAATTTTGAGATTTATAAAATTAATCTTAATTTAATAAGTAAGTTCATACTATAAGTGATTATATTATATTCCTTTTTTGTATAAAATAAATGAGATATTTAAAGATTTTCATTCTTATTGATTTGGTTAATACATTATTGGGGTTATTAACAAGATATTAAATAAAACCTATCATTAAAAGAACCATCCAACCTAACGCGGAATTATTTAATTCTAACCCCCATAATTCCTCCTAATACACCCAACCAAACAGGCTCTTAGTATTCGGGTCGGAGCTTGAAGACGAAGCTAGAGACTAAGGCATTAGATCTTCGAAGAAGCTCGGGCTTTAGATAGGTGGAGTTAAAAAAAAAAAAAAATTAGACACATATGGAATAATATTATACGTTGGAATTTTATACAAATTGGTGATTACATGTCATAATTGATTGATGTGAAGTTATTATTGCATCAAACTTGTTGATAAGTTTTTAGATCAAGTAATCATTTAACATGATATCAAAGCTCGGCTAAGATATCATGGTTGCGAGTCCTCACAGCGACCCGTAAAAAAAAAAGATTTCAGCCTAAACATTAGAGAATGTTTTGAAAATAAAATATATAAAATTAAACTATTTCCCTTCAACTTTAAACTTAGGTAAATGGTTCATTCAATAGAACAAATGGCGATTAATCTAAGATAAGGTTATACTAATCTATTACATAGAATAGACAACCTACGTAATCCAGGAAAATTATTTCCACATGGTATGATTTATAACACATATATTAACTTACCATTTTCCACACGTTATCTAGAATTGATTTTTTCTGAAGAACGTTGAGAGACTGATATTGTTTTCTTATGGTAATAAATGATATTTTTAAATGCCTATATCATTTTTTTTCTTAGGTCAATGTCTTTTTATAGTTAATCCAATTTGAATATGCAAGCAGCCCATGTGCGTAGTCTCCTTCCTCACCTCATATACAAATCTATCAAATCTTTAATGTATATCAACGTCATTTTATTATGCAAAGTAGAATCTATTTAAACATAAACTTATAGTTTCAAGAAAATAATTACATACTCATTTTCCTCAAATCAATCAAATCATAAACGTATAATTAGTGGTGGATCTACTATGCACCTTAAATTCCATTCAAATCTTTGTGTTATTTGTTATTATTTATTACAAAAAAATACTTTAGATTGCTATGGTAACGACGCAATAAGTTTCCACGTTGGGCTTTTATTGATGTGAAGTGTTAAAATCGAACATAATGGCTATTAATCTAACATAAGGTTTTAATGATTTATAGCTAATATTTTCGTGTCTATTACACAAAATAGACGACGTAAGCATACCTACGTAATGGAGAAAAATTTATATCCACATATTAAGATTTCTAACGCATAATAATTTCATGCTACCGTTTTTCACACGTGTATCTAGAGTTGATGTTTTCTCAATAACATTTTCTTAGGTCAATGTCTTTTTTATAGTTGAATCAGCAAATAAACAATTTGCTCCGTATCCTTCCTCAGATATAAATCAATCAAATCGAAAATGTATATAGATCTAATTTATTATACAAATTAGAATGTATTTAAAATGAACCTATAGTTTCAGGAAAATAATGTTGGATATTTTTTTCATACACACCCAATGTATTTATATATATATATATATATATATATACATATATAATATACTAGGAAATGAAGCCGACGCGTTGCGCGGCATTGGTCCAAGCTCGGACACTGAATGTACTGAAAAAATGTGTTATGAACAGAAGCATGTGCACATTTTACTTGTGGTTAGTTATATAGTAATAAATAAATACAAAGATGTGATGATAAATTTTTTAGGCCACAAACATGCATACTTATATATATAATATATATATATGTAATACAACCATGAACGTTTAGGTTTTAAAAAATTTTGATCAAACTACGATGCACTACTACCCAAGCTGAAAAATGCATTTAAAGCAATGTCACATCCAACCAATATTTGTAAAAAAAAAATGATAAAAAAAAATCCATTAATTCATGCTAACAACAAAATTTGTTTTTTTTTAAGTTTGCAATCGAATGTATCTATCTGCTGAGCATTTTCGCTTGAGATTTTTTTGTGGTCATTCATTGTTTAACTTCTTGGAGTTTTCCACATTGGAGGGTGCACACGAGAAAATGCTTGAAGAGGATGTGTCTTTGGTGATGTTAGATAAGGAATCTGCAACGAGCCGATCTCTAACACTGACATGATTACTTTTTGTTCTTCAGCTCTCTCCTAATTTTGTGGAATTCTTACTATTGGTTTAACTTATCTTTTCACCATGCAAACCATGATCCCACTTACTAGTATTTCATGCCACTCGATGAATGTGTTTAAAATATAAATAAATATATATAATATTAATTTATATTTTGAGTTATTTGTAATTTATAATGTTTAATAGATGAAATATTTTTTATAAATATTATAAAAAAAAGATCGATATGTGATGATATAACTATAATAAATAAAAAAAATTGAGGAGTAAAATAGTAATAATTCAAATTAAAACAAATTAGTAGGAAGGATAAAATAGCAATTAAAGTTGACATACCGTCATCGTTTATTAAATAGTAGAATGAATAAGTAAACAAAAAGCTTTAAGTTTTAGGCCCTTCTCCACGTGGGACGTGAGCCCAAGACCAACACCATTTTATGTTTTTCTAGACCTGCAATGGCCAATAACCAAAACTAGTATTTTATGCACGATCGATGCGTGTGCTATATATATAAATATATATAATATAATTGTAATTTAAAATATTTAATAGATGAATTATAATTTAAAATTTAATTATATATTATTTTTTGTATGTAAAAGATTAAA
This sequence comes from Lindernia subracemosa, assembly GCA_028392965.1. Taxonomy (NCBI): domain Eukaryota; kingdom Viridiplantae; phylum Streptophyta; class Magnoliopsida; order Lamiales; family Linderniaceae; genus Vandellia; species Vandellia subracemosa. Next base: position 3,596,165 of record JAQPCC010000005.1, read on the forward strand.
TTGATTTGTAAGAATATAATTATAGCAAATTATAAATTTGAAGGAATAATTTTTTGAATTAAATAAATAATTAAAATAAGGGTAGTATAGTAATTATTCAAATTAAATTGATACACCAAAATAGTTACTATAAGGTCATCACCAATAATAAAATAGAAAGATATTGGTCTCCAAGAACATATTGTTAAACATTTCATATTATTTCAAGGAAATAATATATTTGCAATCGTGGCCGATGCGCTTATAAGGACGCTGACCAACGTAGTTACCCGGAGGATCGTAATTGCACATAACAAACCACCACCCGTTGTTGCATCGAACCCTAGCGCACCCGATCCTGACCGTGTCTTGCCACACCACTTGGGTGTAATGACCGCAGACAAAGCTGCAAGAGTTGGATCGATAGTCATAGTTCGCCTTTTCTATGACCCAGAGGTCGACCGCATGCAGGCCGGTGAAGTTGCCGCTGCCAGACGCAAGATTCTCTCCGTAGGGCCCTCCTGAATGAACCAAGCCGCAGTCTCCGCTCCTTTGGTTCGCATAGCTTTGGGCGTAAGACGCCACGTTGTTGTCCCAACTCACCGGCCCGACGCCCACTTCGGCTCTCGCGGCGTTGTGGGCGCTTACGAAGTCTTGCGGGGAGTTTTGGGCGTCGACGGCTGTGAGGATTATAATGGTAATAGTAAGCGCGAGTAAGGTGATTGCGGGGGTCATGGTTAGAGCTGGTTATTAGGGTTTTTTGAAGAACTGACTAGCCAGGGCTTAATAGATGGTGTTAAAAGGAAAATTTTTAGACATACATTTCAAGTTACCATTTTCCACACGTTATCTTGAATTAATGTTTTCTCATGAACGAAGAACTATTTTCCATTACCATTTTCCACACGTTATATAGATTTGTGTGACAGCTCAAGCATCGTGAAGGGGTTAATTCATCTCTTATCTCGTTTTCAACAATGTTTTCCTTTGATTCATTGTTGATTTTATTTATTCCTGTGTTAGCTTAAATTCCTTGTGTGATTAAGGACGTGTTAGGCCGAATTATGACTATGTATTAATGCTATGCGTATTTTATTTGATCGTATGGATTGAGTTACATATTCTTTGTGTGTGCTTGATGTGCGTACGTGTGAATGGCCACCATACGTATGATCCTAAATATGTCTATGACACGGGTTAAGTGATTAGACCGACTGGAAAAAAACAATGAATACCATGTAAAATCGAACAGAGATGGACTCGGTTTTGTATGTATGGTTTTCGAGATCTTAGGCGCCGAAAGTGTCTAAACTCGGAGAATTTCATAATGATCGAATGCACGTATATGAACTACAGTTATATAGACATATAGGGATTAGTTCACCTATTCTCGTAGGGTTGCTATTACGGGACAAACAAGTAGCACGTATATTAGGAAATTCTACCTTTATTATAATTCATATTGATTAAATAAGATAGATTTTATAAAGACATATTAATAATTCGTGCTGAGCATATGTCTTGATCACGTTTGCCATTAATTGAGTCATCGTTATCTTTATTTTATATGATTTTATTTATTCGTGTTTTTATCCCATTTATCCGATCAAATCATAAAAAATATAAAAATTCCTTTAGTCTAAATTAGATGTAGAAATAATATCTTAAGATTAATCGGGTTGTCCCTGATGACTGCTAATTGGATTTACGTCCACTTTATTACTTTCACGACCTAGTACACTTGCTAGTATTCGAGCGTGTCAAGTTTTTTGCACCATTATCGTGGACAACGGTATTATTAGTTTATGATTTATTCTGAGTTTTAGTTTTGTTGATATTTCTATTCTATTCCATATCAGATAATTTTTCTCACCCGATTCACTTAATATACTCAAGAGGCATCTTCATCTATCACCAATTGGTTTCAGGATGAAGCCCTCGATTTCTTAATATGGTATCAGAGCGGGTTCGATCTATACTCACCGTTACCCGATTCATATGTCTACGTATTAGGCCAATCACGCCACACGTGGGGGCGTGTTGAGATTTTTATTCTATCCCACATCGGATAATTCCTTCTCAGGCGACTCACTTAATATACTTAAGATGCAACTTCACATATCACCAATTAGTTTTAGGATGAAGCCATCGATTTCTTAATAAGTTTAGATCTTTATTTTTCTTTTATTATATTATTATTATTATTATTATTATTATTATTATTATTATTATTATTATTATTGTTGTTGTTGTTGTTGTTGTTTTACCAAATTAATTTACGTCTTCATCTTTCAGAAATTCCCGTTGATGCATGACACAGACCTCATATAAAGGACCATTACTATTTGATGCAGAAACCGAAGCTACATGCCAACGCAACAACCAAAACCGTAGACAAACCATTTGAGGTTATAAATCGCACTTAGGAGACCTATCTGAGGTCTTTTGTTTGGGAACAATCGAAGTCTTAAGCATGATGGTTCACTTGGGGCCGAATACTGGTACAACACGTCATTCCATGTTTCAACGGGCACAACACTATTTCAAGTTGTGGCCACTGTTTCCTACCAGGAGAATGTCAAGTGGCCGCTGTTTCAGAAATATTAGTCGACCGTGATATGAGATATTGCGGCAACTTAAGTACAATCAACACCAAGCCCAACAGCGAATAGTAAATTTTGAGGTGGGAGATGCGGTGTTCTTAAAACTTCGCCCATATCGACAATAATCTCTAATTACCCGCTATTATGGCCCCTTTGGCATTCTTTAACGCATTGATCATGTTGCATATCAATTGCAGCGTCCCGAACATAGTCATATTCATCCTGTTTTCCACGTGTCGCAACTGACGAAAGTAGAGGGGGATCATCCTATTAAGGCTGACTTGCCACGGGATTTGTCGGTCCCAAAATCTATTTTGGCAGAATGTGTTGTTCGAAAGGATGATACAGACGAGCACCAAGGTTTAGTTAAATGGACGCAACGACAGCTCAATGATGCAACTTGTGAGGAACTACACCAGCTTTACCCGAATGTCAATCTTGTGGACAATACTCATTTTCAAGGGGGAGATAGTATTATCGAAGCAGAAGCTACTCAAGCAACTCGAGGTGAATGAGCCAGACAGATCAAGGTTTATCAAAGACGGGCCAAAAAAGATCGGCTCAGATCTTCCAGCCCATGATTAGCCCCAAGACTAGATTCGTCATATCTAATAGATCGTTGGACTGTTGAGATGTATTAGGGAAAAAGATACATTTACGATCGAAGAATAACTTCAATCAAGCAGTCTGGGAGATTATCGCTATTAGTTTATTGCTATTACTTTTTGTTGTGATTCCGGCCGCCTTAGATTCCTAACTCAATATACTTTCGTGGGTGTGTGCTGATCAAGTCGAACGAATCGATCTTGATATCGTTTGAATCGAAAAACAATAAGTAAATGAAAAACAGAGACAAGTCTTTTACGTGGTTCGGTTCTGAAAAACCTACGTCCACGGGGCCTCAAGAAGATGATTTTATTACTGATGATTGGGTGTTTACAGTAGTCGGCTATGAGATCTATCACTTTCGTGTTTACAACTTCTCAAGCTAATCACTCTACACGAAGTTACACACGCTCAAACTCTCCTACTTGAAACTATAAAAACAGAGTTCTTATATAGACATCTGCTGGCTTACTAGCCGTTAGATGACGTCAGCAACCGTTCTTCAATTGCCTTTCAAGATTTACTTATAGAGTCGCTACTAGCATCAGCAATTTCTTTAGGCAACTCAAGTGATAAGAAGAATTGTTGTTGCTAACAGCATTTTCTTCAAGGCTTTAAACATTGCTTTCTTTTCTTCTTACCAGCAAATACAAAACCGACCTTCAGTGATGTTCTGAATCTTTCATCCACTTTGATAGAGCTTTGTTCATGATTGCTGACTTAGCTTCAACACTTTTATCTTGTTCTTCTGTCAGCATCAATATAATTATTTCTTCAGTCGACTTCTATTCAGAAATCAGACACCGAGTTTTATCGCCTTCACTCTAACACACACACACAGACACACTTGAACAAGTATATGTTGACTAAGTTAGCTGTAGTAATGAACTCGGTGACTAGTTCTTAGTGAGTGAAAGATTATAGTATTGCTTCGAGCTGCATCTTACGCCGAAACAAGATATCAGGCAGGCATCGAATATGATATGATCGTACTTGTCTTAATCTTGAGCACACGCCCTATTACACACGTTTATTCTGTAACTCTTACATAGTCTCCCACAGGAAAAGATTCACTTAACCACATGATTATCTCAAACAAGATATATAGTTGTTACAAGTCGATACTGTATTACATTACGTCTCTATATGAGGAGCGCCACTTCGAATCGTTTTAATGCAGTCGAAGCCTGTTGCAATGATCAGGTCAGTGACCAATCATGTAATTATAGCAGATCAAGCAGTAGTTTATGCTGATATTATTACCTGAATATCACTATATTTCTCAATCTATGGCTGACCCAGCTTCAGCGTAATGGCCTCGTGCACATGAGCCTCAGTTGGTACGCAGGACTTGTTTGCTGCCTCACTTGTTTCCCCCTCGTGCCAGCACGTCGTTTCTAACTGCAAGTTTTTCCTTCTGTTTACCTTTCTCTTGAGTTCTTCGTTTTCTTGGCATGCAAGGTTCACTTTCTTCTGCAATTCGATATTTTCCTGTTGAATGAGATTTCCCTGGACGTAAAGGGCGACGAAGCTGTTATTTTTATTTCTTACATCATGAGGGAGAAGCAGAACATGCGAAATTTATTGTATAAACCTTCCAATTTAACTCTGCAATTTCATCAGCCAGAATTTGTTCCTGTCAGAACATGCGAAAAGAAAATGTGAGACAGCGCCATTTTTTTTTCTCAATGCAGTGTTCGAAATAGTTTATTAGCTAAAAGAAAAAAAAGGTTGCCTACCTTCTTCACACGCGCGGATTTCAGGCTTGTTTCGAGTTGGCTCTCGAGATTCTGTAGGTCTTTGATGCTCAAACCTGACAACTCTTCTCCCAAAAGCTTCCTAAAAAGTCAAAGAGAATAGATGCCACAATATTAATTTCGAGATTTCATTATGTCTTTAACATAGATAGTATGCTATTTTCTATTGCTTATAATGTGTCATATACTCATATGCATAGTTTCCTTCACTTGGCTAAACAGTTCAAGTGTGGCGGCATCATATTACCAGCTACTGTAACTGTTTTGATCTTATATTACATCAATGATTTAGTTTTCACAAGCTACCATAACTATTTCAATACTCGGCGGTGCCTGTATTTTTTTTTTAGATGTTGAACTTACTTGTGGCTTTCTTGCAAGTACTGTAGTTGTTGTCTCAAGCTTGCTGCTTCCCTTTGCCAGAACTATGGAAAAACAGAAAATATTTTAGGTCTGCATCAAATAAATATAAAAAGGCCAAACCATGATCATGAAATTTTAGGTTGAATGGTATGTGCATTTCTCCGTAAACGTGAAACTATATATGTGATGGATTTTTATTTTTTATCCCATCGAAAGATAGAAAATCTTAACATTTCTTGACGAGTCAAAATGTTAGATCCGTTTCAAGTCCAGTTAACGACAAGACTCCGGTTAATTTTCTTGCATACAAGAGTTCCTTGTTTCTTTGTCTTAAAATAGTTTTTATTCTGGAGTAAAATATCGAACCTGGCTGGTTTATCATGTCAAAAACTATGACGTCTAATGAGCCTAAGAACCAAAGTGGGATATCTATTACTATGAATTGACATAATAAAACCGTCAGCTATGATGATTGTGTTATCATCTGACATTTTGTAAGATCAGTATAGTCCCCAATGCTTTCTGTTCCTTTATATCCGTTTTTCTTCGTGCATAAATAAGATATATTTTATCAGAAACATTCCAAGTGTTTTTGTGGCGTGTTGAAGATTGAATACTTAGAAGGATTTCAGGTATAAACGACCTATGTGAAGTATTGGTATTTGAGGATGGAACGATGATTTGCCACCATCATGTTTTAGGTGTGCAACCTGCAGAACCAAAGAAAAAGAGGATCTTGTGAGTTGCTCCGAGAAATTCGTGCAAAAAGCTTACAGAAATTAAGATATGACGGCGTCTTAAACTCTCGAATAGGAAACTAAGTTGAGAATCTAAGGCTGGCGAGGATGAGCTAAGGCACCTTTTTTACTAAAGCTTTGGCCTATCAGTTTTCTACAGAAGGCGTCAATGGGATGTGTCATCCGAAGTTTACTGATGAGCCACTTGACACTCTTTGTGCATCGTCTATGATGGGGAAAACGATCCTAGGCGTGTTTTGAAGTGATGGATTTGCGATATTTCTTGGTTAGAATCATATATCTCAATTTTTTTTTTTTCTAGTTGTCTCGCTCTTTACCGAGTAAGTGAAAGCTTCTAGAGTTTCATCGTGTTCTTATATCTTAACGCTTTCAAAATCCTTGCTCGTAAGGATCTTACTTAGTCTGGGTTTCATCTGCCTAGAATGGTTTTTGTATCAATGCTTTCGTGTCTGTATGCGCCACATGGGACCTGAAGTATATCACCGTCAGTCACTTGGATGCTCTTTTTGAAGCCTGTAACAGTTTTTGCTTTGAAGTCCCTGTTAACTGTCCAAGGAAACGAACTATTTTTTAATGAACTTTTATTAAACTTGAGGCCGAACCAGCTGACGTGCTTTGCTACTCTGGATGCATTTTCTGTGGTTCTACAATCTTCGAATTGAAGATATAATGTTATATGCATCGATGAATGTTCGCGGCTTTCTAACTAATTATAATTAAATCCTTAAACTCACCAGTTTCATGCATAACGTGTCGCGGTACGTTTGTGTTGCATATGAAAGATATATCCGCGCGCTCAACGATAAAATGAGGAAAAGAAAAATGCGATTGAATTCAAAGAAAGGTACCTTAACCTCAGAAGCTGGATTCATCAGATGGTAATGGTCTTCTTTGAGTTTGTTGTATCTTTCAAATACAGATTTCATACTGCGAATTAAGAGAAAAAAAAGAATGAGCCTTTCACAGCTTAATTACCTTATATGAGTTGTGCCTCTGTGCAGACAATATATTCATGATGAACAAAGTAAGCAAAGGCATGATGCTGCTATAAACCATATAAAACACAAATACTATATATGGTTCCAGCAGTATATCATAGGTTTCCTCGAACTTATCATCTCCGTATTTAGTTTTATAAATCCCGATGAACGGAAGAAATGGTGACATAGTTCAAATCAAACACCAGTTAAAATGGTTCTTGCACGAAACATTTCATCCACTAACATGCTTGTAGGTATTTCCTCGAGGCTTATTACATATTTAGCCAGCGCAGTTAAGGCATAACGGCCGGGAAGTTACTCTTTCATTCATATGCATATATAGCAGATCGAGTCCCGCAAGAACCAGCAATATGAGGTTCTCTTCGATGTTATTCATTCGTTTTAGGTCAACGTAATACTCTATACTATCACGGGATTTCGGGTAAAAAAAAAATGTTATATTTGTAAGAAAATGCTGCAAATGTAAGAAACGGGGAAATTAAATAACACATCAAGAAATCTATAGATCGAAGAAGTAAGGAATAATGCTTCAAGAATCGATCCAACCTGGTATTTGCGAAATCGTGGAGCTTTCCAGTGCTAGAGAAGATAATCAATCCAACCTCAGCATCGCATAGGATCGATAATTCCTTTGCCTTCTTAAGCAATCCGTTTCGCCTCTTCGAGAAAGTTACTTGTCTGCTGGTCGAATTATCGATCCTACGAATCGCAATCTTTCCTCTTCCCATGTTGCCTGAATCTTATTTCCTCCCTATAAAACAAACTGAAAAAAGAGATCAAGGAACACTAAACAAAGAAAAAAAATGAATAATTAGGGTTTCGATGAGCCAGTTTGACCAGCCATTGAAACAAGAGTCGAAGTTAGAGATGAAAAAACCATGAACAGTGAAGAAAGAAACAAAGACAAGAGTAAAGGTTAGAGCTTACTATTTTCAGATGCGATAATGTTTTGGAATACTACCAAAATGGGGAAGATAGAGAGGTTAGGGAAAGCCAAAGATGTTCTTTATAAAACCCATAAAAGTGGTTTCATTACCCAAAACATAGAACTCCTTAAATTGGTAAAGACGAATACGCTTACCTTTATATATATATATGTAAGAGAGTATTTTAATCTTTTGTGCAAGTTGTAATGTCGAGAAAAAAACATTGAAATGCATGCTATACATTACACACACAAGTAAATGAGACTTGTTCATCTTTTATTTTTACTTTTTTTTTTTATCAAAAAGGAAAGTAAAATTCCATCCCATTAAAAAACAAACGAACAATAGATTAAATAATCCAAGAGATCATTCTTTGTTACTTTTTTTTTTTTTTTTTTTAGGGAAGTAAAAATTTCATTCCATGAAAGAACAAAGAACAAAGAACATAGGTTAAATAATCCAAGAGATCTCTTTGATAGAGATCGAAGGTCAACCAATACAAATAAAAACCGAAAATGAAACTATTCCAACATCAGTCATAAGAAACTATGAACTACAATGAATTAATCTTAAAACTCCACAACAATATCTATCAAAATCAGATATATCATAGAGTACAAGATGCAACCACGGATGATGAGAGCAAATCCGTGAATAGTCAAATCTTTAGTTTGATGAGAACATTTCTTTTGGTCAAAATACTGCAAACTCCAATCTAAGCCATAGTACTCCAAGATTAAGAATTTTTCAATACTCAAGCTCCAAAAGGGAAGACAATTACGGAAGAAAATCCCATCGAAGGAAAAGCACAACTCCTACAAAGAGAATAGACAGAAGCTCCCACAGGGAAATACAAAACAAAACAAAAAGAAAAAAGGCAAAACAGTGCAAAGCAAACATAGAGGAAAGAAAAACGAAAAATGAGTTCCACCATCCTCCATTAACGGAGGAAGGAGGAGAAGGGTTTTATTTACACATTTATATCCTATTATTTGTTATTGTTCTTGTTTATTACACATTTTTATGTTATTGCTACACATTTGGATTAGAAGTAAGATGATATGATTATAGCTGGAAGTCTCTTCCTCGTACAAAGGGAACAGTGAGATGGTTTTGTAAAGTCCGACGATGGGGTTTGATTTTTTTTAAGGTGCTTGTCTAACGTATAGATCACTGACAGGTGGAGGAATATTATATTTTGATATTTAGGGTTTTTATTATTCAATCATTTTATTTTAGGAAACCAACCACTATGGGAACTTTCTGAAATTGGTGAAAGACATATGTTAGCCAACATTGTAAGGAACCCTAAATTATTAATTAGTTTGCTGTCAAAGCCATTATTGAAGAGAATCTTCGGCTTTCCTTCATAGAAATCTTATGGTGCTCACATGTAAGCACTATGTGTGAGCACCATTCACATTCTCTTATAATGTCATTGTCAAGTCATCACATATAATGTGAGAGAATGTAAGTGGTGCTCACACATGGTGACAGCCTTACCGATCAGCAGGCTCACTTGAACCTCAACTCGAGCTCATGGTCTTCGACACAACTCTTCGAAAGCTAACAAAAATCTTTTTTATTAGTATCCTTTTTATTAAATTTCGAGCTATAAGCTGGAGTTCGGCTCGTCGGGTAAACGAGTTCACAAGCCGAGCTCGAAAATAAATAACTCGTCAATTTAGAGCTCAAACTCGAGCCCACTATTTTATTTTTTAAACTAGAGGACGTGTTGAGGTTTATGCCCTAGATGCCGTACGAGGATTAGATAGTACGAGGGCATTAGTGTAATTTTGATGTGTTTAACATTTGTAATTGAATTATTTGATAATGAAATTATTATTGTTTGTTTATTGTCGAAATTAGCATGACAAACAATACAAAGGCATATTATTATTTCGTCTAAATAAATTAACCTTGCAGTCGGGTAATAAGACGAATTAATAAAACCTCAATATTTACAGTTCAGTTACTGATTCTGTGGGGACAGAGAGGGGGCACCAGTAAGCTGACATACTGTAATATTAAATTAAGTCCACAAGTCTTAATCTTCAGTAGGGTGACTGGATTGACGAGTACGACTTGTTTGTCGACGGGTCCAAAGTGGTTATGCCAACCATTCACTTGGGAAGTGGGAGCTCGTGACATTGATACAAGACGAATCAGGGGATTGTCTGTATTTGAACACTGGCTCGTAATCGAACGATCACACGCTGGTAAAGTCGTTGATCGATCGATTGACTATAGTAGTCTACGTGAACCTTAGACCGAAAGGGTTTAACTCGGGGTTGGTCTTAAGGTCTTGATTTGTCACTAGTTTGCTAGGCCCAAATTGCATGAAGCAAGGGTCAGCGGCGAAATGCGGTCTTGACTTTTCGACGTGATTGCCGGTTATACCGCTGAGCGGGATTTACGGCCTTGATTAAATTCAGGGTTAACGTCCTATGCAGTTTCGATGTGCGAAAATTTACCTAAGCCTCTGGCCAGGGCATATAACTGACTCACGAGTGTCGTGGATGGCAGTTTTGGTAAATGTCACCGACACGAACATCATAGCGTCGAGTCCTATAAAGGGTTTATACGTAGTACGAAAATCTACAGTCGGTTCGTGGATTATGATTAGATCAAATTCGTACTCAACTTGGGATCTGTTCGGTACCACGGGGCTGGCTAGGTGAATACCGAACTCCTAGATTCCTCCTAGGCCGGTTGAGACGAACCAAGAGAGTCGGGCTTAAAAAGGGCAACCGACACAACGTCATTATCAGAGAGAAAGACAAGGCTAGGTCCTAGATTGAGAGACTAGGGTTTGTGGATTGGTCAAAACCCTAATCGACCGAAAATGGTAAGTTTGACTAGTGAGGGGTAAAATGATCTTTTCACTTCACGAAATATTTTTGAAATATAACATTGGATATTTAATATTTAGTATATGATTTAAATATGATTTAAATCTTTATTATTGTTTTAGAAAAATAATAATATTTAATTTAGAATTAAATAAAATATATATATTAGATATATATAATAATCGATTTTTTATTTGATAAAAATTTCGAATATTAATTAAATATATATATTGGATATTATATTTAAATATACTAAATGTAGTATTTTAATTAATTAATATATTAGATGTTTAATTAATTAAATTTAAAGTTTGAATTTTGAATTCATAACTTAGTAAAACAAGACTTAGTAAAAGATGATGTGGTTGAGGATTTTTCTCGCACCTCTCAACCTAATTTCGGCCAGCCCTAGGTGGTATAAGTAGGGTTTTCGAAACCCTAGCTTATAATATAATGCCATTTTCGAAATGCAACACTTGAGAAAAAAGGGTTTTATCTCATCTCTCTCAAACTCACTCTCTCACGTTTTCTCTCCTCTCTCAAAAACGAAAACATGTATACTCAGTGACCCAATTTCATAATTTTGCCTTTCTTTTAACATGATAATACCTTTTATTATGGTTGCCCGCAAATCTTTTCGGATTCCACAAATCTCTTCCTAGGTTTGTAGTGGAGAAAGAAAGTACAAGGAAAGTTTTTTAGTACTTTTGTGCAGTGAATTTCAAGACTAGGAAATCCTAATTTTATATTTTTTTTAACTCTCGCGTGAGTTTTGAATATGAAATATATAAAAGATGTTTCACGTCGAAAAGAAATAAGAAATGCTCCACGATTTCTACAATGATTCGCGGAGAACGTGAAAAATGGAGGATGAATCTTCTTGTTTATAAATTTGGGTTGAAATCTGCCAAAAGTTGCGACTTTTAACCTTTCATTGATCAAAAGATACAATTTTGAAAAAAAAAAAAAAACAGTTTACCTCTATAAGTCAATCTCTATATATTTTCAAAAATAAGTACTATTAAATAATTAAATTTGTAATATTTAATTTGTCCAAAAACTTGTGTGCAAGATTAATCCTGCTAATCCTAAGTAACATATTAGTGGAATCATCTTATCATCACAATGAAAGAATTATGGTGTGAGTGATGCGACATATATATATATATATATATATATATATTATATTCTTAGTATTCATTTCATACGTTGATTGATGTCCTCGTTTCAACGATTTGGTAGAAGCATTATTCACGTTGTCTGCTAGTAATTTCCACATGAGAATCATTGAATAAAACAAAATGACCTATAATATATATATATATATATATATATATATATATATTTCTTCCAAATACTTTGAAGTGTTGCTTTGATTTCCATGATGGGGAAATGATGATATAAGTACTGCTGAGAGGAACTAACGGCCAAAAAGCGAACAATCAGAATGTGGCAGAGGGGAATTCATTCATTCAATGGGCAGCAAAACAATGATGACGAGGAAATCATATGATTAACATGTCATATAGACAGACATCTCTTAGCAGCTATCATTTACCTTTTTTTTTTTTTATCAACTTTGTTATATATAGATTCTATATATTGTCTCCGTTACAAAATAGCATAGCATACAAATAGGAGCTCTAAAACGATTATGACACATAGCTTGTTAGGAGATACCGACGATATACATGTACAAATTTTACTTCCAAAAAACAAGAAAACTCAGTAACGAACAACACAAAAATAGATGAACAATATTGCATCATTATTGGTAGTATTTGTATTGTAGCATTACATAATAAACAAGTTCAATTATTATTACGAAACAGAGTTTTCCGAGTGTTGTCTCAAATCACCACACGCAGATAATTGATATATAGTTGTGTACCGCGGCGACCTAATAAGCAGCCATGGAGCCCCCCGAGTTCCTCTTGCATTCCGCCAGCATATCCATGTAGAATTGGCATTTGCCAATGTCACTTCCCGAGCTGTTAAGGCACTGCCCAAACAACACAAACCCCAACATTATTATATACACTTAAATGTCAAACATCGAAAACAATGGCAATATACGACACACTGACGATCCATATGTTCAAGACGGGCAAGTGGAACTTACATCTTGGAATGCTTTGGAATGCACCCCACAAGCATCAGAGCTGCCCATGGAAGCCTGTGGTGCCATTGCAGCCTCAGATGCCACAGTCTCGTGCTGCACCACACGAGGGCCCATTACAGCATCAACGGCCCTGTGGGCTACGGCACTGCCAGTGCCAAATGCCATGCCTAATACCCAACCCAAGAAAAGATTGTATATTTAATGAATAAAAGATGTAGACAAAACTTTCTCTAATCTTACATCGTGCGAAAGAAATTCGGTTATATTTGCATACCCTGCGCGATGGTGGATCCTATTCCCCCCATGATTGAGCCACCGGAGCTGCTCTGCGTGTGGGCCGGAGGTGGGGCATGACTTGCTGTATTTGTTTTAGACAAAAATTTGGCACTTAGACTTTAAATACTATATACCACGAGATTTGAGTAATAGCTATACCATGGTCATTTGATTCTTAATATTAGCATACATACCTGGCTGAGGCGGCGGGTTACGTGCTGGGGCAGGACGGGGAGCAGGGCGTGCAGATCTTCCTGCGAAAATTACAGCAGAAGATATTTTTAGATACCATTTGTGTCTTTGAGAGCAGTGGGTGCAACTGCCAATAAAAGATATGCAAGAAAATTTCACTTGCAATTTACAACAAATAATAAAAACTTTGACTTCAACACCTTTCAGCTCATATCTCTACGCAAAAGCAAAAACCAACCCATAAACACAAGGAATATGAAATTCCAAGTCCGTGTTCAACAGTGAGCAGAACAGGTAACACGTAAGCACAAGTGAAAAATTTCACAGAGAAAATAAAAATAATCCAAACAGTTATATCTTGATGCCTAGAAAGAGCTCGTTTCTAATAAGGGATTCAACATACTCACACCCCATTGACATTGAGTAATGATTACGAATGAGATTATTGCAAAGACCATCCACAAATTTACCAAACCACTCGATGGCTGGATGATAGTACGGGAACATAAAAAACCATATTCAAAGAACCTAAATTCCGAAATTGGTTTGGTCATTTAAAAAAAAAAAAAGCACACACAAAGAAAGTGGCATTAACTATTTTGCTCACAAAATAGTTGAGACTATCATGAAACTATATGCAATGCGTCAGTATGCTAAGCCGACATGACCAAAGCCAGAAACAAATCTATGACCTCTATCTCAGGCATAGAACAGAGCTGCAACAATCAGAAGCCCGAACACATAGAGCAGATCTAGGCCAGTTAAACAGCAATCAACAATAAAAACTAGATATACATAAGCAGCCAGAGTGCAAAAGGAAAGATCTGGAAAACAAAAAAGTTGGACTTATCATGAAGTCCTATACAATGATTCAATAAGTTCAGCAGACATTACAAAAGCCAAGAACAAATCTGTGACCATTATCTCAGGCATAGAACAGAGCTGCAACAATAATAATCTGAACACACAGAGCAGATCTAGGCCAGTTAAACAGTAATCAATATTGGAAACTAGAAATACATAAGCAAGTCGCATGCAAAAGGAAATAACCCGCGTGGCCCTTTCTAATGAGTACTTAGTCGAGAAAATCAAGCAACAGAAAGGCAGAATCTTGAAGCTGTTTCCTTTATAACTTTCAGAAGAGTTTAGTTATTAGTAGTCGAAGAGACTGTTCTCATCATTGTGAGAAGAGAAGGCAATACGAGTAAGAACATCAAGACAACAGACATCAGCCAGCATCATGACTCAAAGAGCAAGAGGTTATGATCAAAACGGTGGGAGCCTTTACACTGTAAACTCCCTTATTCGATAAGTGAGAATATCTCATTTTAAAAAAAAAAAAAGGATACCCTAAAATTCTTCGATTTTTTCAGGGCAGGATCAAGTAGAGAAGCTACCTAAATGGTTTAACAAATCATTCATTGAAAGTGATTTAACTATATCGCTCACAAAAAAAATTGGACCATCAGTAAAACATATGCAATGATTCAGTAAATTAAGCCGACATGACCAAAGCCCGAAACAAATCTGTGGCCCTTATCCAACGCATAGAACATAGCTGGAACAATCCAAAAACCGAATACACAGAGTAGATCTAGGCGAGTTACAAAGCAATCAACGATTTTACACAAGCACGCAACATGCAAAAGGAAAGATCTGGAAAACAAATACACTCAATGGAAAAAGAAAAAAAAAATTGATACGGCTGTACCATTCAATTAAAGGAATTCAAAACACGAAATCGTTACCTGAGCTTCGGCGAGGCATGATTGATGAATAGTAGAGAGAAATCTATCTAGCAAAGAACCCCTAGTCGATGTTGTGAATGTGTAATTGTGGCTTGTGTTGATTCATTTCATTCATTCATTCGTTATATAAATGGCGTGGCTTGTCTTGCAAGATATATTTCTGGAATATTCTATTTTCGAGAAGGGTAAAATACAAAATGAAGTCCCTATAGTAAAATACAAAATCAAGTCCCTATACTTATATAATTGACAGTTAAACGCGTCGGAAAACCCTATCGACTGGACTTTCTCAACGACTTTATGAAGTCGTCGAAATTCGACCGACGACACTTTCAACTACTTTTCGAATGAATAACCGTGATATATTTATCAATGGAGATTCCGATGATTATGTTACGATGACTGTTCCGTCAATATATTTGTGTCAGATGACAGTCGACATGAACCTCGTCAAAATTTTTTATTGTAGAAAAAAAAAGACATAATTTTGTTAAAGAACATAACCCACATTCATCCCACATCGACTAAAAATAGATAGATTGACTAAGCATATAAGTTGATGGGTCACTTCACCTATCACCAATTGGTTTTAGGATAGAAGCCCACAACTTACGGTCAACTCTCCTTCTATGCAGGCCCATGTGCCTAGGCCCAATAACGAAATTTCACAAATTCCTCACCGAGGTTTCATACAAGGGCCACTCACTACTCCTTCACAGCCTGCGCAACCGAACCCACGCAAAATCCTAACCCTAACCAAGTTAATCGATTAACTATATCTTACTAATGATATTAAAGTGTATGGACTCAATTTCTTGCGAGGGAGACGATTTTCTATCAAAAAATTCAATTGTTTCGAATGATAAAAATTAATCGAAATCTTCGTTGTTCGAAAGAGAACCCGGTGAAAAAAAATCATGTCGTAATATTCTAAAGTTGTTGACGGGAGTCGAAATCTTCATTGAAAATGGCCAAAAATTCGAATAAAGTAACTAGTGCGCGAACAAATTGTTACAATTTTTCCAATCGGTGCTGTCGAAAAATGTTTACTCTTTTTTAAATTCTAATAACAAATATTTATTATTTGAATCATTAAGTTAAAATCTTAATATTTTAAAAACAAATAAAAATATTATTTAAGTCGACCGGTACGGCATCAGAATATTTTGCACTGTTTATGTAATTTTTTATTGACTTACATGCCGCGAAAACTATATAAGTTTTCATCATCTGGGCCTTCGATTTTTCCTTTTTCCGAAGAAATTTCATGTGAAATATTTGGCGATGGGTAGGATCAAGCTCCTACCGTCGCGCCAAAAGTTATAGCTGATGACGAGGGTCCATCTTTAACCCTAAATATTTATTAAAACATTCCTAAAGAGCTGACATTTGTGTGTATATATATTGATACAATTTAAAATACAATTACACTTTTGTATATATAAATTCTCTAACATTCTCTTGCAACAAAAATTATATTCAGTAACAAATTTTCTATGCAATACATCACATGCAACCACAAATCCCAGAAACAGGACTGATTCTTCTTGATGTATTATTATTATTATTATTATTATTATTATTATTATTATTATTATTATTATTATTATTATTATTATTATTATATATTATTATTATTATTACCATTTTGCAATAGAATATCTTTCCTCAAGTTTATCTGATCAGTCAAAACCCTAATCGCCCACTCAGAGAAATAGGTCTCATTACACCCAATCTTTCTGTCCTTGACCAAAGGGAAGCACCTAGGACCGTCCTCGGGGTGCTCGCACGGCTCGGACGACTCGGGGTCTCGCCACGCGCCCTCGTGCCTCATCCCCGACCAGGCTGCGAGCCAGTGGTAAACGTACTGACCCACGCCGGCCACCTTGAGCCAACCCTTGGGGAAGAACTCCATCACGCTGCTGTTTCGGTCCATGAGGATCATGTTCGTGAGCTGCGCGCCGTGCGGCGATACTAAAACGTCGGTGTTGCTCATTAGGCTCACCTGCGCCGAATTAACATTCGATAGTAAGTTTTTTTTTTTCCTAGGGTTTGTGTTATTTTCACTTCATAAAGCTTAAGTTTGATATAAACCCTAGACATGCGAATTGATGCATTAAAAATTACGAATCTGACGAATTCAAGCACGTGGCAGTTTATGGACTAGCGGACAAAAATGGTTACACAAACTTAACTACATATCAGATTAGAACTAATGCTGACAATTAAAGCTAAAGTCAGAAGGAGCTTATTAACTAACCTAATTAATGAAGACTAAAGTGTAGACATGGCATACTATTAATGATATAGTTAATATATATATATATATATATGCATGCATGCATGCATGTATGTATGTATGTATGTATGTATGTATGTACGTATGCATGTACGTGTACAACCTGTTCGCAGACGGTGAGATTACGAGCATGGGCCACGACGAGTTCGCAGCCCTCAACCATATTACACGCATTTCTGAATACGTCGATCACCTCGGTCGAGTTCTTGAACGATCTAGGACCGTCCCTCATGAACATGGTCATAACGATGGTCGAAGCCTTGTCCTTAACGTCCCTTGTGGTCACATTGCAATGCATCCTAGATTTACACCTTATAAGATCGTAAACCTCCCTTCTCTTCGATTCTGACATTCCCCCCTCGTTATGCCTCATTACGACAGCCTCCTTGAAGCAAGCAATTGGATCTTGATCGCCGCCATTTTTTTCATTACTATCGCGGTAAAGACCGTCAAAGGTCTCGATCTTAATAGGGTCTTCTTCAAAGGTTGCCTGCAATAGGGTTTCCACCCAAGGAGCCATCCTTGTTCTTACCTCACCCCAATGATACAATACCCATCTGTCGGGCGCTGCACATTGGTTCTTGATACGCCACGAGACGAACGGCATCGTAGAAGACAGACCGTGCCATATGTTGCAGAAATCGAAGTGATTGTTCGAGACAAACGTGAGGCCGCTCAGTAGAGAGGCGTTTCGAGGTAGGGTCTCGGGCCAGGCGAGCCCGTAGTAGTTCATCGAGCCGTCGTGCGGGTCCCGGCCCTTGAGGCACAAAACCCTACCTTTCGAGGCTTCCGACGGGAACTTCAGGTGCTGGGCCTCGCCTTCTTCGCGGGTGTCGTTCATGGAGCTCATGAACCACGTGTGGCCTTCCATGGCGGTTTTTTCGTAGCGGAGGTCCTTTAGAGGGAGGAAGGCGACGGACTCGCGGAGCCTTTCTTCGAGCTGTTGAACTTTGCTGGCGTCGTCGGCGTCGATGATGATCTTTCCCCATCGATTGAAGATTGCGCTGCCTGGCTCTTTCGACGTCGCGATGGTCTGTAAGAGGACGATGGATATGGCGACGAAACATAGAATGCAGATTGACAACCTCGGTGAGTAGAGGCAGTGAGATGAGGGTTTGTGATGGGATTGGTTGTTTTGAGGCATACCTTCGGATATTTCGATGATGTTCTCTTGTCCTGATGAAACTGCACTCATGTTAATATTACTATTAAGGGTCATGTTTGAAAGTTTGGCTTGAGGAAGAAAAATAGGTTTTAGGCGTAGTAATGAAGAGAAGATTAGGCATATATTGGGATCTAATTAAACATATATGTCAAGAATTCAAATATTTAGTTGGCCTATTGTTAGAGAAAAATGAATCTTGGCAGTACAATTTTAGTAAGTGGGATAAAAGAAAGTCCAATGTGAGATTCTCTACTGCAATCTAATTAAATCTATGTATATATATTTATATGTTAACATGCAATTTGTGTTGTTTTCTCGATATGTTAATACAAGCTGGATACGGTAAGACCATCTCCAATCGAGAAATTTATTTTTAAACTCAAAACAATTCTCAAACTCAAAATGCAGTAATTCTTCCCAAATCATTAAATTCATTCTCAAACTAAAAAAAATATCAACTTTTACAAGTTCTCAATACTTCCAACATATTTTACGACTTTACAAATTTAATCACGATATTATTTTAAATTCGATTAGATAATATTAAATAAAATTAATAATAAAATTTTTATTTGTACCAATTTAATAATATTTTAATAATAAAATTAAATTTGGTGAAAAGAAATTTAATAAAATTCTAAAATCGTGATCAAAATAAATTTAACTATTGTAATACGTAGCAACAAAATATAAAAAAATTATTTAATAAGATATAAAAAAATTATTTCTTAAAATAAAGACATTATTTATTTTTACAATTTTATAATCATAATTGTTGATAAATAAGTATGAAATTGGCTTTTTTTTATATTTTTATTTATTTTTTATTTTTGTATATGAGTGATTTACTAATTAAAACAATAAACCTTTATAGCAATTTTTAAATCTCAAACTCATATTATGTGTTCAAACTTAAAATTGAGTATGAATTAAGAAAGAGAAGGTAAAAAACTCATTTTAAGTTTGAGTTTATGATACCATTGAAGTATTATTATCCTATATTTTAAGTTTTCCAAAGTTGTTCCAATAGTATGGTCATTCTATAGTGCCAACTTGATAAGTTATAAATATGTGCGTTTACCTTTTTTTTTTTTTTTCAACAAGTCAATTCTATGGTTAGAGGCTTTTGCACGTTCCAACTCAATATCCCATTCATTCATATATTAAGTCAATTATATAGTTGAGGCTTGTTCAATTAATATCCCATTAATTCTTTTATTTTATTTTTTCAATATAAGATTTTCCTATATATATATATATATATTCATACGTGGCTAAATGTAGTCACTGGACCTCTTGGGAAATATTGAACTGTCATTGGGCCTTCTTACATTTTAGGGTTTGTTATGGGTGAAAACGTAATAACCGTAAACCTCGTGGGTTGATATGAAAACTCAGAACCAAACTAAAATTTTCCTCTCAATTGAATAAACTTCATATCACGCGCAAAGTACGTCAGAATAGGGTTTCTGTTTCCCCAAATCGAATTTCAGGGGATCAATTGGCACTAAGCGGTTTAATCAGCTAAGGTTAGGAGTTTCATCTTCAAATTCGTTCCGAAGATGGAAGTTGGCGACGTCGAGGAGGTTAATATCGACGAAGTCACGTCGAATCTTTCCACGTACAAGGAGCAGCTGGAGCAGGTACTCACTCCTATTCATGTTTCCGTCTTCTTATGCGTGTGTGTTTGTGTGTTATATGCATGGAAATTGTTATCATGTTAGGGCTGGCGCTGTTGTAAACTTTTTTTTTCTTTTAAATTTTATTAGATGCATCAAATGTTCGTCTTTAACCAATCGAATCTGAGTGTTAGGAACTACTTGTCCTACCGTAAAGTTTCTTCGTTCTTTCTATTGCACCATGCTTTCATTCTTTTATGTTGTATCTTTTTAGTTTTTAGTACGTTCAATTACTATGCAGGAGTTTGAAAATCTGTCTCGCATCTCATACTTGATCCTTAGACGACATTCCTGTTTTGCTTGCATCAGGTCCGCAAACTATTGCATGATGACCCCGGGAACACCGAATATTTGGACATGGAAAAGGAACTTGTGGAGGTGGTTTAATTTGATTTTTACTTTGTTGTTTTGAGTCATTGAGTGCTTGTGGGAACTCCTTTATTGGTGGTATTTTAATCCTCGGGATTTCAGGTTTCTTTTATATTCATTATTTTATCTATCCGTTGCTTTTTGCCCTCATTTTCCTAAGAACCAGAAGTCCAGAAGTCGTCAACCACTCCCCTGTTTAGATTTTATGAAGATGCATTTGGTAAATTAAAATTCTATGACAATCCGTCGCATGGTTTCTCAAATACTATTATTGCTCAAACAAGCAGTTTCAAGGAACTACGTGTGATGGGAGAAAGATGTTTTTACCCTTGGCCTATCAAGGTGAGGAGTTTTTAATGTTGTCGAGGGAAATATGCCCCTGGTATTGAAAATTGTGGGAACTCTTAAGAACAATGGAATGTCGTAGTCCTTCATGGTTCCATCACTTGGTTCTTGGTTCTGTTGCAGGCGTGCAACTTTGTGGTGATGGCAAGCTTGCTGCCTCGTGATGTCACTCTGGATTTGGAGTTCATTCTTCTTGTCTTTTAAATAATCTTTATAAGTAAAACCCTTTTTTTTTTATGTAACTTGAACTGTGTTAATTTTGTGGTGACAGGTAATCCAACTCACTGAGGAGCTTCTGGCCACCGCAAAACAAAATGACAGTAGTGTTGGACTTGGTTCTGGACCTAGCATCGAAGCATCTTCTAGTTTGCATCTCTCTCCTGGCTCTTTGCATCTGGTGTGTTGTCCAAAGAAACTTTGATCAGTTGTTTATCTATGTTTGATGTCTGTATACTCCTTATCCATCTGTTTGAGTCCATTGGTTTTCCCTTCTATTCTGACTAATATTCATTTATTTCTGCTACCCAGCAATCATTGTCCGGGGTGGTTGGTGGAGATAAATTTCTTGTTGGCACTAAAGTACAAGCTGTCTGGAGCGAAGATGGAGAGTGGTGTGTGAATATTTTTACGCATACTTTTGGTGTAAGTACAATATTTTTTGCTTTATGACTATTAACTGTACCGTTCAGGTATGATGCAACAATTGTGGCACATACCCCAAATGGGTACTACGTTCGCTATGATGGGTGGGGAAACCAAGAAGAGGTACCCTGCAGTTGTATATATATTTAAGATAATCGTGGGTGAACGAGCGCCTTTTTCTTTTAATTATTAGTGCATTATTGTTGATTTCAGGTTGATCCTGATAATGTTAGACCCATACAAGAAGCTGCTCCTGATCCTTTGCTGGAAGCTGAAAAACTAGCTGTGGCCACAAAAGAAGCCCTTAAACGCAAGATTGCCCAATCTGCTGATAAGGAGTTTGAGAATTGGACGATCCCGCAGAAACTGAAAATCGAACCGAACGATCCTGAAGATGTGGTAAGTCTAGGGTTGAAATGCATTTCTTATATAATGTTATGATATTGTAAAAGAATTTTTCCTATCAATCTTCTTGAAGCGTCTACAATTTATGAATCTAGTTAGCTTCCATTGATAAAGATTCCATAATTTACATTTAAAATTTGCCATTTACAGAAAGCTGCAAAAAGAAAAAAGCTGCATGCGTTTAAGTCAAAGATGAGGATGGAAGCCAAAGAGGTCACTCAAAATAAGAGGCAGAATGCATGGCAACAGTTCCAGACCACCAAAGGCAAGGCTAAAAAGGTGAATCAATCATACATGTGCAGTTTGGAAAACTTTACTAAAAATCTATTAATTGTTTATCAATGCGCACAATATGTTTATTAGCTAACATTTTTATGGATTTAATTGCTTTTTAAATACATTCCCAGGTGGGTTTCTTCTCGGGTAGAAAACGAGAGAGCATATTCAAATCTCCGGACGATCCATTCGGTAAGGTCGGAGTTACTGGTAGCGGGAAAGGTCTGACGGATTTTCAGAAAAGGGAAAAGCATTTGCACCTTAAAGGAGCAAACTTAGACAATGGAGAAGATTGAACTTATGTCCAGGTGTTCTTATCGTAACAGAGATGTGTTGTTCAGATCTTGCCTTTCTTGTTTGTCGACGTTATTTGAATCGAATCATATAGTGGAGTTGAACTTTCTTGAACTTTTGTAGATAGCTTTTCTGAATTTCTTCTGCTGATGAACTTAGGTTTTATAAGATGAGAAGAGGAAAGCTATATCTTCTGTCACCCTAATTCTTTCTATTCCTATCTTCTTCCTATCACTATCCGAGAAGCCGCAGATATCATAATTCCTACATGCTGCCTACTTATGGTCTACAAATTGCGGGTATAGGCTCAGAATATGCTCCGGCATGAAGTCGTGCCTCGTCAAAATCCCAACGATCGGCGGTTGCTGCACGGAGAATCATCCCGTAAGAACACATGCTAAACGAAACGGTAAGAAACAATGTCATTATTTAACGTTCTTTATCTTACCCCAGGTGTCGTAGGCACGACGCAGAGATGCCTCAGACCGAGCTCTCTGAACATCACGGCTGCTTTGGCGAGAGACATGGTCTCGATCACAGTGCACGGGGACGTATTAGCGATGGGGTGCAAATCCACGTACATCTCCACCTCCTCCTCGCTCAGATTTAAGTCCTCGACTCTCAGCCCCCTCCCAAGACCCGCCTTTGCAAAGTCGAATGCGTGGAAAGTCCTTAAAACCTCCGAGCCAGACAAAACTCTGTCCCTGGTGAACCTCTTGGCACTCAACAGAACGAGCAGATGAGATCTCAGCACGACCCCACACAGCTCGGGCGCTCCCACGAAGGGCGGCTCGTCTATCACGGGAAACCCATTGTGGCCCGTGAGGCGAAGAGTGTGGTACAAGTTGCCGACTTTCTCCACGCTCGAGAACGAAACCAACGGGCCCGAGCAGACGTCCCCTGCGACCAGATGCCTCATGTAGGGCTCGGGATGGGCCTCGAGGAAGGGGAAGCCCTTCATCCTCACTATCTGGTCGTACACACCGCTGTTGAAGCAGTCGGCCACGGTTTTCGAAATCAGCAGCACGAGCATCACCAGCGGGAGCATCAACAGGTTGTTGGTGAGCTCCAAGAGTATGATGCACACGGAAACGGTCATTCTCATCGTGCCGCCGAGGAACGAAGCGGCTCCTAGAAGGGCGAAGAGGCCCACGTCTAGGCTCGAGACGGGGCCCAAGACCCGGCCCACGAGCCGGCCGTAGGTGGCCCCCGCGAGTATCACGGGTATGAACAGGCCCGAGGGTACGGCGATTCCGTAGGTGATGATGCCCATCGAGTAGGTGGTCGCGAAGAAGACGAAGAGGGTTGATATGCGGAACTCCCGGGCATCCTTCGATCTGAATAGGTTGCGAATTGCGTCGTCGTTTGGGTTGAGAAATAGTGAGGCCAAGTCGTTGTAGTGTCCCGAGGGGCATTGGAAGCCCTTGTAGTTGCCCGAGCGGCTTACGGTGGGGCACTGTTCGTCTATTCCAATGGGGCACGGCGTGCAGTGTGCGAACCAAGGCAGACCGAAGGCACAGCACGATGTAAGAAGGGAAATAAGGACCACGAGCGCAATCTTGAAAGCCGGGCCCCGCCTGCAGGCAGTTATAAAACCCTAAGTATTCGTTAAAATTGGGAAGTGAGGGGTGAGAAAGATATCGTCGACATTCTTTACGTACTCATTAATGATGCTGTACGTTCGAAGGACCTTGTCGACGAGGTAGTTATAGAGGCTCCCGAGGGCGCCGCCGATAACTCCAATGAATATCACGGCGAGTAGATCGTGATATCCGTAGCTCGGTTCTGCTGAGTTCACGTTGAACATGATGAGACCGCCTTGTCCGAATAATCCGCAGTTTCCGCTGCGGCAGAACTGTATTAATGACCTCAATACGACAGCCACCACAGCCGTGGTGAAGAACGTTCTCCACAGAAGGGTGCTCCGCCACCTGATAGAAAGGTGGGTGATAAACGTCAAAATCAAATGCAAATTGTAATAAAAAAAGAAAATAGGAAATTATAGGTGCATTTTATTGTTACCACGAAGCGGCTTCTTCGAGAGCGAAAAGAACGCCACCGACCGGGGCGCGAAAAGCGGCGGCAACGCCCGCGGCCGCACCACACGTGATTAAATCGCGGCGGTCCCGATCATTCTTGAAGTATCTAAGCCACTTCCAAGTGAGATGGTACTTTCTCGAACCTCCTTGTCCGAGCAGGTTTGCCACGCACGCGCCGGTGTGAACCATCGGCCCTTCTTTCCCAACGATAAGCCCAGCAGCTACCCCAAAGATCGATCCAAAAATCTACAAGACACACTTTAGTTAGTATTTAGATATACGTCGTAAACATAAGACAAGCAAAACGATCTATTTGGGAAATAAAATTCCCTTTAGCCGAAACACGGAAATCCAAGTAGGTATCTATTTTAAATTCAACTGGCAATAGATGGAGTAGTCCACTAAGCTTATATGCGGGTCACAACTATTTTATCTAACCGACGTAGGATTGATCTGATCGAAATCATCTTACCTTGACAAATAGGGTACTTGGCGCCAAGATTGAGTAAGCGTCCACACCGTTAAGGTACGCTTTAACCTCGGGAATTCCCGAGCCCGCCGCTGCTGGGGCGACGAACGCACATAGGGCTCCGGCGCAAGAGGCAAGCGCAACATTGAGACCCGCAAATGATAGGAAAGCCATAAGGTACCTGCGGTGAATTATCGAATTATATTTTCATCCTCATTTCTGATCCTTTAAAAAATAAATCAGACGACTGAATTGGTTGCTCACTTTTCTTGGAGCATCAGATTGCCGGCGAGCAGAAGCTTGAATCCGGCGATATTTTCGACGGCGAGGTTGTTGAAGAACGCGACGAAGCCCGTGATCAACCCGATTAAGAGAGCGAGCGTCCATTTGAGGAGTATATATTGGAAGATTTCGACCTTCGTTCGAGACCTCCAATCCTGCTTGATCAGCTCGCTCTCGGGAATCCTAATCAAAAGTTAAACCGAATAACTATTGATTTTCTCGAGCCCAAAACAAAGCGAAAAAATATCAAAATAAGAGCGAATACTCATAATCGAGGCTTTCGATGGGGCAAACTTTGGCCCCGACGAGGGCGAGCTGCGAAGTGGTATTGACCCTATTCTTTGCGTTCGACAACAGAGGCTCTCTAAGCAAGGATCCTCCTTCGCCCTCGGAGAACGACGAGGCATTGCTCTTAGGGTACGACCTCGATAACGATCCGTTCTCCACGTCGTTGGTTCGAACGTTGAAACCATTAATGACTTCCTCTTCGTCATTATTCATCATACAGTGTTTTGAGATTTTTCTTTCTTTTTTCTTTTATTTCTCTTTATTTCTTCATGGAAACGAAGGCTTTGAAAAGCTTTTAATGGCGTTGTTTGAAGTATATATAGTAATGGAATCTTGATTATTAATTGGTGGGTTTGTTAGTTTGTTTGTTTTTCCTATGTTTATTTTTTTTAATAGGATATGGTGTGACTTGAATCAATTATATCATATATGTAATCTTATTTATGTTCCATAATTAAATATCTATGTATAAATAGATGTATGCAGGTCCATCTTCACTTAAACATTAGGCTGAGAGCTCAAAAAATTGAAATTTGCGATTTTTTTTTATTTTTGTTTTTTATTTATAGAAATCTTAAATATTGTATACTAGTTGTAGGCAAAATTATAAATTTTGGTCCCTAAAATATATATGTTTTTTATTTTGAATTATTATATTTGATAACTGTAAAAATATGTCACTAACTTCATATGTTAGAATAAATTTGGATATCTGATCATTTCCAATAAAATAACTTGGAAATCTCAATTGGATGCTGACTTGGAATATTACTCACCCACTTTCGGCTGACTAGATAAATGATAATGTATGATTTTTGACTTATTTTGTCGGTAAATTGATGAAAGATCAAAATTTACTTCGAACTATGAAGTTATTGACATATTTATATAATTATCAAACGTTGAAACACAAAATCGAAAGCTGTTATATTGAATGATTGAAATTTATAATTTTGCTTATATATAATAAAAAACAATACGAGCCTTTGATTGCACGATTATTCATCGTGGTAGTGCACGTTATGTCAAGCTCATAAACTTCAGTTTAAATAGTATCAATTTGTTCATTATATACAATATATATATATATATATATATATAATATAATAATAAATTTTGTCTAATCGAAGAGGTGGTGACTTTAATCATTTCATTTGCTTGTTTATGAGGTAGTCGTCCGAGGTTCGATGTATCTATCGAGTAGCCTTCACGGCCAAAAGGAAATTAATATTAATAATTTTTCATATTATTAAAATAAAAATTCAATTTTAACATAACTTTTAAAAGTTCTATCAAGTTTCCCGTGAGAGTGATGATATTAATTATGTGACTACGGCAAGTAGTAGAATAGAACATATCCGAATTTTCTTACACTCTTCTACTTCTTTCTTTTAATCATATCATATTTGTAATGACCGAAAAAGAAAAATAAGACTAAAAGAAAATAAAATTTAAAGTTTGAGGATTGTAGCGCATCATATAAGTGGGGAATTAATACATAGCATCCATTAATTTATTATTGTCCCTCTATATATAATCATTTCGTGTCGTACTATGTACATAACGTAATGGTCAATATCTTAATCAGAGCTTATCCTTATCTTATCAAGGAATTAATTACTAGTTTTGATTCGACGGAATAATAATATTCAATACCTTACGTACGCAGGAGAATTACGCACCCTTTTTTTATTATTATTATTTATTAGTCAACTAATTACTAATTAGGTTCGGACAAACTACGTTAGAGGCTTTCGAAGTGAATGGATGAGGTTGCTTTAAATACGAGACAACTATTTAATTGACATGTTGGAGTAATATAAATAAAAATAAAAAATTGCAATATGTCTATTATCACAGTTTGAGACAGGGACATCAAGAAATGAACATCAAGCTATTAGTTTAAATAAATAGAGAAAGAGACAGAAAACTGATTTAAAGAGTTTTATTATTGTTTTTTGGCGGACAACCTTAAATTCATTATGAGAGATCTTGCCCGCGTCACACTTTTCATTTTTGTGAGGTTCAAATTTCATATTTTATTAGCTATTTATGTATAAAATAAATTATACTACTGAGTACATACTATCGATTCCTTGGACGACAATGCGAAGTAGGCAAGACGCAATCGAAATCAACTTGTTCACATAGATTTTCCGGCGGTAGTAAGTAAATATGAATGCAATAACATGCCATTATTCAAGACTTCATTGAGTCGATTTTCTTTCGAAAAAATTCGAGAAGACTTTGAAGATTCGTATCAATTAACAAGCTATGCTTAAAATTTGACAAATGAATTTTTACCAAGTCTAATTGGGCCCAAGAATTTGGGCTTAGTTGACTACAAGTCCCACTGATGAGCTTCGCTATGTGGCCCAATATAAGTCGAATAAATAGCGATCTGACTTGAAAAAAAAAATGACATTTCAAATAAGGGTTTTGGGGCGGGGGTCTAATTCCCATTTCGACCCGTTGTTTTCGTGGAATTCTCGTCTCCATCCCGTCCAAGCATACGATACGGGGACGAATCCCATTCCGACCCGTTGTTTTAAATGATATAATATTTAATTTGTAATAGTATCTAACCCTGGGTATTGTAGTAATGTACGGGGACGAGATCCCAACGGAGAGGGGTGTCTAATCCCCAACACTGCCCCAACACTTATCGGGGAATCGCCATCCCATCCCCGTTCAGCAAACGGAAAAAAAATTTCTCCTCATTCTCATCCCTGCGGGGATTTGTTAGGGTTTTTCCCCCACGGAGAATCCCCTCCACGCCTCCTTTTTATTGTATATTCCTATAATGGTGGAGCCGACGAAAAAATAGTGGGACAAGCGAAGAAAAAGTGACGAGATATGATTACGAAGATTGTGACAGTCGTAAGAAAAAAGGGAAAAAAGATTTAAAAAAAAAGAAATAATAATGTTTAAAATGATAATTTAATACTTTTATATATGAATCGCCGTGGAACGGGACGAGGAGTATGATCCCTGTCCCCGCCAACGGAGAGAAATTTTCCGCATCACCCCCCACGGGAAGTGAAAAATGGGGAACCCCCACCCTATTCGGGGTGGATCTCCACAGGGAACGGGGAATTTCATCCCCATTGCCAAATCTTAAGTATAGACCCTATCTCCGCCCCATCCTGTCCCTGCCAACATGGCGAGATTTCGCCCTGCAGGGATAGAAAATCGGGGATCCACCCCATAACACCTGAAATGGACGTTCATTTAAGAAACCTGAACTCTTTGTATAACAAGAATTATCGTCTTGGTTATTACAAGAATGTGGCGGCTGTAAACTGCGTCGAAGAAGCGCAGAGTTGTCTAAGCATGGACCGTTTCATCGGACCTCAAGACCTAATGCACGATGTGGCCGATGAAGGGCTGTTTTGGAGGGCTTCAGCGGTGAGTTGTTAAAGTGGCATTCATGCTCAAGACGTAACGGAAGTACTCCATATATGCTTTCGTCGCAGTTGTTATTTCTTACGGGCTTGTCTGAAATCTTTCATGCTCATCAGTCGACATCAGCACACGCCTATCGTGCAGAAACAATATTCTTACACAAACTTATCGTTTGCCGATCTCTAGGAATCTCTTGACGAGGTGATAATTTTTTTTTCAAGATCGACGAAATATGGTTGTTTCACCATTTGTTCATCGTAATTCAGGACCTTCTCTGCGTTGTTGTAAATGTATAGCAACGATTTACGAAAGATTAACGGTTGAGTTTCAGTTCGGTTCAACCCGACCTGTTTCTTGCCGGCGGGTTTTCTCCCTTCACTACTCTTCGGGAAGAAAAACGTGAAACAATATCGACAAACTCAATCACCATAATGCTACGAAAGGCGTCTGTCGACTAAACTGAAGAAACACTAAAACTTCACAAGCCGTCAAGAAAAGACAAAGACGAATCATTATTGCAAGCTAACTAGCGTCGTCGAATCTTTATTAATGAAGTTCGAAACTATGAATAAAGAGTTTAAACGTCTCAAAATATGTCCGAAGCATTCCTTGTCTTTGCCTGGTTTGATCACACAATCTCCGTCATATCTTCACTGTACTCAGTTATATCTTCTCACAGACTTGTCTGATATCTTTCGGCCTCATTCTAACCATCGCTAAACACTAATCACGCTTCGGTTTTGGCCCGTTTCATCCCCGTGTTGTCAAAAGGCGACGACATGCTCGGGTTAGCCTCCTTAAAAGTACCGTTGAGAAGAGCCAATTCTCTTAACTGCTGCTTCTTGTAGACATCCATGGACTCATCCTGCGAAAAAAAGGTGTCGTTTTACACGAGAAAAATCGAATATTTATGTACAGTACATAATATTATTGAAAACCATACGCATTATTACCACGGGCGTTAGAAGGTCTTCGAGCACTGATATCGCGGAGTTCAGACGATCTTCTATGATATCTTCGGGAAACTCTGCCTCCACCAAGACGTGTAGGGGCTCGTTCAAGTGTTCATGTCCAGGTATATCTTTTAATCTATCTTCCTGATATAATCAGTGAAGAAAAAAGATAAACCTAACTGAAGAAAGAAAGAAAAACTATTCGGCATTTCTCAGATGCAAAACGAGCGAGCAGTAAGTACCTTGGAAGAATCTTTCACGGAGCCTTGGCCTCTGATGAATATTCGACAGTTCGTCGCTGCTTCGACCCTTTTCAAAGAGTTTCCACGCGGTCCTAGGATTCTGCCTACAAAGTTGTACTGTAATAAAGTTTGCTTCGAGTGAGTATGCGGCGGATAACACGGAGATTAGGGCAATAAAGGAAAAGAAATCGATGCTAAAACACACATACATACATTCGGGTACTTTCCTACTGGAACGTCCAGTCGAACGATCCTCTTAACGAGTGGAGTCGTAGGCTTTCCTTGGACTAAACGCCAGCCTACAGAAGAGGGCTGTAATGGAACTAATCTCTCGACGAGCTTCTCTTCGTTTATACAGTTCCATGCTTCCATGTTCATCTTATCTAAATAAGGTTCTGAAGAGAACGACCTATATCGACGATCGTGTTCGATTCTCTTGAACTCCGCCATTCTTTGAGATAAAAGCGCTTTGACCATCATAATCTCTGACACAGAAAAAGAAGAAGAAGAAATCGCGGGATTATTTCGTCAGCAGGTCGAGACAAAAGAAACGACAGATTACAGAGATCGCTTCTACACGATCGCAAGTATTTAATGCAATGCATCACGGATATCTGAAGCGGTTATCAATGCCCCGTCGAAAAAACATCGTTCGCATAATGATCGAAAAAGTTTCAACCTTAACAGATTTAGGCAGAGAACAACTAAACTACACACCAATCACCACTGCAATAATTATATCCTTTGATTCTCATTCTCCAAACAAATTTGAAGTTAAAAAAACACAAAATGTAACATGTAATAACAACCTTGATTTAGAAGCTTGACACAAGCCGGCAACACATGGGCGAGCGATCCGAGTTTTTGCCTCTCGACCAATAGCACCGCAAGGTACCTGTCGATAACAAGACGCAAACTGTTGAGATTATTTGTCCCACGTCGGGAAACCAACTTCGCTCGACTCAATATATAAATCAAAGAGCCTCGGCTCATCCTCTTATTTCCAATCGGTTTTAGGATGGAACGGTCGATTCAACACAAACCAATAATGCCATAAAAACAGTTCACTGAAATGCCAAGAACTTGACATAAAAGATAGAACAATCCTCAACAGCTTGATGTCTTGAATTACCTCTGATAATTGTGAAGCTCATCCGTTGGAAGCGAACGGCTGAATCCTCGGAAAGGAACATCTCTGTGAAAGAAGTTCGCCGGCGGGATTTCGCCCTCCATAGAACCCAATAATCTCACGCCGCAGCTCTGTAAAGACTCCAACTTTAGATTCCAAGAAAGAAAAACAAAAAACAAAAAACAAAAAATGAAAATCAAGCTCATCCCACATCACCGACACACAGAAAATAATCATCGGCGACATACCTCGGCGGGCTCAGCCGCTGGGTAGGCGTGAGAATGAGAGGCTGTAGAACACTAACGAGTAAGAAAGCAAGATTCCGAGGTTTAATGATTGATGTTCGTTGGTAAAAGGAAGAGAAAAATGACTGCGCACCCACGAGGTTTAAAAAAAAAAAGAAAAAATGAAAAACCCTACTAACTAAATAAACTAACGTTATTCTCCAACCACTCACTTGTAATGGAAAAAAATCATTGGATTTGCTGCACCTTTTTGGGTCAGGGTAAGATATGATGATGACATGATATCATTATCTGTCATGCTATCTAAAAAATGTTTTATGTATTTATTGATTGTAATTGAATTCCAATAAAATTTTATATGCTATTATGAAATATGATGGATGCCCAATCTTAATTCTATAGTGCACATTGTTTTATTTAATTTGTTGTTGGAAATTCTTGCTATAAATAGATATTTTAAGTTTCATTTGTAATACACACAAAATAGATTGAAAGCTTCTTTACTTCATATCATATATTTTATATTATCTGCCTATTACTTTATTATATTGATATATATATTATCATTGTCATAATAATAATAAAGGCTTTATATATTTATATTTTATAAGATTAAACTATATTTACGATGAGAGGCAATTAATGAGAAATACTTACTAAAAGATATAATATAGCCGTGTAAATCCTCAATTTTTATTTTTTGAGAAATGTATGACAAGGATAATATTTATTTTAGAGCTCAAGTTCGAATTCGATGATAAAAAATTAAGTTCGAGTTCCGCTCGTAAGATTGTTTACTCAAATAATATGAGAGATCTAAGCTTTAAAACTTAGCTCAACCCAAATTCTAGAAATTTACCACTTATTATAGTATAAAATAAGAGTAAACGCCAAATTTGGTGCTTATACTATACCAATGTCTCACTGTTGGTGCTCAAACTTTTAAATGTGTCGTTTTGGTTCCTAACTTTGTAAAACCTTTCGTTTTGGTTCTTTTGATTTAATGAACCGGTAAAGGAACAAAAAATGGACGATTTTGCAAAGTTCGAGAACCAAAATGGCACATTTAAAAGTTTAAGCACTAATAGCTAGAACTTTTTTTTTACATACATACTATCATGTAAACTTGATATAAAATTCAGTTTTGATCAACTCGAGATTTTTGAACTTCTTATTTTTTTCTTTAAGAGTTATCTCAACACAATCACACGTTATTCCCCACACAATAGCATGTATGTAATTCTCATACAAAAGTGGAATTACGGTGTGATTGTGATCGGATAACTCTTGAAACAAAAAAATAATTCAAAAATCTCGTCTTAAAACAGAAAAATAAGAAATTCAAAAATCTCGAGTTGATCGAAACTGAATTTTATTTCAAGTTTATATAATAGTATGTATGTGAAAAAATAAGTTTTAACTATTAGTGCTTAAACTTTTAAATGTGTCGTTTTGGTTCCAGAACTTTGTAAAACCTTTCCTTTTTGGTTCTTTTACCGGTTCGTTAGGTCAAAGAACCAAAAAGGAAATGTTTTACAAAGTTTAGGAACCAAAACGGCACATTTGAAAGTTTAAGCACCAACAGTGAGACTTTGGTATAGTATAAGCACCAAATTTGGCGTTTACTCATAAAATAAAAAGAAATTAATAATTATAAAAAAAACTACGAGCTGGCTCATGAGCTTTCTAAAAAAGAAGAAAATTTGAGACCGACTGATCAAGGGAAGCTCGAGCTCGACAGTCGTGAACTCCAATTGAGCTTCAGTTGACCCGTCTAATCAAACTCATTAGACGGCTCGACTTATCTTTTAGTCCTAATATATAGTATATTAAAATAAGAAAAGATTGTTTATTTAAATTATTCAAGATATATAGTATATAATAATAAAAGCATGTCTGATTGGGAGGATGAATTTAGATACATTAGTTTTAGATGAAGTATACGATGGAAGCCTATAACCATGGTGATATAATGATATCACGGGTCAGGAAAAAAAAATGTATAATAAAATACAATTTACTCATCTGCAATGGACCTTTAACTAACAGTAACTTTGCAGACAACCCACCCAGATTATACTCTACGGTTATACAGTAAACTTTTGACCCGACCCGCTTCATGGGTTCAACAACAAAACAGAAGCCCAGCGATTGGAACTTCGGTAGTTTTTTCAAGAGTTCATCGTGGGAAGCATCAGTCATTGTTTATCACTGCTTTCAGTTCAGTTAATGGGGGTGCCCTCAGATTCAGGTAAAATTGCTCTACTCACTGTCAGATCCCGATCGATATTTGATCGGTTTCTTACTTGTAATTTAATCGAACAGTTGGTGCACGGGGATTGGATGCCTATTCTTTTGTATTTTTTTGGATAAAAACGATTGAAGAAGAATGATGTTATGGAGTTGGGTTATTGTATGATATTTCTGTAGGTTTTGGATGATGGATGATTCTAACGGATTGTTTCTGTTAATGTTGCAGAGAAGATTTGCAGAGAAGAGAGAGAAGAATATGAGAAGGAGAGAGATAAGAGAATTAAGAAAAGAAGACGAAGACAAAAGAGAAGATTTAGCTAAATTCATTCATATCCATGCATATGCATACATATGAGGAATTTTATGGTGCTCACCTTACGTGAGCACCTTACGTGGGCACATGTTGATGTGGCACTGATTCGTGCCATATCAACATGCCACGTCAACATCAGATGTGATGTGACATTAGTTGACACATTTTAGTGCCATTGATCAATATTTCCGATGGTGATGTGGCACCCGGTGTGTGACATTGATATATACCACGTTAACATGCCATGTCAGCATCGAAAATGTTGATCAATGACACCTAAAATGTGTCAACTAATGCCACATCACATCTGATGTTGATGTGGCATGTTGATATGTCACGAATCAGTACCACATCAACAGGTGCCCACGTAAGGTGCTCACGTAAGGTGAGCACCATAAAATTCCTCTGCATACATATTTCATATATATAGTCTGCTTCATTGTAAGTTAAAGGATAATGGGCCAAATGCCACTTAATTGATCCATTTTCTGCAGCCCTATTTCTCAAAATAAGCCAAGAGCCCAATTCCACTTTCAACATCTTCCTTAAGCACCTTGCGGGTCTTCTTCTTCAACAATCTCCATTTCAAAGCCATAGCCTCAGCTCCTCTCTGTGAGCTTCCTTCTTCGGCCAGAGATTTCCCAAAGATTCGACCTTTCGCCGTAGATTCAGCCAATTCCCCATTTTTCCTGACTGTTGAACCTTCCTTTTCCTCATATGTGACAATACCCCGGCGTTGAAAGCATCCTTGTCCCCAAGGATGTCATTTTGGAAATTTGGCTCGCATGTAGAATTCGTCTTCCCAAGTGGTGGCTGCCTCTTCACCAGATTTCCACTCGACTAAAACTTGAGGTATATTGTAGATTCTCCTTATTGTAGTTCTTTGTTGGAGAATTTTGTAGGGCGTAACCTTGAACTCACCTTTTTGGTCAGGAGCAGGTAGCATCAATGAACGTGTGATCCTTGGGCGGATGATCTTCGTATTCTGCTTGAATGGCAGAAGCTTCATGCAACCTTCATCATCTACTTCAAAAATTCTTTCCCTTAGGTGTCTGTCTGCTTCTATTTTCATTCTATTTTGCGCTTCAGTCAAATTGGTCCTGCGTAATAGCCATAGCTTAAGTCTGTCCATCGTGAATCCCTCGGCCTCTGTGATGTTAGATCCTAAGTAATGTTCCTTGAGAGTAGTCTGTAATCGGGGCATGTCAATGTCGGTTTTATCCTCAGTTGAATTCGGGGACACCATATTGAACTCTTCAGGTTGATTGGTGAGTTTATAGAAAATAGGGGCAGAAACCATATGACAAATGAGTTTATTAGCCATGACATGTAGTGTGATCCTTTTTCCCAAATGACTAATAGTGAATGTCATATCTTCATAATCTAGGGTGACAGGTGTACCCACATGCATCCAATTCCCTCCCAAAATCATATCGCAACCTTCATGGTTGAGCAGTCTAAGTGGATAGGTGAATTCATGTCCTCCCATTGACCATTGTAACCCCTTAGTTTGCAATGTACTCCTTAAAATCTCACAACTAGCCACCTTCACCCTAATAGGATTAGTAGCTTCTGTGCCACAATTCATCACTTTGGCAGTTTTCTCTTGTAAGAAACTTAGGGTACTCCCTGAATCCACAGAATTGACAATTGATGTTGCTGATAATTCCCCGTAAGTGCCATGGTAGTGAGTTCTCCATCCCCAACCAATGAATTGAGGGTGTAAAACTCTTCCTTCATCCCGGGGTCAGCTGTGTTTAGGCCTTCAATCGTAGAATCAGGAGGTTCCTCTTCCTCAGGAAGAATCATGTAAGAGATTCTATTTTTGCATTTATGTCCCGGGGTGAACTTCTCATCGCAGTTGAAGCACATTCTCCTTTCCCTTCTAGCTGCCATTTCTGTGGCAGTTAGGACCTTCGTTGGTGGTTTGAGAGTCCCTAATTTGGGAGGTTCATGCTTATCAAAACTTTTGACTCCAGGTGGGGTGACATTGTAATGTCCAGTTGGTTGTTTGATCCTCTTGGTGATAGCATCCAATGTTTCCCTAACTCAATAGTCTCCAACAGTGTGGCAGGGTTAAACATAGAAATGAACGCCTGGATTTCCTCACTAATCCCACTAATGAAGCTAGCCACAAAATACTCCTCACTCAAATCCTTGTTTATCAGCAGCATACAAGCCCGCAATTCCTCAAACCTTTCAACATATTCTGAGTAGCTCCCATGTTGCTTAAGCTTATTGAATTCACCAATGATCTTAGTGTCCCTGATCTTCAAACCTAGCAGAGACCAAATCTAGGAATTGAGACAAAGTGAGTTTCAATTGTTTACCTAGTAGATATTGATACCATGAAGCTGCTTTTCCTTCAAAGTGCATTGATGCGAGTATAATCTTCTGGTCATCTGGGATATATGGGACCAATTGGAAGTACCCCTCACACTTAAGCATCCAAGTTCTAGCAGCAGTGCCATCAAATCTTGGGAAGTCAACTCTCGGGGCAGGGGAATAACTGATCAAGGTATTAGCATCTCCCCCTTTTTGCTCACCATGAGTATTAACCTTGGTAAGGTCCATAAATCTGGTATGGGAGGTGCTGCCTGCAGATTTAGATCCCTTTGGATTTCCCAATATTGACTCACTCTCATCCCAGAGAGGAACCTTAGTGAGATTCAGCACGCATGCCTGAAGTTTAGCCATAGATGATGTGATTTCTTCCATCTTGTTCATAAACTCCACCCTCTGCTCCATTATCTGATCTTGAATCTTAAGCTCAGTCCCCATTATCTGCTCCCTGATCTTCTTCTCATTGTCCACTCGAGTCTGATGATCCTTCTGCCTCTCAGCTTCAGCTTGTGCCAAAGCTTGTTCAGCCCTTCTTTGTGCTTCCAAAATTTCCTTATATCTTGTGTTTTCAGCCATTGTGATGATAGACCTTTTGCTGTGATACCAAATGTTATGGAGTTGGGTTATTGTATGATATTTCTGTAGGTTTTGGATGATGGATGATTCTAACGGATTGTTTCTGTTAATGTTGCAGAGAAGATTTGCAGAGAAGAGAGAGAAGAATATGAGAATTAAGGAGAGAGATAATAGAATTAAGAGAAGAAGAAGACAAAAGAGAAGATTTAGTTAAATTCATTCGTATCCATGCATATGCATACATATTTCATATATATAGTCTGCTTCATTGTAAGTTAAAGGATAACGGGCCAAATGCCACTTAATTGATCCATTTTCTGCAGCCCTATTTCTCAAAATAAGCCAAGAGCTCAATTCCACTTTCAACATCTTCCTTACGGGTCTTCTTCTTCAACAATCCCCATTTCAAAGCCATAGCCTCAGCTCCTCTCTGAGTTTCCTTCTCCGCCAGAGATTTCCCAAAGATTCGACCTTTCGCCGTAGATTCAGCCAATTCCCCATTTTTCCCGACGGTTGAACCTTCCTTTTCCTCATATGTGACAAATGATTGAAGGACGATCGATAGACGAGAGATTGAGATAGAGAGAGAGCCGAGAGAGATACAGAGAGAGATTGAGAGGGAGCTGAGAACAGAGAGTGAGAGGCGATGAAGATGAGAATTAGGAAGATAGAAGTTAATTGATTTTCTGCTTAATCGTTCAATACACTCTTAGCAGTATATAATGGAAATTACAGCAATACCATGAATTGGTTCAAAGGCTATAATGGGCTAGCAACTTATAATTATGTAATAGCTATTTTATGGATCAAATCCAATCTCATACGAGTCCAATACCTCACTCTCTCGGGTCATGACACTCACTCTTTGCTTCTGTCCTTTACTATGTGTTTATTTTTTGCCGGTTTGAACACAATTTGTATTCATATCATTCAACCATTTGCCATTAAAAACTGTAAAATTGTATCTTTTAGGGTTTGCTTTGTTGCATTTTTCGCCGGGATGGATTTTCCCGGGTTTAATCTTGTTTCTCGGTGTTGTTTTTTTCTGGTAAAAATTCTGATGATGAACACTGAAAAAGATGGCTTCTGCCCACTCTTTTACCAATGTAATAACCGTATTTTGCTTTTCCTTATATGATTTCCTTCCTTCCTATAGTCGTGTGATGCTGTGTTTTGTGAATGCCGGCCGGAATTTCAACTTCCGGCGATGCTACTTGCGTTGAGGATCGCCTTTTTTCCGTGAACGAAATATCAGACTGGTCGTTATCGGCGGGCTAGAGGCTCCTCTCGTGGCTGGGCTACCTAATGATCTTGTCGAGGCCAAAGCAGCTGCCTTAGAAGGTTCCAATGATTTCGTGAAACGGCTGTGCGATCGATCCCAACTGCTAAGGTAATGATAATGTTGTTTAGGCTTTCTGGGTTGTCGCTCAAGAGTGTGTCTTGGTATGATGGCGGTTTTCGTTTCTACATTTACGGACAGACCCTTCAGCTGCAAAGGAGCCTAGCCTAGCCTAGCCTAGCCTCTATTGTATGTAATAAAAGCAGATGGATTAGCAGCTGGTAAAGGAGTCATTGTGGCAATATATATGTGACTTTGCAGTTGACTCCATGCTCGTCCAGAACGTCCCCGGGCGGGGTGTTGGTATTGTAATAGAAGAGTACCTCGAAGCCTCTTTCTTTGCCATTGTAGACGGCGAGAACGCTGTACCTTTAGAATCCGCTGAGGACCAACAAGAGAGTAGTAGGGGCTTATTCCCCCGCCCGCCCCTACTGTCCTCACCAGAGAACTTGAAGACGTTGTAATGAGATCATTTATTATTGCCCAATGGTAGTCTGACCTGACCTCGGTTGTAACTTGTTTGCTGGTGTTTTGTATGCCGGACGGACGACTTATGATCGAGAATGAGTCTCGCTTGCCCAAGCTGCAGATCGAGTATGCCAGGTGAGTATCTTTCTTACCGACAATGGGGTCGAGTCGAGGAGTATGCTTCTTTTTACTCCTCCTCCGACCCATTTTCTTTCTTACACACAAGTCCATTTCTGCGTTCGAATGTCCGAAAAATCAATATGTCACCCCGACCCCTCTTGTGACCTTTCTTGATCTTATCCATAAAGGTGGTGGCCGTCATGGCGAGCAAAGGCTACCCTGGAAACTACGACAAGGGAACAACGATCCTTCGGAATCTCGATGAAGCCAGCCGAGCAAACTGCATCGATCGGATCTGAATATATTCCATGCTGGGACGGCTTTCGACTCGAACGGTGATTATTTCGTTGCAACGCTCGGGCGGGCGGGCGGGCTCTTGGCGTAACTGCAAAGGGAAGGGGTTTCGAAGTTACGAGGGATCGGGCTGTCGGGGAGATTAGTTGGCCCGACGGGTTTTACCGAGGGGACATTGGTTGGAGAGCTCTGGCGAAGAAACCGTACGTAAACACTCTATGATCATACAAGTAATTTACAGCAGGTATTGACAAAACTGAGAAGAAAGTATTCACACATACATATATTTCAAGAACGGGCAGGCGATCAACTCAACTATCTCCATTACCATCGTCCCAAATACGCATCATCCCGCCTTGTCTGAACCTCGGGCTGCTCGAAGGCACCGGGCTGACCGAAGCACTGCCCGCTCTGTCAACGGTAATCTTTCTCAAATTATTACCGTAACAACCATGACCGCCCATCGTCTCCTCCTGATGCTGCTGATGCACCGAGCCGCCGCCAGCACAATGATTCCCGCAGCATCCACTATCACCCGCCCGCTTCGAAACCGCGTAATAGTACCTCATGACCCCCTCGGCCCGGCCCACCGACCTTGCCGACGTCAGCATAGCTGGCTGGGGAGATTGGATAAACCCTAACCCGCCAGCGTAACGATGGAGGAGATGCTGCTGCTGCTGCTGATGATGATGATTATTATTACTACCATTCCCGAGGTTGTACATGCTGGGAGAGCTAATCACACGCTGCATATTACTACTCTTGGCGTTATTACAATCGTTCGTCGTAGCTTCGGCGGCGCGACTTTTCGGAGAGCTCGGAGAAGAAGCAACCAAGCCGATCCTTTGCTTCTGCTGCGTGGGACAACAGCGGAGGACACCGTTTATCGCGTCGACGTAGCAACGCTGTTGCTGTTCGGCCGCCGGCTTTTCCGCCGTCGTCAAGGTAGGGTTTTTTCTGCTGGGGAAGAGGAAGACTCTGAGGCGCTGGATTCCGGCGTTTTCGTAGCGGTCAATCTCTTCGAACATGTGGCGCAGATCCTCTTCGGTTTTCACGGAGATTAAGGAGTCGAGGTCCTCGGTCGCGATTTGGTACTTGAGGGTCATTTCTCCGTCGATCGTGAACGTCAGCTTCTTCATGACTTCTGCGGAAAAATAAAAATAATATACCTATATAGAAAGATTGTAATATCAAGAAAACTGTGTAACATTCTGAAAAATATTATTACAAGGACCTTGCAAAGAAATGTCCTTAGGAATGGAGATGACGCGGGTCTCCCCGCCGACGTACTTGAGCTGGCCGTCGGGGGGACGGGGGAGGATTTTGCCGCCGTGGCTGCACATGAACTTGACCCGGTTTCTAGGCGAACCGGGTCGGGAGTTCGGGGCTGACCCGTTAGTTTTGGGGACGTTATTGTCGTCGTCGTCGTTGTTGTTTACCAATGGAGCGCCGTCGGTCGACATTGTAGTGTTTTGATCTTTTTCGAGACGAATCTCATTTAAGGAAAAGAAAATACATAATAATTCCCACGAAAAGGGAACATATCCAAAATAAAAATCTGGGTAAAAAGATTTAATAAAAGATATTCTTTAAGGAAAGAAAAAAAAAAAAAGCAACGGAGTTGAGGATTTGTAGAGAAATAGTAGTTAGAAAATACTATTTTGGTTGGCATTTTTTCCGATTTACGTTGATTAAATTGTAGGGAATACAACACTGTCAGTTATTTTAACTAAACATTTTGTTTAATAAAATAAAACGTCCAAAAATCCCATAAAATTACTTAAAATGCAATTCAAATGTTTTAGCAACTTCAAGAAAGAAATAGCATACAATAAGTTCCAAATAAATAGAAACAACAAAATGCAAATTCGAAAGACAAACTCTTCATCTTCAAGCCTTGAGCCGGCCAAAGAACTTGGCCTTCTCCTCAGTCGTCTGGAAACGCCCGTGCCCGAACTTGGACGAGGTGTCGATAAATTTGAGCTTAATCTCCTCCAGCGCGAGCCTCGAAGTCTGTTTCAACAACGACTGCCTCAAAGTGACGACGCGCTTCTTCGTCCCGACGCAGCAGCCCTTTATCATGACATAGTCATCCTTCACAATCCCATAGTGTGGAAACCCTCCCATTGGTGTAATTTCCTTATCCGTCCTAAAATACAGCAGAAAAGCAAACGATATAGTGCTAGATCGCCATTAGCTGTAGTAAGTAATGCGGGTTTGTAGGCTGACGAACCTGTCAAACTCGGTCACTGCAGAATGAGATTCCTGACCCGTTTTGCCCATCTTGTAGATTTTCTTGTTCATTTCGGTCCTGTGATGATAACCATTCTGACCCGCCCGTGCAACCGTGAAGGAAACCCTAGCGGGATGCCACGCGCCTATGCAGGCGACCTTGCGGAGCCCTCTGTGGGTCTTGCGAGGGAGGCGGGTGACCCCCCAACGGGTCACCACACCCTCGTATCCCTTACCTTTGGTCACCCCGATGACGTCGATCATTTCATCCTTCTGGAAAACTGCATCGATCGGGATCTGCTTCTCAAAGAAACTGTAGGCAAAGTCGACCTTTTGGGCCACATCTCCACCGTTGACTTGGATCTCCATCAAGTGGGCTTTCTTCTGCTTAAGGCCTTTCATCTTACGGATCTGTGACGAGGAACAATGGCTGAGGAGAAGACTGATGGAGAGTAGTCATGGTTTTGATGTTTAAGAGCGGTAGCAATACCTGCGTGTGAGCCAACACACGGATGACAGAGCAGTACTTCTTCATCTTCTCCAGCTGAGCTTGAACGTCTTTCTTGCCTTCTTCGCCGTCGAACTTCTTCGAGTACTTGGTAAAAGCCTTCTTCTTTGACTTGCACCAGTTCTTGTAGAATCTCCTTCTCACCTCCTCGCTGAGATGCTGAGCCCAGACAGTGTTCAGGCAACGTAGCCCGCGAGGCGTTTTGACGTACCCAACAACTCCAACCACAATCATTGGTGGGGTTTCAACTATGGTCACAGCCTCGCATGTCTCTTTCTTGTGGAGCTCTGA
Source organism: Lindernia subracemosa (assembly GCA_028392965.1). NCBI lineage: Eukaryota > Viridiplantae > Streptophyta > Magnoliopsida > Lamiales > Linderniaceae > Vandellia > Vandellia subracemosa. Next base: position 3,638,611 of record JAQPCC010000005.1, read on the forward strand.
AGGGTAGCAAGGTAAGAAGCCAGTTGAAACCCTAGTCGATGGAATAAAAACGAGACGAAGAAACAAATAATAAAGTTAGAGAAATCAAAGAACTCACTTGAGCCAGGTTTTTCAACCTCGCGTACAATATGTGTCATCCCAGCTTTGTACCCAAGAAAGGCAGTTAATCTGCAGGGCTTTGAAGGGTCGTCTTTGGGAAAGGCCTTCACTGTGAATAATAAAGGCGAGAAAATCATGTCAAGAACAATCTAAATGATAGATGAGATAAGACTTTTAAATGATCGAATATTTTAGTTAACAAGATAAATTATAGAGGTATCAACAGAGCAACACAAAATCGCAAATAATTGATAACCCTGTTTCAAGTAAATCAAGCACAAGTGTGTAGACTTTACAACTCAAGCTAAAAGTAGGATTAAACACACGAGCGTGTAGGCTTTAATATCCAAATAAACATGTCGGATAAAAACTATAAACCTTTTCCCCTGTGGCGAGATGCCCTTTTTCTCGGAAGGAATCCCAAAGATCCATGTCTTGGATGCTCAAACTTTCGGTGAGACATTGTTTCTGAATGGAGTTAAATCTGCAAAACTAGGAACTTCAATGTATTTGCATTAAACAAAGAGATAGGCATGAGCACAGTTACATGAATAAGCATTTTTATTGGGAAAAGTTACACTTCCTCCCAAAAACGTCCATGGTCAGCATTCCGAAGATTAGATACAACAGTCATATTGCTATAGCACAATGCACATAGAATTACACTAAAAAGCTAGCAATAATCTTCTGTTATAAGACTTCCTGCATGCCAAGTCAAGAAATACACCCGTACAATCTCTAAATCATTAAATAGTACATTGCGATAATTGTAAAATTATTTTATCAGTTCGAAACCATCTTCATGATGAATAATTATTACCCAACCCACATCATGGGAGGAACAAACACCTATACAACCAAACTAAATTGCAAAAGGAAATGAAATGCTCCCAAACCAAAGGCCTATGGCAATCATCTTTGCCAATTCTCGGGCTCGTTCGGTGTTCCTTAACCCAAACATCCCAGAGAAATAAATCCCGAGATGCTGGAAAAATGCGAGCCCTTTTTGAGACTCCAGCCTTGATTCAATATTCCTCAATTTTTTTTGGGAGTACATTTCAAACCATCGCATTTAGAATGACAGCAATCACAGAATGTTCCAACAAAAAATGTTTCCTAACCATGATAAGAAAACAGCAAAATAAGGTGAACAAAAACAAACAAACAAACAAACAAACAAACAAACAGCAGAGCAATTTCAAGAAAAAATCAAATCAAAGAAGCAAAAAGCATAACAGATCGCACGCAGAACAATTGAGATCAAAGCAATACATAGATTTACACTACATTAGATCACATCAGCAGAAAACGGTAAAACCACATCGTACGTCCCCTAATCAATCGTATCTTCAAACAAACACTATTATAAAGAAAATTGATCGAAATACTGGGTGGATCATACCTCGAGCGAGAGCCGCAGGTGAGTGTAGACGGCTTGTGAAGTGTATGACAGTCGGCTTTTATAAGGCTTTGCTGATGATCCAACGGCTGAGATTTGCTATTAATGTGCCCTAGACATAAAATCTCGTGGGCTATGGGCTTTTCTTACTGGGCTTCTCATCAATTTTGGGCTGAGTTTTTCAGATAGACTCAAGCATCAACCATTGTATTAAGAGCAAAAGATGAGTCTAGCCAGCTCACGAATTGATTGAAGTTCGGCTCGAACTCATAATTGTCGAGATTGAAATCCTTTTTTTTTTTGTTTTTATAATTTTTTTAATCTAAATTTAAAGTTTCGAGCTTTAAGCTCCGCTCATTTACACCCATAATCCATATCGATATTCCATAACAATTTTCAATTCATCTGCATTATAAGATGAAGTTGAGTTCGAACCCTAAATCAGATAAATTTACGTAATTCAAAACAAAGAGCACGTCGTATGGGGTTAGGATCAATTATTCGGAGCAATCTATGCATACAATTGAATTTCTTGAGGGACATGCGAGATTTCTTCGATGACGACGACAACTACTAATTTAATTGATCGAAAAACGTAGAAGATCGCAAGCCGAAACGACGTATTTCAAGATAATTAGTAAGCAATGCAATAAAAGCAACGGAAAAAAAAAATTTTAGCACAATTTTTCAATTCATCACAATTCAACTCACCTAATATATTCAAGAGACAACTTCACCTCTCAGCAATTGATTTTAGGATGAAGCCTTCGATTTCTACTAGTAGTCATCGCCTTTGTAGCATAAAAGCAAATATACACTTCCGAGAAACGAAAACACTAAAAACACCACAAAAAAGCCCGATCGGTCGAGCCCATCGTCTCTCCCGTGTCCGGGCTCGGGACAGGGCTTGGGCCGAGCGCTGCGTCCGTTGAGGCCCAGATATGCACCTTGAGCCCTGATCGACAGTAATCCCCAAGGCCGCATATGAAGTAATAATGCCCGGGGCAGGCGACGGTGAACTAGTCGTTGCCCGAAACCCAGACGGCAGCATGGGCGGGCATGGAGCATGCGTCGTACTCTTCCCTCGTCTTTACCATCACCACGTCGTGGTGCTCTTTGTCGTATTCAAACACTAATAATAGCACATGCATCACTTATATTATCAGACACAATAGAAGAACAACAGTAAACAAAGCTTTTGAAAGAAAATTAGGGTTTTCTTACATAGTGTGTCTCCGACGTGGACGACAGCAATATCGTCAGCAGCCCAAGATTGACAGTCCATGGAAGTCCAACCTGAAGAACCGCCGACCTTGTAAACCTCGGTGGCAGAAGGAGCGTATGCTGATGAGACTATCAACAGTAACACCATCTTCATCGCCGTCGTCGTCCTCATGATGGTAGTAATTCTAGCCATGACGATGGTGATGCTTTGTATGACATAATAATTAATGATGAAAGCAAGTGAAAGACTTATAAGTGTATATGTAGTGGTAAATATACATAATATGAAAAGAACAGACGAGGGTTTTGATTTCAAATATATATATATATATATATATGAGGAATTTTATGGTGCTCACCTTACGTGTTGCGTGGGCACCGGTTGATGTGGCACTTATTCGTGCCATATCAACATGCCACGTCAACATCAGAAGTGATGTGGCATTAATTGACACATTTTAGGGTCCATTGATCGACATTTTCGATGCTGATGTGGCACGTTGACGCCTTACGTGGCACTCGGTGTGTGACATTGAAATGTGTCACGTTAACGTGCCACATCAGCATCGAAAATGTCGATCAATGGACCCTAAAATGTGTCAATTAATGCCACATCACATCTGATGTTGTCGTGGCATGTTGATATGGCACGAATCAGTGCCACATCAACCGATGCCCACGCAAGGTGCTCACCATAAAATTCCTATATATATATATATATTTAAATATCATATTTTTTGTAATATCTCAACAGCATGAACTTATCTAGAGCATTATTAGGACTTAGGAGGAATATACGGACGACAGCAACTGAACAAGTGATTGGGCCGTAATTCGAAGCCCACGTAGTAAAGCCCATTTTGTAGATGTCGCCACCAGCAGTGGCGATTTCCTCAAACACCACTTGAATCAAAGACCTTCACTAACGTTATCATCCATCGCAATAAAATTCTGCATTAAATCGATCCACCTTTTTTTTCCCTAATGACAGACAAACGTAAATAAGATCAAATCGAAACTTATACAAATATTAAACTATACGTGCTTGCAATCGGTAAAAGTCGAAACTCGGAATCGAAGTTCGATCAGCAAGATTTAGGGTTTTCTCTCTTTTCAATTCTCTCCTTGTTTTGTTTGGCTCTGACTGGAGCTCAACTTGAGCCGATTACTGTCGAGCTCGAGCTTTGTCGTGATTGTTCAAAACCACCCGACCCCAAGTTTTTTAAATTTTTTTTAATCTAAATTTAAAGTTTTTGAACAAAAAACTCGAGCTAGTCGAATAAACGAGCTCACCAGCCGAGCTCGAATTTAATTATTTATCACCGAACTTTAAAATATGTAGCTCGACGAGCTCTGACATGCTCGAATACTAGAAAGTGTATTAGGCTGCGTGGATGATAGGGTTTTTATATATAGGTTGTTCATGGTTTGTTCTCAAGACAACAATATCTGTTTTGATTTTTCTTTCTTTCTCACGTGTCTTAACTCCTTTAAAGAAAATATCTCCTCCTTTAATTCTTTCTCCACTCAATTCACGTTGATAAGCTTTCTTGATTTTCTGGAAAATTAAACTAATGCACCAAATAGAGCTGAAAATTGCAAAAAGACCCCAAATGTATCAATAACTGTAAATCAAGATTTTATTTCATACATTTGATCCATTTTTACTCCAATAGCTATCAATCGAGGAAGTTTAGACGAATAATGATTGAAAACGCAAGTTTACGGGTGTAAATATTATGTAAAATCCCAACTTATCAAGCTCGAACTCAACATAGAATTTTCGAGATTCGAGCCTATAAAATGAGTCAAACCCTGATGCTCTAGCTCGGCTTATTTACACCCCTTAATTTTTAATTAATGACATTCCAGCATCTTCGACCATGTCCAAAATGACATTTGACGATGCTCGAAATGACGATGCCGAGGTGGGCGGCTTGGCCGCTCACATTTCTACTTAATACTTTCTCCTATTACAATTCATTTTCCCGACCAGGCTTTGTCGTGGCTAACTCGACTACACTACTAAACTCACGACAGCGAAATAAAGTATACCACATAAGTTCTCGACAAGTCCACTCCTTCCCGGGTGACGATATGATGAGGTTCGACCTCCGCACCACTTTGTCTTATTCACATTCTTCTTCTTTTGCATACCGTCAATAGTTTTTCTATCGGATATTTCGCCGTGAGAAAATTGGGGTAATATAAAACTTTTATTTGCAAATTATTACAAGTACAATTAAAAAATTTGAAAAAGCCATGGGTTGGCTAGCGAGAGGAAAAAGTACGTCGTTTATGGGTTCGGGTCGGGTCATAAAAGCGGGCAAGTCCGGTATTCTCTGGTTTGCTTAGTAACTTTGACTATGATGTTATTAGTTATTACCATGTGAGTTTCTTCTTCTTCACGCTTTTTTTGAAATGCTCTCTAATAATCCATTTTTATTTTAGTTTCCAATGTTGTCGATTTTGCTCCAATTTGGTCCTTCCGTCACGATAAACGTCAATTTTAACGGAAATATCAGGATTTGGGGTTCGTACTGTTTTCTTCTACCGACAATGACGCTCGACGAATCAGATGATCTAGAGCTCATATTCGGATTTTAGAGGAGAAAGTTTTAGTTTCGTGCTCTATTTTCAGTTTATCGATTCAGACATGATTTATTGTGAGACACGTGTGAGATTTCCGTTAAAATTGACGTTTATCGTGACGGAATGACCAAATTGGTCCAAAAACGACAACATTGGAGATTAAATTGGTTCAGGTAAAACATCAGAGACTAAATTGATCCATAGGGTAAACCTTGAGAACTAATGTAGGTTTTATCCCAATAAATAACCATCAAATATAAATAGAAGTAAAGCTCTCAACGGCTATATATAGTATAAATTCTCAGCCTTTCTTCATTATATTTTTCTTGCCTTGCCGGACTCCTCCCCCATCGTCGGCCAGCAGCTACCATCTCAGACTTGGAAAACATATCGGAAAACCCTCTCTATTTGCTGATCGGTGGGATCGTCATCGTCAACGTACTGCCTTTTTTGGGCAAGATGGCAACCACGATGATTCACACCGCCAGCATCGGTGACGTGGCAACAAAATCACAATTTTTTTTTTGGGAGATTTTTAATTTCCACGTAAAAATGTAGAGATGATATCAAGAAGAAAAAGTTAACTCATTGAGCAAAAATAATTTTCCAAATGTCAAAATACTACAAAATAAAAATATATATATATATATATTTGCAAAATCGACGCATTTACTATTCTATCGAAACAATCCTGCGATTCATGTATGTAAATCTGCATATATCGTCGAATAAATCATCCGCAATTCTGAGGCAGCTCTTCATCTGAAGGATCTTTATCGTCATCTTCTTCATGTTCTTGGCGCATTTGACCAACGATTCCAACGTAGCCATCTTCTGTTCGGCATTCAACGGCGATCTAACGGTGATCACAACCCTCTCCAGGCAGGGAATCGAAAACTCCGAGTCGAACTGCAATACATTTTTTTTTTTTTTTAAAGAACAAAGACACGGAAAAGCTTAGTGAAGTTCAGACAATGTTTTATTCTTATGGGCTCACATATTTTAGGCTGTTCTTCTGACAGAGAGCAGCAAACATTGCGCCATGCATGTGAAACGTCTGAAGCTTTGGGTGGCAGTTGAAGAAGTTGACGAAATCGATCTCTGGGAAAGAGAGGAGTGATCCAATAGAATCGCTGGCGAATTCGACTTTCATGAATAGGTGCTTAACTTCACAAGCCATATCTAGCATGTAGCTTAGAGCATCCCAAGACCACTGTAACCCTCGAAGAGTTAATGTCTCCAACCCCGCAAGTTTTCCGAATTCCACATGGTAAACCCGTCCTATCATCGAAAGCTCATTTAAGAAGAAACGCGGACACAATCAAATTTAAGAAAGCCAAGACGATGTAATAGCATATGTACCTGAACTGTTGGAGATCGAGAGAGTCTTCAAGAACGGGGCGTCAGGGACTCTTATCAAACCACAGCCCGTTACGTCTAGCAATTCGAGCTTTGGAGAATCGATAGTTAGTAAGGTACTTCCAGGCCCGTAAAAGTCGAGCTTACACTGTTCGAGGTGAGGATTGGCTATTGTAATACACTCCGCACCCTCGCAGCTGAGAAGTAAAAGACGTGTCAGATTAGGACAAGCATGGAGAGCGTCTTGAAGTGCATTCTCCTCAATTCTAGCCCCGACTATCTCGAGATTCTTCAGCCTGCGGAAAGCATCCCACTTTGGCCTGCGAAGCATGAAAACGCCCCAGAGCTTGAGGGACTCCAAGTTGTATGCAGCTCCAATGCAGTCCAGCTTCGAGGGCTCATTGACGGGGACCTCGTGGATTATGTTATCCAACCGAAGGTCGAGGTTTCTCAGCGATGGTCCGGCCTTAGACAGCCATAGTGCCAGGCTAGTGCCGGTGAATGGACAGTAAACCACAAGATCTTCGAGCTTTTCGATCAAGCCAATCATTCGACCCACGACAGTATCAGCGGTTTCCCCATTTCTCAAGTTGTCGAAAGCATTTCGAGGAAAGAATAAGCTCCTCAGAAAAGGCATGGAATATTTCCATCTCTTGGATACACAAGTGCAAGATGCCACGTCTTTGGCGTTGCTCGTCAGGGACAAGATGTGCTGCACTATATCATCAGGTAGCTCCTCCATGGCTTAGTTTAGCTAACTGAGGAAAATAATCAAACACCTTGGTTTCAATCCCAGAGTTGAGAAAATTCAAGTTACACTTATCAGCACTGCATCAGAAAGCTAAAATCTGTAGCCAATAGAACAACAATTACTCTAAATTCTTCAAAATCAAACGTTTCCCTCATTAACATAATCAAATGCTTCGACTACACAAACGACACAAGACCATAAACACATTTATTACATGAAGAATCGAAACACGATGCAACTTACTTACTGTAGGAAATGGGCTGCTTCCTCTTCACTTTGAAATGGGGCTTGCCAAGACTTGGAAGCAAGACAGTGTATTATGCGTACAAAGTAGTATTGTAGACCAAAGAGCAAGGCGCGTATGTGGCAAAAAAGAGAGCTTTTTTTTTTCCCGAAATTTGAAACAGCAAGAGAGGGAGAGAGACATTTTTGTTAGTAAAATAATTGTTTTTAGGGACAATTTTCATTCATGCCAGTATTTTTTAGTTTTCAGGCATCGTCAGTTTTTTCATTAGTTTTAAGGACCTACTACTATAAATAGGTTTTGACGAAAACACCATTCATAAAGTGTTATACTAAGAGTTATTTTACAACTGTTTTCAGTTACTCATTTAGATTATATTGTTCCTTTGAAAAAGTGAACTGTTATTTTTCATCAATCTTGTGTTACTAAGATGCAGTAAAATATTAACGACAGAGAATTTTTATTTTCTGAATCCCGTTTTTGCACTAAATCGAACTCCGAAATTTCGAATGCCCATCAACCAACCAACTTCAGCGTGTAAGGTAGGATGTATTGTGGTATTGACGACGCATGATTTAAGATTTGTAATGAATTTTTATCTATATATTTAGGGTTCTAATTCGCGAAAACAAGATGAAATCAAAGTCAATTTTGGCAACGATTTACAGCTAACATGTATAAATTCGAAGTACCCATAGTATGGGCAGCTCGATGCGGCACCACATTTGCTCCGTCGTCCGGGGTTCATCATTTAATTGCACGGAAATACGATCGATCCCAATAATTTGGGTATATTTTTACTATGGCATTATATTCGAAATTATGTGTCAATTCTTAATTCCTAAATCGTAAGTGATGTGACGCATGTGGTATGAAAGGTATCGAGGTCTAAACAAACCCAGATGTTCATGAATTGAGGTGATGAACAACTGTTACTAAATTAACAACATGTGTTACCACGTCATACTTTAACCGTACTAGTTGATTATAGTTTGGTAGATTGTGGTATATTGAGAATTAATTTGTATCTCAACGAGATGGAGCTACTATCGACACCTGAAAAACGATGGGTCACTTGCAATAGGAGCTCAAGTAAAGAGAAGGTTTCTCTTACCTCCAATTAAAAAAATTCGTTTTTATGTTGGCAAAGTGCAAGAATGGATTCGTGTATGGTTGACATAGTGGGGACCATGGACATTGAGTTCTTTAAGGTTACTGACATTAAAGACAATCAATGGAGAAGAAGGATGCTTTTTGTCTTATTGAAATGGGGTTGGAGGGAAGTGGAGCGTTTTTTTTTTTTTCGTTTTGGCGGGATGTTGTAACATTTTCAAGTTTTGTTACTATTATGTGCTTTTCTGTTACTAGATTACTTAGATGTGTTATTATGTGGTCGCTGAAATTTTGGGCGGAAAAAACAGAATGAGTTGAATTTTGGGCGGGAGAGTCCAATTAAAATCAAGCTCAAGCATACTTTATGTGTTACCAGTTATGTGTGTATGTGTTACCAATTACATGTTTATGTATTACCATAACTATTAGAGTTTGTGGATTACGATAGCCAGATTAAGGTTTAATTTGTAGGATCAATGGTTTAATATTTTCACATTATGGTCTACGTAACATGATTTATGGTATAAACCATATTTTAATTTATATTTTATGGTTTAAGATTTAGAAATTAGAGTTTAATATTTATGGTATATTATTTAGGGTTTACGTTTAAAATTAATTGAAGATGTCATTAATTTCGTGAATCAGTTATGTTAGTTCGACCATGTGGATCGTAATAAACAACTAATATTTCACATCCACACACAACGTTTTCATGTAAGTAGGATCAACTTCATATAAGTATGATCAACTTTTCAAGAAGAGGACTATTATGTTTTCTTACTATTAACTTCAACTTCTACAATTCCAACATTGCATCCACAAAATTTTTTGTAAACTAATATATTTTTCTTTGAAACTTCGTAAATTCATATATTTTAGTGAATGTAGCGTTTTTACAATAAAAAATATTAAATCATAACCTAAATTAATTACATATTAAATTGTTACTGTAATTATGTAATTGTGCTACTCGTACTAGAGCAGCTTGTTATCTACATATCAGCTTGTGTTTTTATCTTTAATTCATATGTTACTGATCATTATTAAACTGTTATTTTCACAAATCAATAAAAAAAGAACATGTTAACATAATCAAGCATAAATTATCATTACTGAATCGATTTTTTTTTTTCAAAAATTACACCATACACATAAACCTCCATAAACTGTCACGTAAATCTGCCATCAATCGTATATACATCCTACACAAAACACCTTGTATTCTCGGATACCTTCACCTTCACCGTCGGCTGTTCCGAAACCTTCACCGCTTCCTTAGAAACCTTCGGCTGTTTCAAAACCTTCACCTTCACCGTCGGCTGTTTCGAAACCTTCGCCGCTTCCTTTGCAGTAACCGACTTCACCTTTACCGATTTCTCCCTCGAATCCTTCGCCGTCACCTTCTCTCCCTCGGCCCTCAACTTTTTTGCCTTCTTTGTCGCTGCAACCTTCGATTTGAGGGCCATTGTCGTTGTCGATTGCAGAGGTTTCTTTCCCAAAAATTGTTGCCTAAGATCGTTTTTTGTCACCAATCGAGCCCTAACTGTTAAATGTAATGAATGTGTAAAATCGTGAAATAAAAAACGTTTCAGCGATTTTAGTGTCAAAATAACATTTTCCAGATCTGTTATTTTTAGTAAGGGGTGTGTTATTTATTTTAACAGATGAGTTACTACATGTTACAGATGTGTTACTAATTGTAAAAGATGTGTTATTAAAGAAGAAACGAATTGTTATTTCTTTTGAATATTGTGTTAGTCAGGTACTATGTTTATTGTTCCATGAGAAAATTAAACAACTATTACTGGTTTGTAATGATCAGTTACTTACTTTATTATAACTGTTAGTTTTTTATTAACATCTATTACTTATATTGCATGAAGTGTTACCCACTTACCGTGTTAATTAACAAAATTTTCAATATTGCGTCGCGTCAAAATTCTTCACTATTTCGTTCTTAAACTCAATAATTCTCGTTCATTACTAAGACACATTATCAAATTGACTCAATTTCGTCTTAATCGACCATTAAAATCGACATTTGATCCATTTATAATGAGATTTTCGAAGTGGAATTTCAAGAATTATTTCATCTTAAACTATTAAATTATTCGTTTATTATAACTACCCATGAGAAATCGAAGTCGATTCCATCTAATTTGCACCTTAACAACGATATTTCAGTCGGTTTTGTAGTCCTAAGAGAAACGAAAATAGAACGGAAGGGACGATGACACATGCGTGTAATTTCGGCAAATATGAAGAATAGAAATGTCATTTACAGTGAGATGGGTCTTTTTTTTCTAATAGATTCAAAATTACGTCCTTGGGCCTAATTGAAATTATCTAAAGTGCCTGAATCCATACATAAACTATCTTATGGGGCCTGAATCGAAATTTACCCTTGGTTTTATTTAAAATAAAAATGTGTCAGTGAAAGGATGTAGAGATCTAAAATCTAAGCTAGCCCTTTCGAAATGTTTTCAAAAATTTCGACCGTTTGGGGAATATACCGTTTTGCAAAAACTCCAATCGGGCCGACAAGACGGTTTCCAATGTCCTTGTTTGGTTCATGTGTTTAGAGTGTGTTTGGTATGTGAGTTTATATAAACCATGATGGTTTATATATAACATCTGTAAATCCATTTATAATAGTTTAGATAAACACATCTCTCAGGTGGATCACTCCGACTGATTAGTTGTGCCTTCATGTTCTACGTGTACTTCTATGATTGCATCTTTGTGCTTCTATATTTTTTTTATAGCCGCTTATATGCACTCATTAAGGCTAGGGTAATGAGCTTTTGTTTACGCAAAAAGCGCATACATTAAGGAGGAGTGAGCTTTTGATTACGCAAAAAACTCACTTATTAAGGGAAAGTGAGTTTTTAATTGCAAAGGAGAGTGCATGAACTAAGGGGAGTGATACTAGCGTTGTAGAAACGCGGGCGTAATTTTTAAATTTATATTTTCAAATATTGAGGACACATTACCTTTTATTTTATTTTATTTTCTATTCTACTTTCTCTTTAAAAAAATATTAATTTTACTATTCTCAATCGTAAACCTATATACCCTAGCCTACACGTATTCCGTAAACTTTTCTAAAACTTTACTTTCTCATCGAGTGATAGACATATTCATTTGTCGCGATTAGGAATTAGGATATGTCAATTTTCGGACAATATGTTTCGAAATTGAAGCAATTTGATGATACAAAAATTAAATTTCGTAACTTTAGGACATTATGTTTCAAAATTAAAGCAAATTGCGGACAATTAGCTTCAAAATTGATTCAATTTGATGACGGTAAATTTCAAAATCATTGTATTAATTTTCCTCAAATTGTTTCAATTTTGAAATTTACTGTCCTAAAATCGCAACATTTAATTTAGGGATGGAATGGGCCAGGTCTACACCCCGACCGGCCTTGACCCGCCCCTAATGAAGCGGGTTTTTTTTGTTCTATTCGTGTATTGGGGCCGGTTACGAGTCTTAAAAGACTCACCCGGTCGGGTTCAGGGTGGGACTCGGGTTTGGCCAATCCTGCCCCGAACCCCGACCCAAAACCCACCCCGAATAATATATATAATATAATTAATTCTATGTAAATTGTCAGGAACCGAAAAATCTTACCCCATATGTTCATGCATATATGATTTTATTTTATACAAGGTATATTTATTTTAAGGTTTGGTAAAGATAATAGATGTATTTTCGGGTATCATAAAGAAAGCATTCGAAAACCAGCCCGAAAATCACTTCGAAAGGTTTCGTGTCTCATTTTCGAAGTAGATACACTTCGAACTAGATAGAGTTCAAAACATAAAGGTTGTAGATAATCAAGTTACCTGTCTTTAAGAGTTCGAATTAGGATAATTGATGCCCTGAATCGAAAGTTATGCTTGAAAAAGTATTGACTGCCATTTCTGGACAGCAGCATTCGAAAACCAGCCCGAAAATCACTTCGAAAGGTTTCGTGTCTCATTTTCGAAGTAGATACACTTCGAACTAGATAGAGTTCAAAACATAAAAGTTGTAGATAATCAAGTTAGCTGTCTTTAAGAGTTCGAATCAGGGTCATTGATGCCCTGAATCGAAAGTTATGCTTGAAAAAGTATTGACTGCCATTTCTGGACAGCAGCATTCGAAAACTTTAGAGATCATGTCGAAAATCTCATAGTAAGGGAGTATAGGGATCGAAAATATTTCCTCCAATAAGCAAAGAAGTATAGAAAACCTTTGGTAGGAGGTAAAGTGAGATTAAGATCAAACGTCTTCTAAGTTTGACACCTCATGCTTAAGAGTGATTAGTAAGCACCTCATAGCCAATCATACTACCTTAAGTACTTAGAAAACAAGCAATATCATACCCTAACTAAGAGAAGAACTCGAGAGAATGCAAGTAGGGATCTTTAAAGCATCATCATAAAGTGCAAATCAAGCATACAAAGTGAAGAAGCAAATTAGGCACAAGTAAGGTATATATGTGTAATTCTTGATCCATAGTCTATTTTCTCATTCATGTTAGGTTTAAAATGAAGTTAACATCATGATAAACCTAATAAGGGAGTTAAGGGTCGAATTTGGGAGGTTCATGCATTTTATTCATGGAGGAAACATGATTACTACTAGGAAGGGGTACAAGTGATTACAGCAATGGTTCCAGCAACCTCTGTCCTGTGTTCATGTCCATCTTTGAAGTGTTTACACTTCGAACCTGAGAAATGTCAAAGAAACAAAGTTGTAGAGCATTGAGTTAGCTATCCATAGGACTTAGAATCAGAGTCATAAATGCCCTGTGTCGAAAATTATGATACAAAAGAGGTTGACTGCCAATTATGAACAGCAGCAGTGAAGAAGCACCTTCATGACTCATTTAAACATTGTTGTACTGCGAATTCGAGAGTGTGTACAGAATGAAAGTTTTAGATCATTAAGTTTGTTTGGAACAGCTCCGTCCAGCCTCGTATCAAAAATTTTATCTGGAGATTATGCACGCATACCCTAGCCACGGCACATAATCTATTCCGACGGCGATGCCTCCAAACCCCAATTTGCAGTTTCTGTAATTTTGAAGTCGATGATGAACATCATATCTTCGTGGGTTATGTGCTAAATAATATCGGAATAACGGAATATAATAACGTCGATATAATAACGTAGCTCATTATTTAGCAAAAATGCTCGGCTCGGATGGAGAAGGTCTATCACCACCGACTGACACTATGTATAATTTGCTACTTTCGGATATATGAAATATAATCCTTTTTCAAAAAAAAAAAGATCATTAAGTTATCTGTTTAGATTAGTTGGAATCAACATCATTTGTGTCGTATATCAAAAGTTAGATTATAAAAGGCATTGACTGCCAGTCCTGGAACAGCAGCAGCCAAGAAGTAAGTTGATGGCTCATTTTGACTTCGATGCATTTAGAATCCAAGAATGTGAAAAGAACGGAAGTTTTAGATAATTAAGTTATATTTCCAGAACAGTTTGAACCAACCTCATTCATGCCCTGTATTGGATGTTATGAATGAAAGAATGAAGACTGTCATTTTGGGACATCATGGCTATGTTAAAGTTGACATGATAAAGACTATATATATTAAAGAATAGAGATCCATTCATGCATAAGAATATGCATATCATGCATATATGTTATTCATAGGGTCTTATGTTGATGTATTGAATATGACGTGTTTATAGGTCGAGACCCCGATAAGGGCAAGGATAAGGCCGAGTAAAGGAGCGAAATCTGTGAGTATGATTGCAACGTGTGCTGTATGTGCTATACGTAACATTATGTGCTATTATGTGATCGATTTGTGAATACGTGATTTACGTGATTGGACAGTATGTCAAATGTGTTGAGTACATTATATGATTCGATTTAATGTTGATACGTGCAAGGTGAATCGACGTTAGGTATTTTACGTGCGACAAATGAATATATGTTATGCATCATGAAAGGCACGAAAGTAAAGAAAAGACTGTTATGACCGCTATGACTTCGGGAGATGAGTGTTCGATGGATGATGCTATGAAAGTTTGTCCCTACAAATCGGGGAACCACAGAGTCCTGTACAGGCATCATATGTATATGTTATGCTACAGAGTCCCATGCATGGGCGCACAGACACTCTACGATCGATGTCCTGAGTCAAAGCTAGTTCATAACAGAAAGATAAAACGAGCGAGCATATAGATGCATGTGCTACGATTATGTATGTTCATGTGAACGATTATATGAACGAGTATGTGAGTACATGTTTAGATGGAAATGTTATATGAAATTGTGATCGATGTATTCACGTTAATACCTTATGGATTGACATGTTGCGATCATACTCTGAATTGTTGTTTGACAGTTTTGTATTGTAGATTGAAGTGAGCTCATTTTGGTAGCATGGAGTCAAGGTCGGCCGGCTATATTCTCGTCCTTCTCCCTTCGCTCATCGTTTGCATGTAGCCAATATAAGATCAGAGTGTGATGGTGTTAAAGTTTTAAACAGACTCTGATATGTACATATGTGTATATATATGACTTACGTTGCGCGTTTTGAAAAGCGAAATTTTTTATGCGAAATTACTTTCGTAAATGCGTGATTTATTTGTTTATGAGAGGGAGCGCCACATAAATTTATTCATATTTCTATTTATTATAAATATAGAAGTGTTAGTATTATAAAAAGAACTTTGTAACCCAATGAATAAGGTGTTGGTCTATAGATATAGAGATCTTGGGTTCGATTCCCACGCGGAGTCATTGTATTATTATTTTTATATATTTGTTATTTTATTTAAAAATAATAATAATAAAAAAAAGAAAATCGAACAAGAACTGGGTCTGCTGGCAGACCCGATTTATTCGGGTTTCGGGGCGGGGCGGGTTTTGGATCCATTAAAAATTAATCGGGGCGGGTACCGAGTCTTGCCAAACTCGCTTCAGACCCACCCTGTTGCATCCCTACTTTAATTTATGTGTTCTAAAATTGCTTTAATTTTTTCTTTAATTTTGGTGTCCTTATAACGCTACCACCCCTAATATACAAGACCGAAAAAATAATTAAGCCCAAATTATATAGGTTTGTGGCTTGATGAAAAACTCAATCTCTCATCGAAGAACTTCATACTTCAAACCCAGAACAATAATATTTAACTCGAGATATTATTTCACAATTTGAATAAATAATTGGCAAATCAACAACACGTCATAATTTACATAAGTTTGAATTTCCTAAATTTTTTATATTTAATTATAGATTCTATTACAGAATTTAGAATATTGTGATTGGTGAATCTCGACTTCGCAAAAGCTACAAAGAGACTTTCTAGTGATAGCAACAAAGCCATCGTCAAGTGGTTCGAGGATATTGTAAACGGAAGCTTTAGGTTGATGATGCAAAGTCTGAAGCAGTTTAACTCCGACTGCTTTCTCGCAACGGCGGTCAATGCTTTGTTTGATATATGACAACATGGATATAGAAGGAAGCAAAGTTTAGGACAACCTAGTGAGACATTGACAACCTTGTTTGGATACAGACAACATGTCGACGACCAATTCTCCATCATTATGACCAGAAAGAGGAAACACATGAAACTCTTAAAGTTCTTTGCAAGATTACGCGACAACTACTAGGTGATAAATACTAGTACAGAATATAGTATAGGCGACAGTTCCTAAAAAACCGATGCCTATAATACATGCCGGGGCTTATTAGTAATACTTTTAAAGTCTGTAAGACTAGGCGAGGGTTGTTAACGACAACCGTCCCCTATACTTAGACTATAGGTCACGGTTGTTGATAAAAACCGTCCCCTGTAGTATACTGATACTATAGGCGATGGTTGCGAGATAAAAACTGTCGCCTATAGTCATACTTAACCCTACATTCATCATTTTTCTCACTTTATATTTTTTGTATCTTAACCCACGCGATTGCACGACGATTATCCATAACCTTCTGCGCTCGCTCCTCCTCGGCCACCACCCCTGCTAGCTCGCGGTCGTTTTGTCGGTCTAGTTGTGGGCTCGCGGTCGTTAGGGGTCTGACTAGGGGTACGATTCGCGATTGTTCGAGGGGGAGTTGTAGTTCGTTCATTCCAGGGGGTTTGGTAGTCGAGTAGGCTGCCAGTGGTCGGGGGATGTCGATCGCGGGGGCCTACAGGTGGTCTAGGTCTGGAGGGGTTACGACTGTGTAAGCGGCTGCATGATGGTGGAGCTCAACCGAGACGTGTCGGGGACTACGGCTGTTTTGGGTCTGGGCTGATGTTGTGGGATGGTCTGGGGTGTTGTCACCGGCTCGTGGGGCTGCGGGTCGGCTTGGCTCGAAGGTTTTCGATCTGCTCTCCGTTGCATGCTTGTCCGTTGTCTGCAAATTTGATAAAACAAACATTATCCCTTGGCATGAGTTTCAGGTGGTTGTGTATGCTTATCATATTCATTCATAGACTTGATCCTTCTGCAATTTATTGATGAAGTGAGTTGTCGAATTGCTTCAAGGGCTGCTTTAGGTAACATATGTCATAAACAAGGAACAAGGCGATTGGTGCAGCAGGCTCGAGATATTTGGGATAGTCGATTTGATTTTGTTTTCATGTTTTATAAATCTTCTAATGCTATCTTTCTCGTTAGCTCTTGTACTTTTTTTTTCTTTCTAAAAATGCTTCTAATGCTCATGTCATTTAGTCACAGTTTCAAAATACGAATCAACCCGCAGACCAAGTAGCAGCATCGAGTTCAGCGATGAGCAGGTCGGTCAGTGTTTCTCTTTATTTCTCTGTCTAAATGATTTCCATGGCATATTGTGTACATAAGTTTTGAGTATTGTCTTTTTGAGTGCTTAAGTTTTTAATTTATTTTGAACTATTTCAATGTTATTGATATTTGAAGGCGTAGCTTACGACGAGAAAATGGTTAATGAAGTACGAGAATTGTGGGCCGAGTACTTCAAAAACGTTTGTCTAGTGACGTGAGTTAGAATATGTACTTTTTAATTCTTGAACTTTGTTGAGTTGTTGAATTATTGGATTGAAATGGTTAATGAAATTTGTTTGGTTGAATTGTTGGATCGATAGTTGGATTAAATTATAGGATCGAAAGCGTATCATTGCAAGTTTATTGAGATATAGAAAAGACAAATAAAATATGTAAAAAAAAAAAACAAGAATTGGCGACGATTATTGTAACAACCGTCGCCCATAACAACTGTCGCCTATAATCTAGTATGGGTGACACTTAACAACCATCGTCAATTAGCTGGTATATGGATGTCGGGGTTCTGGACGTCGCAGAGAAATCGTCACCTATAACTCATAACAACCATCGCTCATTATCATTTTTGTACAAGTAAAATAAAATGTTTAGATACCGCAAATAGAATGCATATATCTATATATATATATATATGTGATTTTAGATTTATACAATACAAATAATGTATAAATTACATTTTGTATAAACAATGTATAACAAAATGTTAAGCTACAACACACAAATCTATTATATCAAATTTTAGACTAATACACTGATGTTGTATAAACTACATTTTGTTGATGGTGTAAAAACAAAATGTATAATCAAAATGTTTAGATATTGCAAATAGAATATATATAGATATTTGATGTTAGATTTATCTATAAATGGTGTATAAAGTACATTTTGTTGAATGGTGTGAAAACAAAATGTAAATATCAAAACATTAGTTATCCGAACTTCAAGCGAGGAAAGTCGAAAATACCAGTTATTCGATTCCTCAATAACAGAACACTTTATCTGTAGATGGAGTGAATTTTATCTGTAGAATATAGTTTAGATCACTTTCTCAATTTTACCACTAACTAATCCCTGTTGGCCTTCCTTGTCGCGCTGCTGCTCCTCGACGTCGGGGTCTTCCCTGCCGTGGTGGTGGTAATTGACGCCCGCCGTAAGCGTCTTTATTGCTTGAATGCTAGGATCCAGATGCTCTTGGTCGTGGTCCTTTGGTGTGTTCTATCCATTCTTAGCTACGCTCCTCAATTGGCGGAGTATGGTTTTAGTCCATCATCTTCAAAATATCGATATATGGTATGTATTCCATTATCTTCAATGCAACAAAGCTCGAGAGAATGCAATCCCGATGCTTTGGAGAATGCAATATTCTTGGAGAATTCCATTATCTTCAAAGTGTTTTGTATTCTCATTAGGGATTCACCAATAAAAAGAACATTCCATTATTCTCTATGAATTGATTCTATTAGTATACTTTCAAACAAATAAACGGTATTAGTTTTAAGAATATGATGGATTACATTGAAGACAATGACATAGTAGTTGAACGTTTCATATTCTTACTGCAACTCTTTCGTCTGCAAACACTCCCCATAAAAAAAAAAAAGCTGAATGAAAATGAGTCAACTACATTTTGTATAAAAATGTTTTGATATTGCATAAATTATATTTTGTTTATTTATTAGATTCTCTTTTCATTTTGCTTAAATGTATTCAATATTGTATGTTATATATTAGATTGTGTATACTTTTTTTTAAAACCAATTAACAAAATGTAAATTTATACCCAATTTATAGTGTATAAATAAATATAATATGAAGTTTTAATGTTATTTAAAGTCTAGCAACACTTCACCTTATGATTGCATGATCATACAATCGATATTTTTTGCAATTCGAAAACTTAGACTTAGAATGATTGCATGATCATGCAATCGATATTTTTTACAATTCGAAAACATAGACTTAGAAGGACAAAAGTGTTCAAAGAAATAATTGAGAAAAAAGAACCAAGGATAATTGTAGTAGTAGCGGACAATATAAAAATTAAATTATACATTTTAGAGATAGTTGGGGCATATAAGAGGACTAATTCTCAAATCTTAAATACATTCTATTCCGATCAATTGGATGTGAAAAATCGCAACACTATTCACATGGATCCTTTGACGCTGCCTTCAACTGATGAAAAAAAGATTCTCGCTTCAATCAATATTAATGTTTGGTGTCGAATTTCGTCGTCCATTCCAAAGATTTTACATCAATATATTTGAGATGTAATATTAAATAGGTTAGTTAATAAAAAAAATGTTTAGATAGTGTCTAAACTACAAAGTATTGACCGCCATTGCGAGAAACTGGCCGAAGTTAACCTAATTCAGACTTTTCATTATCAACCCTAAAGCTTTCGATTACAATACTCTCGAACCACACGATGCTGGCTTTATTGCCATCGTAGAGAACTGCAGAGGTCTTCGTCGCCTCTCAATGTATGGTCGCCTAAAAGATAGTTCGTGAATCCATATGGGCTCAGGCAAAGAATCTAGAAAGTCTCTCTTTAGCTATTGTGAAGTCGGGATTTCACCAATAAAAATATTCCAAATTTTGTAATGAAATCTATAATTAAATATAAAAAAATTTAACTTAAGTGGATTAAGACGTGTTGTAGACTTGCCAATTATTTATTCGAATTGTGAAATAGTATCTCGAGTTCTTAAAAATTATTGGTTCAGGTTTGATGTATAAAGTTCTCTGATGAGAGATTGAATTTTCCATCAAGCCACAAACCTATAAAAATTGGGCTTAATTGTTATTTTGGTACTGTATCTTAGTGATGGTGGCGTTATAAGGCCACCTAAATTAAAGGATTGCAATTTAGGCAATAAGTTCAAAATTAAAGCAATTTGTGGACACTTAAATTAAAGGTTTAACTTTTAAGGCAATAAGTTTAAAAATTAAAGCAATTGAGGACAACTAACGTCAGAATTTAGAAATTTACTGTCATCAAATTGCTTCAATTTTGAAACTTATTGTCTCCAATTTGTGTCAATTTTAAAACTTATTGTCCTAACTTCTAAAGTTGCAACATTTAATTTAGTTGTCGTCAAATTGCTTCAATTTCACAACTTATTGTTCAAAAATTGACACCTCCTAATTTAGGTGTCCTTTAAATTTCACCCTCCAAATAGAAAGGACTGAAAAATAATTAAACCTAATAATTGCCCAAATTGTTGATGAAAAAGTAAGATGACATTAATCACGACATCGTGTCGAAAAATTGCAACATTTGATTAAATTTTATAAATTTAGAGATATTGTATTGATTAATCTTTAAAAAAGGCTTCAATAATTTTCTTAAGAAAGAAAAGAAGAAAGGGGGCCCGAGACTCGTCATATCCAAATAAAATAAATCGATTTTTGCATTTTCCAATTAACTTCAAATGAAAAATGCAATGCTGATGATTGTGTATCAGCCGTAGTCATGGCCAAATCGGCTACGGGCCTGTAGGTCCAGAAATCGATCAACACAATTGATTAACACACAATTTAGGTTCGAACTTTACAGAGAACTCGCGGAAGCTATTTTCGAACCTTATCAAATGCAGAGCAGCTTGATCGAGGCTGTGTGGATCCAAATACTGATTGATTATCGAGCAGCAAATCCGATGATAATCAATCAGTCTTCAACAAAGTTTTCGATCGAAGATTGGTTGTGTGTGAGGTTTTCGTGCGCGTAAAGTATAAACGGAGGAGAGAGAATTTTGCAAAAATGAATTTTCGATTAAACCAAAACTTTACGTGCGTAAAATAATTTTCCAAAAACCTACCGAAAAGAAATGAGGACCGAGAATATATATACCTTTCAGCTTTTGGTATATATTTACAATTTGGTCCTCGGACTATCTAGTATTTACAAACTGACCAATAACAAGAGGAATACAATGATGAACACAATAAATATTCCTAACAATCTCCCCCTTTGTGTTCATCTTCTTCTTTTAGTACCTCGTCCTCTTGTCCTTGGGCGATCTCGAAGGTAGAAGGATTTGCGTAGACCGAGAATTATCTCAAACTGCATGATGTTGTTTCTCAAGTTGAGCCTTTCTTCAATGGCAGTGATGACTTTCTCGGTAAGACGTTCTTCTTCGAGATCTAGTTCAGATTTCGGTTGCTCCACTCTCTGCAGGCCATCCAGTTTCTGATGTAGACTTTGAAGAACTTTCTTGAGTGTCCCATCGCAATACATGTTGAGTTCTGACATGAGCATCACTCGTTTCTGGTCTTCTAAGTCTTCGTAGATTACAGACAGCTCGGGTTCAGTGAAGATGAAATTGAGTTCAAACCCATGAGCTGAAGCTGTTCGGTTGCTTGGGCCTGGCAGGTTGACCTTCTTCATATTGTTTTCTATTCCAATTTGAAGGTCTTGAGCAGCATAATACTTGACTTGCCTTAGCATCAGCCTCTTCAGCGCGTCCAATCCGAGTTTATAACGGTATTCCTTCAGGGTAAACTTCCTGTAGAACCCGTATATGTTGATGATGTCTTGGAAACGCAGAAGTGGCAAATCAGCTTCCGAAATCTTCTCGACTCTTTCTCTGGCTGAGTCGAAATCAACGAACTTGACGATAAAGATCGGGAATTGAACACTTCGGCCATAGCTGTGGTGCTCGACCTCAACTAAGTCCGTGACTTTTCCTTTGTCACTGATCCTCATTTGGTCCTGTCTGCGGTCCCTCAATGGGTTTATGAACTTCTGCGCCAGCATATATAGATATGCTCTTGCTTCCGTCCCTTTGAGATGCGTAAGGCCCCGCAGATTTAGTTCGTCAAGCTTATTTATTTTCTCCTCCCTTCTCCAAATCCGGTGCCGAATATCTTCTAGAAAAGGAACTACAACTCTTTGTTCTCCCAGGCTGTTTCCAATTGTCGAGTCCCTGTTGATAGTCGAGGTTGTGGGGCGACATTTTTGGTCATAGCCTCTTGAAGCTTGGGTGGTTCGGTGTTGTAGTCTTCTCCTTCTTTAATTTCTGACGGCTCCATTTGGAAGATGTTGAAGATGGACTGCTTGATTAGATCTCTGATCTTCAGCATTCTTAGTGCAGTCTCATCATCCGTTTCTGCCCTTTTTGATGGTTGATCTTGGAGCACGTACTCTTCGATCACCTCGTGTAGGTCGACGTCAGGCAGGGAGGAGGAGGTTCCAGCAGCTTCTAGATGTGTCTGAGAAGGCCCAAAGTCTGCTGCCGGTGCCTCTTGGTAGGTTTGGACTGGTGGAGAGGAAGGCCGTTGTCTGGTTGTTCGTGGTGTTGACCTTGTACGGCCTTTTGAAGAGGTGGATGGGGTGGTTGATTTAGTGGTTTGGGTTGTGGTGGCTTGCGTGATGCGGGGCCTCTTCTCCTCCTCAGGGCGATCCGGGTTGTCGGGATCGTCATGACGTCGTTTGGAACCCTGAGGTTCGCACGACAAGATGTAGTCGGTGGTGGTTGGGTTGATGGGGATTGAATTCTCTTCAAGAGCTCAATCATGTCAGGGGTTACGTCTTCTGACATGAGCCGGGACATAAGTATATCCCGTAGCTCAGGAAGAGGCATGGTGTATGGATTGGGAAATGATGGTGGCGAGGGAAGGATGGGAATATGAGGTGGTGATGACAGAGCAGGTTCGAGGACGGGGACTTTCCCTTTGTCCTGAACGGCTGCGGTTATAGCAGCACGTACTTCTCGCATCAAAGAATCCTTGAATGAAGCCAGAGCGGACGCCAGGCGTTCCTCGAAGCGGGACTCTGTCATGTAGGGTAAGTCACCTCCGGGGCCACTTAGGCGCACCGTTGACGTGACAGTGGAGAAAGTATCCACTGCACGGCCTGCTGTCACAGCTGTCGTGGGGTTGACCGTGGCAGGACTTCTCTCCAATCCTCGAAGGACTTCTTGTATAGAAGCATCTATGGAGATTCTGTCTTGGTCACGAAGACCAAGAGGGTTGGTGGCAAAAAGAGGCTGTGTCCTAGTAAAATCAAAAAATTTTGGGAGGGTGGACAGTAGACTTGAAGTGGTCAAAGAAGGTGCGGTGGTTTGGGGCTGGGTACCACCTGATTCAATACCCGCTGCCTCAGAATGAGGCATGGATAGCGTACGTGGCTCCCCGTGCATATCTGAGACAATTGTTTGTTGGGAGACAGTTGAATGGTCTAAGGCAGGTTGTGCATGCGCCGTCGGACCTGACGCGGCGACTTCTACCCGAGCACTGACAAAGACTTCAGTGCTTGTACCTATAGGGGTGGTCCTAGGTGGTGAAGTGACTATAGGGACGGTCACCACCGTAGTTGGTGGAGTGACAGTGACCGTTTCTCTTACTGACCCCTCACCCTCTCTTTGGCTGGTACTCCCGGGGTTAGGTTCAGAGGGGTTTGTCTGAGCCATGGGAGGAGTGGCAATTCGGTGGCGTTGTCGGTATGCAGCAGCCATTGTGGGGTCCGCCATTTGTAGTAAGTACTCAGGAATGGCCATCGGTTTGAGGGATGGATTATCCTTTGCCTTCTGGAAAAAATTGATCTTCGGCGGGGTGAAATCCTCACAAGGCTGGGTATTCGGAATGGTTGAGACGGCGTCCATATATCTTCTGATGAGGATTGAGAGCCATCTCAGGTATGGGACATACTGCGGCTTCTTTGTACGATCTCGAGTGTGCAGCTGATGATCGAGATCGTTCCAGATAAGTTGGACATAGTCGTACTTTTTGTTGTACACTATTCCATGTAGAATCCGCAGAATGTTGATATTGCATCTGTCGAAGCCTGTGTGCTTTGGAGAGAAGCACTTGTTGACCAGGCTGAATAGTGTTTTCCAAGGATGCGGGAGGAGTTGCTGCTGAAAGCCCGCAGTCTTTGTTAGGGGTTCTCCATGGCCTAGAATCTTCATGTCGATTATTAACTCTTCTTCAGAAGCAAAGTCTTCATAAGCTTCAAGTGTCGCTTCGGAGTTGGCATTTCTCCACCTCGGGTCGCATTATCGGAGATAGGCGAACGAGCGTTAGCCCGACGTCGCTTACCATGCTAACCTTATTAAAGGATTGGTTTTCGGCCGAATCGAAGAACCGGAGGGAGAACGCTATCGATGAATTCCAAGCTTCTAGCTCCGACTCCGATGAAGAGGCGTCTCGAATAGTATTAATAAATAGGGATCAAGATTAGTTTAATATTGTAATGTTTTACTTGTTTTTTTTTAATTTTTTTATTATAATTTGTTATTTGATTTTTTTTTCGTAATTTTTGTTTTGTAATTTTTTACTTGATTTTTCTTGTATTGTTTTTTGTAATTTTTTTACTTAATATTGTCACCTTTCAATATAAATTTCGGAATCTTTTATTCAATATTATATTTATTATAAAATAAACTACAAAGTATTAAAAAAATAAAAAAAAAATGGGCGAACCGGCCCGCGAACCGTTAAGGTCCAACGGTTCGCGAACCGGTTCCGGCCCGGTTCTCCAAATTTTCCGCGGTTCCACGGCCAAAACCGGAACCGCCGGAACCGGCCCTGTTAGGAATATTTATTGTGTTCATCATTGTATTCCTCTTGTTATTGGTCAGTTTGTAAATACTAGATAGTCCGAGGACCAAATTATAAATATATACCAAAAGCTGAAAGGTATATATATTCTCGGTCCTCATTTCTTTTCGGTAGGTTTTTGGAAAATTGTTTTACGCACGTAAAGTTTTGGTTTAATCGAAAATTCATTTTTGCAAAATTCTCTCTCCTCCGTTTATACTTTACGCGCGCGAAAACCTCACACACAACCAATCTTCGATCGAAAACTTTGTTGAAGACTGATTGATTATCATCGGATTTGCTGCTCGATAATCAATCAGTATTTGGATCCACACAGCCTCGATCAAGCTGCTCTGCATTTGATAAGGTTCGAAAATAGCTTCCGCGAGTTCTCTGTAAAGTTCGAACCTAAATTGTGTGTTAATCAATTGTGTTGATCGATTTCTGGACCTACAATTGGTATCAGAGCATACTTGCGTGATTGATAATTAGCTATTGAGATTAATTTGCTTGAATTTGCTGTGTTTTTGATCGGAAACTATTCAACGTTCGAAAACTAAGCCGACACTGTTTTAGCTAATTCACGGTTAATCTGTGTTAGATACTCTTAATTGAGTGTTAGGCATTGAGTTTCGTAACATTACGTTCGATATTTTGATGTCAATTAGCTTAAACGAGGCATAGATTGATCAAATTGACTGTTTCTGATAGTTTACGCATGATGAACTTGGTTTGCGAATGATGAACTAGGTTTACGAGCGTAGAACAGCGATTAAAATCTTAAATAACTGTCATTTTGAGCTGTTTACGAGCGTTGATGATCTGTTTATACAGCTAAGTCAACGAAGTAACTTTACGGTCAAAGTATAGTTTACGGGTATAAGTTTGCTCATCTCAGAGTTTACGAACGATTTTCTATCGTAAACCTAGCTAAACTGTGTTTACGATTCACTGAATCTTAGATTATTAGTGTTTACGAACGAATCTCGATCGTAAACATCTGAAATCTAGTTTACGTGTCCTCTCCAATCGTAAAGTGTCAAATTGACGTTTACGAATCTGTGGTGATCGTAAACTTCTAAAACCCTGTTTACGAATAGTTTTCATTCGTAAAAGCATACTGTTTGGGTTTACGAATAATATTCGATCGTAAATCTTTCTAAAAAGATTTTACGAACCATTTGTAATCGTAAACCTTCTAATTTACGAACCCTTAAGTTTGTGAATCCCTGTCAATCGTAAACCATTCTAGAATTAGTCTTCGAGAACTATTTCATTCGTAAACCTCATCCGCTCACGTTTACGAATCATTTACGTTCGTAAACTACTCAAAGCTCAGCGTTTACGAATCAAATCCATTCGTAAACCTTATCTTGTCTATAGTTTACGAATACATTTCGTTCGTAACTATCATTTACGAAACCTCAGCGTTTACGAATCAAATCCATTCGTAAACCTTATCTTGTCTATAGTTTACGAATACATTTCGTAACTATCATTAACGAAACCTTAGCGTTTACGAATCAAATCCATTCGTAAACCTTATCTAGTCTATAGTTTACGAATAAATTTCGTTCGTAACTATCATTTACGAATCCTTAGAGTTTACGAATCCAACTCTCACTCGTAAACTCACAGAGTTAAAGGTTTACGAATCAGTTGTCAAACGAAACAGTTTACGAATATCAGTTATTCGCAAACTAAAGTGTCAGCTCGCAAACATATATTCATATTAAAACCCGTATATTAATACTTGATATTTCTCTTAAATAAGCCAACTCAATCGAAGCAAGACGATCAAGAATCTCAACACAACACAAATGGAAGCATACGCACTAGGAAATGACATGAGGCCACCAATCCTTAAGAGAGGAGAATACAATGTATGGAAGAATCGATTCCTAAATTTCCTTGAAGGAAAAGATCTAGCAATAGGAATGCTAACTTCCATTCAAGAAGGACCAGCTACGTTCTGGAAGATCATAGCTGGAGACCCGATAATGACCCTCCAATCCAAGAAACTCGAATGAGAAAAACTCCTAGTGAATACACTGAAGCAGAGAAAATAAGAGCTAGGTCTGACATACAAGCTAAAACTTACCTACTTCAAGCCATCCCGAATGACATCTATATGCAAATAGATAGCATGTCGACTACTAAGGACATGTGGGATGAAATCAGACGAATGATGCAAGGCACAGAGGTGGGTGTCAAAGCTAAGAAAGCAAATACCTTAACCGCATATGACTCATTCAAGGCAAGAACCGGTGAAGAACTTCAAGACACTTATCAACGCTTTCTCACACTTATCAATGAGATGCGGAAAATTAATATCCATAAGACAAATATGGAGATTAATATAAGGTTCCTATCCTCCCTACTACCCGAGTGGAAGAAGCTAGCAACTCAAATAAGGCAAAACAAAGATTTGGACGACATGAACATTCATGCCGTATTTGACAACCTTGCTCAACACATTGAAGATGTGCATGAAAGCAAAAGCAAGGAAGCTCAAGAATCAGTTGCCCTTATTACTGACAAGAAGCTGATGAAAGTCTCTAAGTCCAACAAGAAGGTCATCCTAACCTCCTCTTCTGATCAAGATGACGATGACTCGGATTCGGACTAAGAAATCAAAGACATGAAAAAACAGCTAACCATCATCACTCAAATGATGAAGAAAAAGTTTTATAGAAAGAAATCTTCTTCGTCGTCAAATGGGCAAAGAACCTCAACTTCCAAAAATAAAGGAAGTGTGCCTGAAACCTCAGAAGCTAGAACTGCCCCCGAGCCTCAAAAATGCTATAACTGCGGCAAAGTGGGTCACTTTGCAAACGAATGTCGCCAGCCAAAGAAAAAGAACACAAATTACTATGCCAAGAAGCTCCAACTTTCCAAACAAAAGGAAGCTGGAGTGGCATTAATGGCTGAGCAAGACCATTGGCTTGAAGATACCACAGAAAGCGACACCGAGAGCTTTGCCTTAATGGTCAAAGTTGAAGACGAGGACCTCGAGGATGAACAATCCCTTGACTCAAACACAGTCGCATCAGACGCAAACTCTGAGGTAAATTCTTCTAGCTCTGCTCTGTCCTTGAATATCTCTGACTTTAAACTAAAACTAAAACAAATAACTAAAGAGAGAAGAACAATTAAAACTTTAGAGGAAAGATTATCCAATAATGAAGCCGTCTTAAGAAAACATTTACTAGCATAAGCTGATCTTAGAATACAAATTCAAATAGCAAATGAAAAAATATCTAATACTGAATCGAAGGCTAAATACAATGAAAACAAAATACAAGAATTAACAAAAAGACTTAATGCTAGTGATGCTGAAAATCAAAGTCACTTATCACAAATTAAATTTCTTACAGACGAGCGAAAACAACTATATGCCAGAATTAAAGAACTAGTTGATATTATTATCAAATATGGACATACTGAGCAAACAATATACTTAAATAAACCAAGACTAGTTGATTTTTATAATCCTTACAAAGGGTTATGATTTACTAACCCATGCAACCTACAAAAAGCACGAAGAAAGCAATTATACCAGTTTGGACATGTGGACATAGGGTTGATGGACCTTATGCTTTTCACAAGTGCAGGAGAAATTAATGCCATCGAAGAAGAAAAGAGAAATAAGAAAGCTAAAACTGAAATCTCCTACGATTATAAGGAATTAAACGAAAGTTACAAAACACGAGTAATATCTTCTGGTAATGAGAATGTAACTACTTATCCCATAAACAAAGATGACTTGTTAAAAGAAGAGAACAAGACAGAAGATAAAAAGTCAAATACATACATACCTGCTAAAATCTAAAAGATTGTAGACTTAGAATCTACTCTTGAAAAGGAAAGGAAGACATTCTATGACGAGAAAATACGTCTACTAAAACAAATTGAAGATCTTAGAAATCTCGATACTCCTTCCAAAAGGATTCATATTAAAAAGGAGTTATCTTCTTCTAATTCGTCTCCAAATGAACTAGCAGGGGAAGTGACGAAATTAAAGCTGAAGGCAAAGGCAAAGGCAAAATCCGTAAAGAAGAAAAGAGAAAAGGAAGTCAAATTAGAGCCTAAGTGGAAAATAAAGGAGCCATCTAACTCTTCTTCTTTAGATAAGAAAAGTACCTTAGTCCAGTCATGTAATGTTGTTTCTTCTTCGATATTAAAGCTAAATACTATCAAGAATACAGATTCTCAAAGCCTTAATTCCCAACGAAAAATACAACAATATAGAATTAAGGAAATCTCCAAAGAAAAGGAACTCGCCAAGAATGAACAGCGCAAAACAAAAACAGACAGTCAAACTAGAAGTAAAACAAAGAAGATAGCTCACCCGAAAATTGCTAAAGAACACACATCAAAGAGGGTAGCTAAATCAAAAGCTGCTAGTGAAATAAAAGAAACTTGGGTGATCAAAAGAGATAAGAGACAACAAACCCAATTAATTAAGAAATGGGTACCAAAAACTAAGTTTGCACCAAAATTAGACTTATTCACTAACATTGTTACTAATCCCATGTTTACATGGGACATTGAATCACCTTAGATTCTTCATCTGCAGAACCATCATGTGTGGTACCTAGACTCGGGTTGCTCCATACACATGACCGGACACAAAGCACTGCTGAGCAACTACACCGAACGATTCGGCGGTAAGGTTCGTTTTGGTAACAATGACTCTGCTTCTATATTAGGTTATGGTAGCTTAATTCTAGAAAACTTCTCCATTCAAGACATGTCATATGTTAAGGGTTTGAGTCATAATCTGTTTAGCATAGGACAATTTTGTGATAAAGGTCTTGAGGTCAATTTCAGAGCTAAACAGTGCAGTATAAATGACTCAACTGGACAGACATTACTTGTCGGTTCCAGAAAATCAAATCTATATACAATAGATTTGAAAGCAGTAAAACCCTCAACAACTGTTTGCTTGTTGTCAAAAACTTCTTTGCAACAAAGCAATTTATGGCATCAACGTCTCTCCCATTTAAACTTTAAGACTTTAAATAAGCTGCAAGCTGAACAGTTGGTAAAAGGATTACCAACTCTTCTATTTCAAAAAGAACATTTGTGTGCAGCTTGTGAATTAGGAAAGATGAAAAGGACGTCACATAGATAAAAAATGTTTCCTTCTACTTCACGACATTTAGAAATGATACATATGGATCTATGTGGACCTATGCGTATACAAAGTATAAACGGTCGGAAGTATATCTTAGTTATTGTTGACGACTATTCTCGCTATACATGGGTAAACTTCTTAAGGACCAAGGATGAAACACCAGAGATGATCAAAACATTTGTCAGCACAACTCAGAATTTACTTCAGAGTAAAATTCTGATTATCCGCACTGACAATGGGACAGAGTTAAAAAATAATGACTTAAGTCAATATTATAAGTCTCTAGGAATCACCCAACAGTTTTCTGCCCCTAGAACTCCTCAACAAAACGGTGTTGTAGAGCGCAGAAATAGGACTCTAGTGGAAGCAGCTCGCACTATGCTTATATTTGCTAAACTTCCCCATTTCTTATGGGCTGAAGCTGTAAATACAGCATATTTTACTCAAAACCGCACGATAATTCATAAGCGGTTTGGTAAAACTCCTTATGAGTTAATAAACCAAAGAATTCCAAGCATTTCCTTTCTTAAAGTCTTTGGGTTTATTTGTTTTATCAAAGACAGTAGAGACAATAGGAGTAAACTAGATCCCAAAGCCATTCAAGGCATATTTGTAGGATATTCTTCTAGTTCTAAAGCCTACCGAGTTTATCTCAAAGAAAATAGAACTATTATAGAAAGCATAGATGTAACATTTGACGAACCTACTTCAATGGCTCTTGAACAACACAGTTCAAGACCCGCGCTTCCACTGGTAGCTTCTGATCAAGACCAATCAGAACCTGTTCCTACTGGAAAGTTGACAAAAAGTCAACAACCTAATAACTCAGAAGTTCTTTTTGAATCTGAGTTACAAGACTTAATTGAATTAGATTTACTATTCGAAACTGTCTATAGGAATAATACCAACATACCTGATGTCCAAACTCTAGATGAGGACATTCCTATCCCCACTGAATCTAATACTTCAAATGGTGACATTACTGAATCATTTGACAATACATCCCCTATAAGTTCTACATCAGTAAACGAAACTCCTGTTTCTTCACCAAATCCCCCTCTGAACGATGAGACTTTCAATCCAAATTTGGAAACGTCTCAAGCAATAGAAAGTCCACATATAACCTCTGAACTCCAAACTGAGGAAAGCTCCACACCTCAACAACATAAATGGACAAGAGCTCACCATATCTCCCAAGTTATAGGAAACGTGACTCACGGTGTTAGAACTCGAGCTTCAACTTCAAATGACTGCTTATATTCTTGTTATCTTAGTCAAATAGAACCTACCAAAGTATCAGAAGTCTTATCCGACTCAAATTGGATAATAGCCATGCAAGAGGAGATAAACCAATTTGAGAGCTTAAATGTGTGGACATTGGTACCAAGACCTAAGGGTAAAACTATCATAGGTACAAAATGAATTTTTAAAAACAAGCGAGATGAAGACGGAATTATAATAAGGAATAAGGCAAGGTTGGTAGCCAAAGGTTACAACCAACAAGAAGGCATTGACTATGACGAAACATATGCACCAGTTGCCAGAATAGAATCTATACGACTGTTCCTAGCATATGCAGCTCATAAGAATTTCACCGTCTTTCAAATGGACGTTAAAACAGCCTTTCTAAACGGAATTCTTAAGGAAGAAGTCTATGTCTCTCAGCCCGAAGGATTCCTAGATAAGGAAAATCCTGATTATGTCTATAGGTTAGACAAGGCCCTATACGGACTCAAACAAGCCCCTCGTGCTTGGTATGATGTCATGTCCCAATTTTTAGTTGAATCAGGGTTCACTAAAGGACATATAGACACAACCTTATTCTTTAAAAATCACGGTTCGGATATTATGCTAATTCAAATTTATGTAGACGACATTATTTTTGGTTCTACGAATCCAAAACTATGTGAGAAATTTGGTAAGCTGATGACTAAAAAGTTTGAAATGAGCATGATAGGAGAGATGGATTTCTTTCTTGGATTGCAAATCAAACAATTACCAAATGGAATTTTTATATGTCAGACTAAGTATATCCATGACCTATTGAAAAAATATGGTATGGATAATTGCTCATCAATTCCTACCCCGATAAGTACTACATGCAAATTAGATTCCGACCCATCTGGGAAGTCGGTAGGTAATACAAACTATCGAGGTATAATTGGCTCATTGCTTTATCTGACATCTAGTAGACCAGATATTATGTTTGCTACATGTCTTTGTGCAAGATTTCAGGCTAATTCGAAAGAATCTCATCTTGCCGCTGTTAAAAGAATCCTCCGATACCTCAAAGGAACACCCACACTAGGTCTATGGTATCCGAAAAATTCTGCGTTTAACCTTGTTGACTACACTGACGCTGATTTTGCAGGATGTAGAATGGACAGGAAAAGCACTTCAGGAGGAGCACGGTTTCTTGGGGACAAACTGGTAAGTTGGTCCTCCAAGAAACAAAATTGTGTTTCTACATCAACAGCTGAAGCAGAATATGTTGCTGCTGCCAGCTGCTGCTCACAAATACTATGGATGCGTACACAACTACACGACTATGGGTTTGATCTAAATAGTGTTCCCATTTACTGTGATTCTAAAAGTGCTATTGCCATTACTTGCAATCATGTGCATCATTCACGTACAAAGCACATTGACTTACGTTATCATTTTATTAAGGATCATGTAGAAAAAGGACATATAGAATTACACTTTGTGTGCACGGAATTACAGCTTGCCGACTTATTTACGAAGGCATTGGATGAAAAACGATTCCAATTCCTAGTCTCTAAGTTAGGCATGCTTAATTTCTCTACTTGATAAAATGCGTGATCTTTATATTTTTTTTAGTCTTTGTTTTCATATGTGATGCCTAAATTTAGTACAAAATTTGGGGAAAATATGCAATTTTTTTATATAGATCAAAATATTAACATTTGAAAACTGCCCTCACTAATTGAGGGGGAGTACTTATATTTCAACAGGGAGCTATAAAATTGTTTTTAAATACCACATTCTACTATTGAGGGGGAGTGAATGATGATATAGAGTACGAAAGAGTTCTTAGCAAGAGAGATAAAAAAAAAAAAAAAAAAAAATTGTTTACGGCTTTTACTTTACTTTTATTCTCATTCGTAAACTTTCAATTTAACGTTTTCTTACTTTACGAACGATTGTCGTTCGCAAACTTTAAATACCTATGTGTTTACTGTTACTATTTTTTTCTCTTTCTAAAAATCATTTTCTCTCTCTTCGAAAAACCCCTCTTTCGCAAATCTCCAAATCCCTTCAAAATCCTTTTGATCTCCTCGCAAAATCACTAAAACTGAAAACCTACTACCCTTAAATCTTCACTCACTTGGGTAGGTTTACGATTTATGAGTCTAATGAATGTTTTTAAACTTCGATGCCGTTCGTATTTTGATGTATTCTTGATGCAATCGATGTTTTACAGACTGTAATTGATGTGTTCGAATGTTATATTTGCGTACTTAAATGCTCTCTGTGTTGCTTAATCTGAGTATTATTAAGGCGATGATCATGTTTACGAACCCTGCTAATATTTACGAATGATGAATGAATGTTTGCGAATGATGAATGTGTCTACGACTGATGAAATTACTGTTCACCGTGTATGTTTACGAACGTACTTATACTGTTTTCTCTTTCAATGGTCATTCGTAAACATAGTCTTATCGTAAACTAACTAGTATTGTCTCAGGCTAAACAGCGGTTTACGAATGATTTTCATTCGTAAACCATATGTCTGTCGTAAACTTCTTGACTCGTAAACTTTTCGAATCGTAAATCTTTTGAATCGTAAACTATCAAACTACTATTCTTCGTGTCTCATTCGTAAAAGGTCCTTATCGTAAACCATATATTACTGTTTCAGGTCTTAAGCGGTTTACGATCGAAATTCATCCGTAAACGTCACTTCATCGCAAACTAAAACGTACTGTTTTCAGCACTTAAAGGTTTACGAATGATTTACGTTCATAAACAGCGCCTTATCATAAACTTTCCCTACTGTTTTCAACACGTTTCACAACTTACGATCGTAAACTTTACCTACTGTTTACGGCGCGTTCTACTTTAAAATAGTTTACGATTCAACACTTAAGAAATTTTTTTTCAATTTTACTCAAACGCTTCCTGTTATTCGCAAAGTCCATACTCATAACATGTTTACGGGTCTCAATACTTAGACTAACTTTCAAAATATTTTTTTGCGAAAAACAGAGCAAAAACAGAACACATGCATATGCTTCAATTTTTCCAAACTAATACTTGTTCTGTCTTTGACAGATAAATATGGCAACAACATCAACCGAATATCTTTTACATGAACGAGATTCGTGGTTGCCCATCAAAGACAACAATTTTCAATTGGACCCGGCCACGTACAAAGGACCGGATGAAATTATTCTTTCAATTCTCCAAGGACACCTAATGTGGCTGGCATTCAACAAAACCGCAACAGTCCCGATCGTCTACGTTCATCAATTTTGGGCGGAGATGAAACGACGGATTTACACCGACCAATCCATCTACTATGAGACGTATCTCGAAAATGTACGTCTCATACTCACAAAAGAGTTCGTTCGAAGAACGCTGGAACTGCCTGCCCGCGATGGCCGCTAGCATCGGGTATAGCCTAGCGTTCGTCTTCCACCAATCGAGAACATCAAAGTCTTCAGACACATCGCAGTTGTTGCTCAAATAGAGTTGAATCTCATTTGAGTTAGTCCGAGAAGTTGCGACCGATTTTCTCTTATTTTGCTTTCTTAAGGCTCGCAAGACGCTATCTGTACCGCCACGTGAGCTATCACTCGATGAAATGTCGTGCGCCTGACTCGTCGCGTCGTTTCCTGTACCCTGCTGAGATGCATAAAAAGAAAAAAGTTCGTGGAGAGAACGATTAATTGACGCCTTTTGGTCGTCAACGTTCCTTCCAAGAAAGTTACTGTAATGCTCGATAAATATATCAAAAATATCAGTACCACAGCTTGGGTCGAGCAACGCCGTTAAGACTTGGACAATTGGGATATCTTTCCAATATTTCTTGACTTTCGCTTCCATACTTTCGATGAAAGTGCCCAAGTATGGGTTCGTTCGATATTCAAGAAACTTATAGCACATACTAAATAATCTCGGAATAAATTTCGAGGATGTGGGATAATGAACTCCGAAAAATTGTACCGTAATCAACTTGAACTCTTCAAGTAAGGACACAGTTACTTCCAAACTATCCCAATCAAGCTCTTCTAATTGAATAGAAGAGTCGCCACTGAGACCGATTGCGGTGTTGTTCCAAAACGGCGTTAATAAATCCTTATAGAGCATAAGAACTTTAAGGTGATCATACAAAGAGTTCCACCTAGTCGGACACGGTAGGGAAAACTTCTTAAATGTAAGACCGTTTGTTTGGACCGTTTGCTTCCACGATCTCGCCAGCCGTCGATCTCGCATTTGTCTTCCTATCATTTTAAATTTTTCTACTACCGGCCCTAATACATCATCGAAAGCGCATTTGATACAAAAGTTAATTATGTGACAAGCGCAACTTACATGAAGTAACCGACCGTTTAAGGGTAACCAACCTTATACGAGTTCGGAGGATGTCAATCGCCACATTGTTGGCGCTTGCGTTGTCGAATGTGATAGACATAATCTTATCTTGCAAATCATATTTGTTCACGACATTCAAGACGTACATTGCTATACTGTGTCCCGTATGTCACGAATCAAGCACATTTAGGGCTAGAATGCGCTTTTGCATGGTCCACGTCTCATCTATCCAATGACCGGTAACCACTAGATAAGATGCAGACGTGATGTTTGTCCAAATATCGGTAGCCAAACTTAGTCTACACGATATATTGGACAAATGCTCAATTAAGCTCTTTTGATATGCATCAAAAGTTGCCGTCATATATCTCTTAAAAGTTTGACGGCTTATGTTGTGGAATCCGGGTTGTATCGTACTAGTGAATTCGATAAACCCTTCATTTTCTTCAATGCAAAATGGTTCTTCACAATTTACTACAAATTTAACTACCGACATCTTAGAAATTTCCCTAGTTATAACAAAGTTTCTACCGGTGCTCACACTAATTTGTTGTTGCCTAGGTTCCGTGCCTATGGGTTCTAACGTTTTCGGATCTAATCTATGATAATTCACTAGATGTTTCTTCATTGACCCCGTGCCACCACCTCCGGGTTTGGAACTATATTTGTATCTACGACCGCAATCTTTACAGATTGCATGTCCTAGTTCGGGGTCTTCTTGTAACGTCCCCGTTCTCATTCCCTTTCTATACACACATAATATTTTTCGCATTTCAATACCCTTTACATATCATACGAACGGGTGCGTACATCCTGACGTATCACTTCTACACATATTCTATGTCACACGTAATATACATGTATTCACATATGAAAGTCGATAATGTGTTCTTATACTATATGCAGACGATGAACAGAGGGAAGCAGGATGAAAGCGTAACCGGCCGACCTTGAATCCATGTCTGTACGCGGAAGCTTTACTTTACTAAGTTCGCTCGTAATCTACAATCACTGTGAAGACAACAATTCAGAGTATGATCGCAACATGCAAATCTATAAACATAAAGCCATTAGCATGTGAGGTTCACATAATCATCAATCAATCCATCGAATTCATATTATCATCCTTTCCATCGAATTCGTATCATCATCATTTTTCCATCGTATAGCCATTACGTCAGATAAGAAATCATATAATCATTTCATCATCAAATCAATCATGTAATCATCTTTCGTATGATTCCTACAACATATGCAATGAACCCGCTCGTCAACGAACTATCGATCATATGTGTGCCCATGCATGGGACTCTGTAGGCATTTCTTTATTTTGGTGCCTGTACAGGACTCTGTCATCCCCCGATTTGTAGGGACGTAACCGTGGCATAATACATCGCATCATCCGAAGCCGTAGCAGTCATAACGGTTTCTCCCTTTTCGTAACATATGAATGCACGTGACATATGACGTTAAGTGTAAAAATTAACTGATTCACATTTCACATATATTACATAATCCATCACTTTTCACATTCCTTCACATATCACATATTCTGTCAATCATATAACACATATATATAAAGTATATTGAAATGAACATATCATAACATCATCTCTCAAAGATCTCATGAAAGCTAACATTGAATCACATAGACACATAAGGTACACGTTGCCTACTCACAAGTTTACGCTTACAACCCTTTTCTTTCAATCGACCCTGTCCTTGCCTTTTTCGGAATCACAACCTCACGTTGCGCTTGAATTCTCTATTGGTTTGGTTAATGATTGATGATGATGTTTTGAAAATCCTTAGGTGCTGTTTACGTTCTCTTTTGATAGAATGAATAATATTTCATTGTTTCTAAGTATTTAAAGTGATTGCTTAGTAAGCTACTGATTAAAATATGAGGTGTCAACTTCTCTTACTTTGCTTTTACTTTAGGTTTTCGTTTCCCTTGTATAATTTTTCGGATGACACTTTTTAATTTATTAGGAACTTTCGGGTATTAGACATTTTTGGTATAACTTTTGCCGTTTTCTCTTTTTCGGTCTATAACTTTTCGGGTCCTTATACTTTCGGCATTTCTTTATTTTTCGGGCTCTATTATTTTCGGTATCTTGAATTTTTTAATGTTATTTCCGGTTACTTTTTCGGGTATTCTTTCTTTTCGGTATCTATTTATAAATAGTTTTCTGTACCTGAAGTTCTTGGTACCTTAGTGTATTTTTCGGTATCTTCTTATTAACAGCTTTCGGTACCTAAAGTTTTCGGTACCTTATCTTTCCAATGAAATACTTAGTTTCTGATTCTCTTCTGTTCAATATACGAAAATAGTCTATTATCTTAACCAAGTCTTATAATACATATGCATCACATATACAGTCATATAAATGCATGAACTTATGAAATCGGATTTCGGTTTCGGATCCTGACAATTCTCCCCCCCCCCCCCCCCCTTTAAAAATTTCGTCCTCGAAATTCCGTATCTGTATCAGTTAATAACCATGGATATCACATCTTTTGCGGATGAAACGCCGTACTAAAATGTAATTTAGTCCCGAGCGCTTCCTGTAAACTTCCCCAAAATCTTGATGTAAACCGGGGATCACGGTCAGACACAATAGATTCAGGTACTCCGTGTAATCGAACAATTTCATTGACATATCTCTTTGCCAAATATTCCAAAGTAGAACCCCATCGAAATGGCAAGAAGTGAGCCGATTTCGTAAGTCTATCAACAATTACCCAAATGGCGTCATTTTTCTTTGCCGTCACAGGAAGACCATAAAGAAAATCCATCGTTATGCGTTCCCACTTCCAAACTGGTATGAGTAAAGGATGTAATTTACCCACAGGCGCTTGGTGTTCAGCTTTAATCTGTTGACATGTTAAACACTTCAATACATATTCCGCCACGTCCTTTTTCATTCTCGTCCACCAGTAATGTATTCTAAGTGTCCGATACATTTTGGTACTACCCGGATGCATAGCATAAGGGGCTGTATGCGCTTCTTCCATTATCTCCTTTCGCAAGTTATCCACGTTTGGAACACATAACCTGCTATCAATCATCAGACATCCTTTGTTGTCAATGTAGAAAGACGTTGTTTTTCCCTGTTTTACCTTTTCAGCGATAGAGTTCAACTTTTTATCCAACTCTTGAGCCTGTTTAATTTTATCAATCAATATCGGACGAATCGTCAATGATGCACATAAGACACCAATTTCATTGACTTCCATTTCGATATCCAACTTCCTTAGTTCAATCAAATCTGGAAATGAACATGGCGATAGACATGAAAGAGTACCATAAGACTTTCGACTTAATGCATCGGCAACCACATTTGCTTTCCCTGGATGGTACTCAATAGTGTAATCATAATCCTTTAATAGCTCTATCAATCGCCGTTGCCTCATATTTAACTCCTTTTGGCTCAACAAATATTTTAAACTTTTATGGTCCGTAAATATTTGGAACGTTGCGCCATACAAGTAGTGTCGCCATATCTTCAATGCAAACACTACTGCTGACAATTCCATATCATGCGTAGGGTATGACGTCTCGTATGGTTTCAACTGTCGAGACGCATATGCGATCACTTTTCCGTGCTGCATCAGAACACATCCTAATCCTTGATATGATGCATCACTATAGATAACAAAACCTCCAGTACCTGATGGAATAGTCAACACTGGAGCCGTAATCAATCGTTTCTTTAACTCGTCAAAACTCCTTTGACAATCTTCTGTCCACTTAAATGCAGCACCTTTGCGTAACAATTTCGTCATAGGAGTTGCTATCAAAGAAAAACTCTCGACAAATCGCCGATAATATCCGGCTAAGCCGAGAAAACTTCGTACTTCTGTAATATTTTTGGGAATTTTCCATTTGATCACTGCTTCAATCTTTTGAGGATCAACTTGTATTCCGTCGCCAGATACTACATGTCCCAAAATATTACTCGATCTAGCCAGAATTCGCATTTTGAAAGCTTTGCATATAAATTCTTTTCCCGTA
Organism: Lindernia subracemosa; assembly: GCA_028392965.1. Lineage (NCBI taxonomy): Eukaryota > Viridiplantae > Streptophyta > Magnoliopsida > Lamiales > Linderniaceae > Vandellia > Vandellia subracemosa. The sequence continues at coordinate 3,678,436 of JAQPCC010000005.1, forward strand.
AAGTCTGAAGCACAATTCTCAAATGTTGTCCGTGCTCTTCCATCGATTTCGAATATACCAGAATATCGTCGATGAAAACTATTACAAACTGATCCAAGTATGGTCGAAAGACATCGTTCATCAATGCCATGAAGACTGCTGGAGCATTCGTCAGTCCAAAAGGCATGACCAGAAATTCATAATGACCATATCTGGTTCTGAAAGCCGTCTTTGGAATATCACCTTCTGAAATTTTCAGCTGATGATATCCCGACCTTAAGTCGATCTTTGAGAAAACCTTTGATCCTTGCAGTTGATCAAACAAATCATCGATTCGGGGTAACGGATATTTATTCTTTATTGTTACCTTGTTCAATTGACGATAGTCAATACATAATCTAAACGTATCGTCTTTCTTTTTAACAAAGAGTACCGGTGCTCCCCAAGGCGATACGCTCGGTCGTATATATCCTTTGTCAATTAGCTCCTTCAACTGTACTTTCAATTCATTTAATTCGATCGGTGCCATTCGATACGGCGGAATAGAAATCGGCGCCGTGCCTGGTTGAAGTTCAATGGTGAATTCTGTATCTCTGTCCGGAGGCAATCTAGGTAATTCATCAGGAAAGACGTTCGAATATTCGCCAACAACAGGAATGTCTCCAACCTTTAATTCACATAACCTGACATCTTTAACATATGCCAAATAACCTTCGCACCCTTTATTCATCATTTTAGAGGCCGTCAAGCTCAATATTTGATATGCTGTCCGGACACTCTTTTCTCCTTTGAATACTATATGAGATTGATCTAAAGGGAATAATTCAATCTCCTTTAGAAAACAATCAAGTTTTGCCCGATACCTTGACAACCAGTCCATGCCCAATATTACGTCGAAATCCATTAGGGCAATAACTAATAAGGTCGCCCGCATCTCTACTCCTTCAACGAGAACTTTACATTCCGGGTATACCATATTTACTATAACTATTTCTCCCGTCGGAAGTCGAACATACAGATCATACCCAAGGGGTTCGGGTCTATCAGGTAATAATGATGCCAATGTTTGTGAAATGAATGAATGTGTTGCGCCTGGATCAAATAAAGCATATGCATCAATATCACAGATAGATATTTTAGCCGTAGTTATTTGGGGTTCTTCTCTAGCTTCTTCCCGAGTCATTGTAAAGATCCGAGTCTGCGCTGGTGGTCTGCCTTCTGTTCCCCTTCCCGTACTGGTACCATATTGTCCTCGTCCTCTTCCCCTTCCATGGTTTGTGGAAGTTCCACTAACTCTAGATTGATCGACAGTGGCCTCCTCTTGCATTGCTTGGCAATTTCTAGCCAAATGCCCTGATTGCCCACATCTAAAACATTCTCCCGTGAGCCATCTACAAACACCCCTATGATTCTTTCCGCAGTGTGCACATGCCGACATTGGTTGAGAAATCTCGGTACTTCGACCGGCTGGTCTTGTTTCGCCCACATTACTTCTTGTGGGTCCGCCTTGTACATTTGTTAGCTTAGGCGCATTATATGTCCTCTTCATTTTCCCGCTAGATGATTCCTCACCTTGTCTTCTTTTATTACTTTGAAAATTTCGGGATTCCATCTCCAATCTTTCAGCGCGTATCACCGCTGCTCTTAACTTTCCATACGATTCAATGTCTGATGGAGTAATGCGATTTCGAATCGTATATCGAAGTCCTGCCTCAAACCTTCGACATTTATTTCTTTCTGTGGCAACCATATGAGAGGCGTAATGAGACAGCTGATTAAACAGCACTTCATTTTCCGCTACCGATCTGTTTCCTTGTTTAAGCTCGAGGAATTCCTTCTCCTTTTGATCTTTATAAATTTCGGGCATGTAAGTGTCATTAAATTCCCTTAGGAAGTCCTCCCAAGTCAGGACTGGTGGTTGTATCATACTGTTCGGGACAGTTTCCCACCATTCATAAGCATGCCCTCTTAAAAGTGAAACGGCATAATCAAACTTTTCCTCTGGCGTGCATCGCATCATATTCAGCACCCTTTCTGTTCGCTTTAGCCATGTTTCCGCCTCAGCGGGATTAGTCGTACCCATAAAGTCCACGGCACCCATCTTTCTCAATTTATCATATCATCGTTCACGGGGAATTGTCAGGGAGTTTTCATGCTCATATTGCATAAGCGTATGAGATGAATGTGATTCTGGTACGGCCGTTCTTCCTCCTCCCTCAATCGTAGGTTCATCGTGTTCTATATGCATAGGTTCATTTGCTGCCCTTTGCCTAAGGATGCAAAAAGATTTTCAGGGCAACTCATAAAACACACATATCATGCAAGTGTCTACAGAACCTAAAACCTAGGCTCTGATACCATAACCATGTAACGTCCTCGTTCTCATTCCCTTTCTATACACACATAAAATTTTTCGCATTTCAATACCCTTTACATATCATACGAACGGGTGCGTACATCCTGACGTATCACTTCTACACATATTCTATGTCACACGTAATATACATGTATTCACATATGAAAGTCGATAATGTGTTCTTATACTATATGCAAACGATGAACAGAGGGAAGCAGGATGAAAGCGTAACCGGCCGACCTTGAATCCATGTCTGTACGCGGAAGCTTTACTTTACTAACTTCGCTCGTAATCTACAATCACTGTGAAGACAACAATTCAGAGTATGAGCGCAACATGCAAATCTATAAACATAAAGCCATTAGCATGTGAGGTTCACATAATCATCAATCAATCCATCGAATTCATATTATCATCCTTTCCATCGAATTCATATTATCATCCTTTCCATCGAATTCGTATCATCATTTTTACATCGTATAGCCATTCCGTCAGGTAAGAAATCATATAATCATTTCATCATCAAATCAATCATGTAATCATCTTTCGTATGATTCCTACAACATATGCAATTTTATATGATGATACTCCCGTTATGAACCCGCTCGTCAACGAACTATCGATCATATGTGTGCCCATGCATGGGACTCTGTAGGCATTTCTTTATTTTGGTGCCTGTACAGGACTCTGTCATCCCCCGATTTGTAGGGACGTAACCGTGGCATAATACATCGCATCATCCGAAGCCGTAGCAGTCATAACGGTTTCTCCCTTTTCGTAACATATGAATGCACGTGACATATGACGTAAAGCTGTACAAATTAAACCGATTCACATTTCACATATATTACATAATCCATCACTTTTCACATTCCTTCACTTATCACGTATTCTGTCAATCATATAACACATATATATAAAGTATATTGAAATGAACATATCATAGCATCATCTCTCAAAGATCTCATGAAAGCTAACATTGAATCACATAGACACATAAGGTACACGTTGCCGATCATACTCACAAGTTTACGCTTACAACCCTTTTCTTTCAATCGACCATGTCCTTGCCTTTTTCGGAATCACAACCTCACGTTGCGCTTGAATTCTCTGTTGGTTTGGTTGATGATTGATGATGATGTTTTGAAAATCCTTAGGTACTGTTTACGTTCTCTTTTGATAGAATGAATAATATTTCATTGTTTCTAAGTATTTAAAATGATTGCTTAGTAAGCTACTGATTAAAATATGAGGTGTCAACTTCTCTTACTTTGCTTTTACTTTAGGTTTTCGTTTCCCTTGTATAATTTTTCGGATGACACTTTTTAATTTATTAGGAACTTTCGGGTATAGACATTTTTGGTATAACTTTTGCCGTTTTCTCTTTTTCGGTCTATAACTTTTCGGGTCCTTATACTTTCGGCGTTTCTTTATTTTTCGGGCTCTATTATTTTCGGTATCTTGAATTTTTTAATGTTATTTCCGGTTACTTTTTCGGGTATTCTTTCTTTTCGGTATCTTATTATAAATAGTTTTCGGTACCTAAAGTTCTTGGTACCTTAGTGTATTTTTCGGTATCTTCTTATTAACAGCTTTCGGTACCTAAAGTTTTCGGTACCTTATCTTTCCAATGAAATACTTAGTTTCTGATTCTCTTCTGTTCAATATACGAAAATAGTCTATTATCTTAACCAAGTCTTATAATACATATGCATCACATATACAGTCATATAAATACATGAACTTATGAAATCGGGTTTCGGTTTCGGATCCTGACACTTCTTTACTCATTTCGAGGTTAAAAAATTGTCATACCTTAGATTTTCGTTGCCGCTTCGGTCGTGGAGGCTTCCCCGTCGTTGATGTTTGGCTTGGTCCCTCGCCCGTTGAAGTCGGAGTCGGTCCCACCTCGTCGACGTCGTCCATTCCATTCCTCGAAACATGTCTTCTTCTCCAAAATTACCTACAAAACGAAAAATATCGTCGTGCTCGTTGACGATGCTATGTTAGTAGAATAAATCTTCGTGTGTGTGTGTAGAAACTAAAAAGTGTGTGTAAAAAATGTAATAAAAGTGGAATTTTGATAGCTAATACTGATTAAAGCTTTAATTATAGAGTGTATTTGAGAGATAATGAGAGAGTTTGGTGTGAAAAAATGTTGAAAATGAACCTATATTTATAGAATTTTCGATCAGGGACTAAAACGAAAAGAAATTGCATTCTGGCCCCATAAACTTTCCAACGGCTATAATAGCATACCGGAACCGGCTCGGCACATTTATAATGGGCCGGTTCCGATTCGCGGGCCGGAACTGCGGGGCGGTCAGAACCGCCCCGTTGGCCAGGACTAATCAGCAGCACAAGAATACGCACTATACAATAGATACGCAGTAATAACATGATCTGAATAATACAAATTTCTCTTTTAGAAAAAGGAAAATTTATAGTTTTCTTTATTTTAATAACATTAAACAATGGATGGATGGATGGCAATCCGGGCGACCCATATGGAACGGGCGGCATGATGTGGACAGCCCCGACCCATTCCTTTTTTTTTCCGGTCAGGTAGGTATCCCAACACAACACCACCGTAATCCCCACACTCCGGCTAGGTTTGGCCTTAATCGAATCCGAACCTCATCGTCGGCTATAGGACGATCACGGCTTCCAGCGGACTTATCCTCCCTAATTCATGAGTACTTTTAATACATATTTAACTACAATTTGAAATAAATTGAATTTTTTTTTGACGTAAAAGAACCATATATTACTGACTATCGAGAGCCAACAAGTCGTACATAGGTTGAGATGGAGGACATTGACCTTCTCCATAATAACCAAGAGACGGAGCTAAATAAACTCATTTGGAACTAATCACATCACAATTCATCAAGAACCAGTCTAGACATAAATGTATTCTGTCATGATGTTCAAAAGAGACTAAGATAAGATATAACCAAAACCAAATGTAACAGAAGAAGAAGAAGAAGAGAGCATAAAAGGTTGCAATAGACTATTTTGTTTGGAAACTTTCACTTCCTCCCGCCTGTTGCAGCTCGTGGTTTGCTTTTAACCTCTGCCTCCTGTGCGAACGAACGAACGAACAAACGAACACCAGCCAGCCCAGCAGAAGATGAAATGTTGTCGATATTATTTTGGGACTATGTGTTTTTTTTTTTTTAATTTAAAAAAAAAACAAATTGACAAACCTGAGGTAGATGTAGGTATATGTACGTCTTTGCTGTTGTTGGGTTGTGATTTTCGGCACCCTTGCTCCAGTCGTAGCCTACCTGTGATACGGTTATTAAATTTTTAGTTTCATTTGGATGGATATCATTACACTTGATTATTTTCGAAATATGGACTTCAAACTTATTTTGAGATCAAGCAAGATTCATGAAACTTATACCGAATATGCATATATGGAACCATCACTGCTGAAAGTGCTGCAAGGTATTGGTTGATTGCACCTCGACATCGCCTTAAAAAACGACAAAACGAAACAATAAAGTTAATTAATTAATGAGAGGTATTAGGAATTGCTTTTTGATGCAAAGATAGACTTCAAACAAAACAGCCTACCTTTAGCCTTTGTTTACTATCTTTGTCCCAGAAATTGAAGGCTCCATCTGATCCAGCAGTTGCAAATGTGTGATGTGTCTAAGACATACGAAAAAATATAGAGCAGTACACTAGATAAGTAAACTAGTATATAAAATGCCTGGATAGAATAATATTGCATGGGATATACACACAGAGACTGATTCTTGGCACATATATGTATATATATGATAAAAAATACATTTAGTGGGATCAGAATTTCATTTAACTTAAAGCGTAAACATATGAACACTTATACAACTTTATGGTGCATATAAGCACACGCATAGCCTGATCTTACCCAAAAGATAACAAAGGGTTTTTTTAGGTCTATTGTTCATGTGAAAACTACAATGCACAACTGAAGCCAAAAACTGAAATGAGCTTACAGGATGAAAATTTAGCGAGTTGACGGAGTAAATGTCATTGCCATCCCTGTGGCATTTGAAAGTAAAGTTTTTGCTAGATTGCGAATCATCCAGGTGGTGTACACCGATCCTCCCTTCAATAGAGCCCACCTACAATCAATGGCCATCAATGTATAAGGTAATTTGAGCAAGCCAACCACTGAAAAAAATTTGTACGATAAAACTTTTGGCAGTCAAATTACAGTATTTATTATTACATAAATGATGTTTTAATGTGAACTTCCTGCTGAATGAAAGAACACACAAAAGCAGAGAGAGTAAACCTTCATCGAACTCAAAAGTATAACACTGGTACACTTACAAGAAAACCTTGCCGATCAGGGAAAGCAGCTAGACATCTAGTCTGGTACTTCAGTGGCGACATGACTCTCTTGAATTCAGTCTGCAATTTTTCAAAAGCAGTCATTCATGTATTCAGATTTAGTGCACATAGCATACTACGTTTAATATAACTTTCCACAAAGATGACAAAGCTAGATGAAGATGAAACATAGACACTGCTTGCAATCTGCATAATTGCATACACCGCCATCCTTATTAAAAAGCCAAAGGACATGCAGCAGTATTATGAGAACCATGAAACTCTTTGTTCTATCATTGTGTTTAAGTAAAACAAACTAATCCAAAGATCGGAAAATGCAGATAATCAGTCTATTTATCATATTGTCACAATAATCACTATTTCACCTTGTCAAGTGCCTAAGTAAACAGTATACTGGGACTAGATGCACTGATATCAGGTTTCGTCGTAAAAAAATCTAATAAAAAGGAGACTATTAACTAGACACGTCTAATTAATTGCATGTTCAATAAATGGTCCACCCAAACTATGAAGAAACGTCCTTATTAAGAATCAAGTATAATTCATAAATTTAAATGCCCCTTTTCTTCCACAGATTCCATCAGGTGTATGGTCAAAATTTAGAAATTAAATGCTATGAAGCATGAAACACCTGGAAGGAACTCTCAATCAGTAAAAGAAGCAAAAATTGTTAAATAAATAAATGCACTAAAAGTACGTATTGGTTATTATAAATCCAACAATCATCAGTCGACGAGTGATTGCAAAATAATGGAAGAGAAAAAAGAATACCTGTGGGTTCTGTAAGTTGAAAACAACAAGGTTTCTATCAGCAGTTCCAACAACCATAAGAGGATGTTTAACCGTGAGAGCATAGCAACGCTCAGGAAGCTGTTGTACCCAAGTCGGATTTTGCTGTCTCAAATCCCAATACCTGGAGAGAAAAAAATAGAAGCCCTTCTTTTACAAGAGAATGACCAGAGTAAAAACTAACATGGTTTACAATTTTATGCCATGAAAAAATCATGCACAGAAATCAGAATACCACACAGGACAGGACATTGCAGTTGAAACATGCACAAAGAGAGAAAGTACAACGTATGAAGAAAAAATACAGACAACGAACTTGCCTTAGAGTCTTATCCCAGCTTGCAGTGGCCAATAGATTCATTTCTGGGATCCAAGCAAGCTCTTTAATAGGAGCATCATGCATGGCTACAGTTACAGGTTGGCCACCAGATAACAATGGCCACATTTTAACTTGCTTATCACAACCTCCTGAAAACACAGTGGTGCCATCGTCTTTCCACGCAGAACACAATACCTGGAAATAATTATGTGAGCTAAACAACCATTCGATACAAATTTCGCGGAGGCCAACAAGGGAATTCAAAGAAAAAATGAATGCATTACTGGATGATCATGTGATATCGATGCCTTTGGAACAGAGCTGACAGTAGTTCCTGACTTCACTGTTCCTACAAGCAGTTGTCTGTATCACAACCTACAAATTACTGTTGGTGAGGCATATGAACAGAGCTGACAGTAGTTCCTACAAGCAGTTGGACATATGAACAGAGCTGACAGTAGTTCCTATTCAAACATCATGCCGGAAAAATTTGGAGATATGCCGGAGCTGTACTGGACTTGGAGAGTCTACGGGGTTTGGGATGACGACACGCTCACGTCTCTAAAATTCCACTGAGGTTTTACTGTCTTCATATAGCAGCTATTTAATTTAGAACTATTTGCTTACTTTAGAAAAGAAAAAACAAAAGAAAAAACGGTATATTATTCTCTACTTATGTTGGAAACGATCCAACTCCATTGGTTTTTCGACATGTCGTCGAAAATTTGATTTTTTCATGATATGTCAAAAATCCAACGGAGTTGGATTGATCCCTCTCATGGATATGATAGAATAAATCAAAGAAAATGACATGATGTGCTTGTGAGTGATGTTGATTATTGTCCATGTGCATATCGGTTGTGGACTATACAGAGATTGTCTTAATAATATTTGCTAACTGATAAACGTATTTCTATACGTTTATTAGATCGTATTAATATATATTTGTTGTGTTTATTGACTTCGTCTAAGTACTTTCATGAGTATTTACGTCTATTTTATTGTTAATTGTGCTTAGGACGAGTTTTGGGACGATTCGGATGAAAACGGAGCGAAAATGAGCCAAACAGAGATGATCCACGGTCATAAGCGGGATGACCCACGGCCGTGGATCAGGACAGAAGCTCGTTCCAGAGCTAGACTAAGGTCCACGGCCGTGGAGATATTGCTCCAGACCGTGGACAGCGGCAGAAAGACATCCACGGTCTGGTCCCCTTGTGTCCACGACCGTGGATAATGGCAGAATGCAAAGCCCAGTGTATTTCGATACGCCACGGCCGTGGGAGGCCCATCCCCAGACCGTGGATCGAGCGAAAACACTGATTAAAGCTCAGAATCAACCCAAAACGAAGGGGGACGCACACAGACAACACACACTAAACCCTAAGGTGGCTAGGAGGCGATTTGGAGCAAGAGAAACGAGAAGAAGGGCTAACACACCTCAAGACGCAAGGATTTGCTCCCGGAGCGTGATTCAAGCACAACCCCAACGGAGATACCATCCCGAGCGTGAATCCCTCAAGAACGAACCTTGAGCTACTCAAAGAAGGGAGTTTCATGTTTATTTTGGTTTTCTTCCGAATTTGTTTTGTGTTTGAACATAATATGAGTAGCTAAATCCTTGGTGTTCGGGATTAGATGATTGCTAGGTCGGATTTGTTGTTTTGACGTTGATTTCTCGTGAACACGTGTTTGGATCTACTTATTGTTATGAAATTGATTCTTCGTTCAATATGTCTATGTGTTGATACGAATATTTGTGTATCGTCGAGGGCGACAGCTAAAGACGATTAGACTATTCATAAACGTTAGGGTTCGGTTAGAGGGCGACAGCTAATAATCGACCCTCGCTAATAGCAATACCGATTTAGATTCTCGAGAACGTCTAGGGCGACAGCAAATTCGGTCTCGAGTAGGAAATTGTTGCGATTTAGGAATAAATACGTGGGAACGGGGAATTACGACATTAACAACGAGACCTGGCAGGATTCGAAATCCCGAACACGTCTTTTACCAATCGAGTACCTCAACCTCTACTTGTCTTCGTTATTTTAGTCGTATAATTAGGATTGTGTGTTCGTGACTCCATTAGTTAGAAAATCATCCAACTATTTGATAGGCTAGATATTAAATCCTAGGATTAGTACTAGTACTTACTTTATTCCTCGTGATCGATACTCGGATACTCATCTAACTACGCTACGTTCGATAGATACACTGCCTATCGCGCTAGGGTATTATTTGTTATTCGTTTTAATTATTACTTGTCGCACGACCCGTATTTTATATACACCTTAGCCGCGATCAAGTTTTTGGCGCCGTTGCCGGGGAATTAGAGTGATATTAGGAAACCCCTAATTTAGTACTTTAGCCATTTAATTTTTTCCGTTCATTATTTGCATTATTTTACTTCACTTTATTTTTCTTTATTTCATAACTTATCCTTCGTACGTAAACTTTTTGGATTTACGAGGTACCTCGACACGGTGTATGACTCGTAGCCATCCATCGGAATTGATCACAGACGTAGACCCAGATTTTGAGAGGAACTTACGAAGGAGACGTAGAGCTGAAACCGAAGGTTCATCAAGCAGCGAACAGGCGCTCGTTAGCTATTCAGACGGCACGGTCGAGAAGTTCAAGGACGCAAGTAATTTCCAGCGAGAGCGTTCCGTGAATAGACCAGAAGAAACTACGGAAATGGCGGACCAAAGAGCCCAAGTTCCTGCAGAAGAACCACCACTTCAGGATCTTCTCAGGACGGCTACTTTCGGAGGGACCGAAGCAGCTATCGTGATCCCACCGTTCGAGAATAACAACTTCGAGCTGAAGTATTGCTGGATCCAGATGATATTTCAGACGGCTCAGTTCGAAGGGAACTCCGACGATGATCCATACTCTCACCTGAAGGCTTTCCTCACCATCACTGACACTATTAGAGTGAACGGAGTTCCGAATGACACCATTAAGCTGATGTTGTTCCCGTTCTCTCTCAAGTATCGGGCGAGGGAGTGGCTCGAGCTTCTACCACCGAGATCCATCTTCACATGGGAGGAGCTGAGAAGCGCTTTTATCGGGCAATTCTTCCCACAGTCCAAGGTGCTAAAGCTTAAGAATGAAATCTCACTATTCCATCAAAAGGATAGCGAGAATCTATATGAGGTGTGGGAGAGATACAAGACGTTATTAAAGCGGTGCCCTCAGCACGGGATGTCCAAGGCAGCGATTGTGAGCAAGTTCCATGATGCCTTGAACGATCATACAGCTCATATGCTAGACGGAGCGGCAAACGGAGGGCTCGTGAAGCTGAATGCCACCGACGCGTGGAATTTAATCGAGGACTATACACGCAATAGTTTCATGAGGGGCAATTCAAGGATGAAGGCGCCCGGAGTCTTTGGAGTTAGCGAAGACACGGCGATGAACGCCAAAATGGATGCCCTCCAGCAGCAAATCGCCGCAAGCAACCTACAAATGCAGAACATACTGACGGCGTTCCTCCCGAAAGTAGTCCCGCCCAATACCGTTAACGCCGTGATGAACCCAATGGCGACCATCTCGCCACAACCAACCCCGTACACACTTTCGTGTGGTGTTTGTGGAGCAGCCCACGAGACTTTGGAGTGTCAGACCATGTCGTCAATAGAGCATGTCAACTACATGGGTAACTTTCAAGGGCAGAGGAGTTTCCAGCCTCGATCGCATCCGAACCTGTCTTACGGCCAGCCGGGGCAGCAAGGTTCAAGACCGTCGAGCTACCAACAAAGGCCACCGGGATTTCAAGCGGGTGGATCCAACTACCAAGCTGGAGGGTCAAGCAGCCACTATCAACAGTCCCCAACCCAAGGATCAGGATCCAATGACCTGAAGGAAATGAAGGACATGATAGCGGCGCTACTCACAAAGTTTGGGAAGACAACGGAGGTCCACGAGAGCCGATTGACAAGGATGGAAGACCAATTCCAGACCCTTGATATCCGAAGCCAAAATACCGACGCATCTATCCGCCAGCTCGAGCAGCAAGTAGGCCAGTTGGCAAAGCAGTTGACAGAACGATCACAAGGGTCATTACCGAGCTACACGGAGACCAACCCGAAGGAGCACTGCAAGGCCGTGACGTTGAGGAACGGTAGGGAACTGCAAGAGGTGCCCCCGAAATCCATAAAGAAGTTCGTGGAATCGATGGAAGAAGGAGTCCATCCGAGCCGAAGTGAGGAGGAGGCCACGAACAAGGCTGTTGAACCTGAGATGGTGCCGGAGAAGGACACCGCTGAGACCGAGGCCGAAACGATGAAGGCGAAGGAACCATCGAGGCCGCCGGTGAAACCCTATCAACCGAAGATCCCGTACCCCGCTAGGCTAAGGAAGGATCGTGTAGACGATCAGTTTGGTAAATTTATGGCTTTGTGTAAACAATTGCATATTAACTTACCGTTTGTTGAAGCCATTACACAGATGCCCCGGTACGCGAAGTTTCTAAAAGACTTGTTGACGAATCGACGGAAGCTTGAGGACATCTCCACCGTTTGCTTGAGGGGAGAATGTTCGGCTATCTTACAAAGCAAGATCCCAAAGAAGCTTAAGGATCCAGGGAGTTTTACGATCCCTTGTTTGATAGGAGATGTTGTGGTAGATAGGGCACTAGCTGACTTAGGAGCTAGTATAAATCTGATGCCCTATTCTATGTTTAAACGCTTAGGGTTAGGTGAACCCCGACCCACGAGGATGAGTTTGCAGTTAGCTGACAGATCACTTAAATACCCTCGTGGAGTCGTTGAGGATGTGTTGGTCAAAGTTGACAAATTCATTATACCTGCCGACTTTGTTATCTTAGATATGCAGGAGGACGAAAATGTCCCCCTGATATTAGGCAGACCGTTCCTAGCCACTGCTGAGTCTATGATAGACGTCAGGAACGGAACGTTGACTTTGACCGTAGATGGAGAGAAAGTGACCTTTAGCATGACGGATTCAATGAATAATTCCGCCGAACATGATGATAAGTGTTATTACATGGATGTTTTTTAGAGGGATTTTCTTTTATCCGTCCAGGGATTATCACAGATCACTGAAAGTTTTGACGTGGACGAGGCAAACGAGGAGCCCGAGGAGGAAGCCGACGAGCCCGTGACGGAAGTCCACGAGAGTCGAGAAGAGGACAAGGAGAAGAGCTCGCTGGACGAGCCACCGGTGTTGGAATTAAAGCAACTGCCTGATCACCTCGTGTATGCATTTCTGGAGGGCACTTCAAGTTTACCGGTGATAGTCTCCTCCGCTCTCGACGACGATCAAAAGGAGAGACTACTGAGGGTACTAAGGGAGCACAAGAAGGCCATAGCTTGGAAGATCTCGGATATCCGAGGAATTAGCCCGAGCTTCTGCACCCACAAGATTTTAATGGAGGATGATTTCAAGCCCGTCGCCCAGCGCCAAAGACGCCTCAACCCGAACATGAAGGATGTGGTAAAGAAGGAGGTGATCAAGCTGCTAGACGCCGGGATGATTTATCCGATCTCGGATAGCTCGTGTGTGAGCCCGGTCCAGGTGGTCCCGAAGAAAGGAGGAATGACGGTCGTGAAGAACGACAAGAATGAGCTGATTCCGATGCGGACCGTAACTGGTTGGAGGGTGTGCATCGACTACCGAAAGCTGAACGATGCCACCCGAAAAGACCACTTTCCTTTACCCTTCATTGATCAAATGCTAGAACGTTTATCGGGTCACGATTTTTATTGTTTTCTTGACGGTTTGTCAGGTTACCTTCAAATCCCGATAGCGCCAGAGGACCAAGAGAAGACGACCTTCACCTGCCCATTTGGCACGTTCGCCTACCGACGGATGCCGTTCGGGTTATGCAACGCCCCGGCGACATTCCAACGATGCATGATGGCTATTTTTGATGAGTTGGTAGGTGACATAATGGAGGTATTTATGGACGATTTCTCTGTTTTTGGCTCCTCATTTGATCGTTGCTTGTCTAATCTCGAACGTGTGTTAGCACGTTGCGAGAAAACGCACTTAGCCCTTAATTGGGAAAAGTGTCATTTTATGGTTCGAGAAGGCATAGTCTTAGGCCATAAGATTTCCCTTAAGGGAATCGAAGTGGATAAGGCTAAGATTGAGACGATTGAAAAACTGCCAATTCCCTCGAACGTCAAATCTATTCGGAGCTTTTTAGGTCATGCGGGTTTTTACCGTCGATTTATTAAGGATTTTTCCAAGATTGCAAGACCTATGTCTAAGCTCCTTGAGAAAGATGCCCCATTTGTTTTTGACAATGAGTGCTTGCAAGCATTTGAGTCTCTTAAGGAGAAACTCATTTCTGCACCTATTATGGTGGCGCCCGATTGGGAGCTCCCTTTTGAGCTTATGTGCGATGCTAGTGACTACGCAGTGGGGGCTGTTTTGGGACAGCGCAAGGATAATCATTTTCGGCCGATTTACTACGCCAGTAAGACGTTGGATGCTGCTCAATCCAACTACACTACCACCGAGAAGGAGTTATTAGCTGTCGTCTTCGCCTTCGACAAATTCAGGTCATATCTTACTTTGTCGAAAGTTATTGTTTTTACTGACCACTCTGCTCTTAAGTACTTATTAGCAAAGCCGGACGCTAAGCCACGGCTAATTCGATGGGTCTTACTCCTACAAGAGTTCGACATCGAGATAAAAGATAAGAAAGGAGCAGAGAATTTGGCGGCCGACCACCTCTCAAGGTTGGAGGAGTCCGAGGTGGCGAGCCAAGGCGAAGAGATTAGAGATAAGTTCCCGGACGAGCATCTATACGCCGTCCGAGAGGTAAGAGAGGATATTCCTTGGTTTGCAGATTTCGCTAACTATTTAGTTGCGAGGGTCTTACCAAAGGAATACTCGAGTCAGCAAAAGAAGAAATTGTTTTCTGACTTGAAGTACTACTTTTGGGAAGAACCGTTCCTTTTTAAGCGATGTGCAGATCAAATGATCAGGAGGTGCGTCTCATTTCCCGAGACGTTGAAGATTATCGACCATTGCCACAGGGGACCAACTGGAGGCCATTACGCAGCAAATCGAACCGCACAGAAGGTGTTGGAGTGCGGATTTTATTGGCCGACGCTATTCAAAGACGCTCAGAAATATGTTGACACGTGTGATCAGTGTCAACGGTCAGGTAATATTTCTAAGCGTGATGAGATGCCCCAGAATTTTATTCTGGTTTGTGAAGTTTTTGACGTGTGGGGCATCGACTTTATGGGTCCGTTCCCTAGTTCGTACGGGAATAAGTATATACTAGTTGCCGTCGACTATGTGTCCAAGTGGGCCGAGGCTCAAGCCTTACCCACGAACGATGCTAGGGTGGTTGTTAAGTTTCTACGTACATTATTTTCACGATTTGGGTCGCCACGATGTATCATTAGTGATAACGGCACCCACTTTTGCAATTCTCAATTTGCGTGCACGTTAGAAAAATACGGCGTGAGACATAGTCTTTCCACGCCGTATCACCCTCAGGCAAGTGGTCAAGTGGAGGTAGTAAACCGCGAGCTAAAGCGGATTTTAGAAAAGACGATTGATGGAAATCGTCGTGATTGGGCAAATAAGCTCAATGACGCTCTTTGGGCTTATAGGACTGCATATAAGACCCCAATAGGCACCACACCGTATAGATTGGTCTATGGCAAGGCTTGTCACCTTCCCGTAGAATTAGAACATAAAGCCTATTGGGCAATTAAAGCCCTAAATCTAGACTTGGAGCGAGCCGGTGAAAAGCGTAAGCTCCAAGTTAATGAGCTTGACGAGTGGCGTTTGTCGTCATACGATAACGCCAAGATGTATAAGGAGCGTTCCAAGCTTTATCACGACCGACGTATTAAGAAGGGAAAAGAGTTCGAAGTAGGAGATCAAGTCCTCCTCTTCAACTCTAGGCTTAGGCCCTTTCCCGGAAAGTTACGGTCACGTTGGTCGGGTCCGTTTACCGTTAACCGTGTTTTTCCTTACGGCACTGTTGAGATATGTGGCGAAGAACAGGGTCCATTCAAGGTGAACGGCCAACGGTTGAAGCATTACTTGGGAGAAGAGCGGGACACGAGCGAGAAGGAGGTGATATACCTCGACTTCAAACGCTCCTAAAGGTAATGCAAGTGCGTCCAGCTCAAGACGTTAAAGAAGCGCTTCTTGAGAGGCAACCCAGGTATTTGCATTCACGTTTATGTTTTGTCGTTCGGATAGTTGCATTCATGTCTATGTTTTTGTATCAAAGCGTTTGGATGAGGGATTAGAATCCGAATTATATTTTTATATGTCTAGGAAATTATTTTGAATTGTTGGGTGAAAAAAAATGTGTTTGTCGAGTTCTCATTTTTAGGCTTTTGGGAAGATCCACGGTCTGGGACATCAACCCCACGGCCGTGGACACTCCTAAAATCTCGGCAGCAAGTAATTTGGTCCACTGTCTGGGGCAAGAACTCGTCCACGGCCGTGGACGAGTCGAAGCCTCTGCCTACAATCAGCCTACATCCACGGCCTGGGACATAGATGTCCACGGCCGTGGATCATCCCAGCACAAACACATTATCCACGGGCCGTGACCTGATAGAGGCCACGCCCGTGGATCGTTCGGGATGCGCTTATAATATGTATGGTCCACGGTCTGGGACATAATTCCCACGACCGTGGCCACTGCACTCATATGGGCAGCGCGCCACTATTGTCCACGTGCCGTGACCAAGACAAGTCCACGGCCGTGGAACTCACGGGCTCGGCTTAAATCTGTATCATCCACGGCCGTGGACCTTACCAGTACATAAAAAAAAAAGAGGGGCTCGATCATTTCATTCGATCAAGCCACCTCCAAGCGCCCTAGAGAGCAAATCCGGCCGACCCACCACCGCACGACCTCCGCCGACCTCAACAAGGTTATTCCCCGACCCCCAAACCTCTGCAATTCCTCCTATCCAAGAAATAAGGTATGATTTGGTACTTTTTGACCTAAATTTTTAAAATTGGGAGAATCCTTGAATTGGGGCGATTTTGTTTGTTCATTGTGATGTTTCTTGCGTTAATACATGCCTCATATGTCGATCTATCACATGAAACACGAAATTATAGGATGTTAAGTTAAAATCTTAGCTTTGTTTGTTGGAAATGGTTGAAAGATAATTCTTGTGGGTCAATGTAGGAATTCCTTTGAAAATGGGGTGTGGGTCGATTATGTTACGAAACCCGTTATCATAGAGCTATTTTTTTTTTGTACTATTTTCGCCACTTGTGCTTTCGTTTGCATCTTATCATGTTGTGTCGTTGGTCGAGTCGAGCTGATATGTTGTTTTTCTCGAGGAATCACATGTACTCCTGTAGGTACAATGGTGCGAAAAGGTAGTGCTCGAGCTAGCTCCTCCCGAGCCCCATCCTTGTTGGAGGTGATGAGGGTGTTCACGAAGGAGGAGCATACGGCTCGGTACAACAAACTGAAGAGCCTCGAGTTTATTGAGATGGACCAGATCGACTACGAGACGATCGAGAAGCACGGGATCAACGAGCAGATCGACCGGTATCTGTCATTGAGCAGCTGGGGCGCCTTCTTCGCTATAGACGAGCCGGCGTATGAGGAACTCACCCTTGAGTTCCTCTCCACCGTAGAGTTCGACGAGCACAGCGTGTTGGACGAGGTCACGTTCAGAGCTTTCAACGTCGAGCACACAATAGGGATTGATGAGCTGTGCGAGGGTCTGGGCCTCCAAGTGCCACCCTACATACGCGTCCACCATCATCTCGACGACATGGAGGAGTGATTCCAGCGTTGGGGCGAGCTAGTACGACCCGGCGGAAAAATCTACGACGTCAACGTCTCGAAGGCGTCGGAGCTGAGGAGTCCGGGGTTGAGGTACATCCATCGACTGATGGTGACCTCAATCACCCCGAAGGGTAAGTCACAAGGGGCGATTAGTCTCAAAGACCTTCTGTACCTTTCCAAGATGCACAGAGGAGAGCAGGTGCATCTTGGAAAGGCGATGGCCTTGGCATTTTTGTCACAGGCAAAGTCCCGGAGAGGCGGGAAGATATGTATTGGCCCTTATTTGACGGCGTTAGTGAAGGGTTTGGGGTACTGGCCCAATGAGATCCCTGAGATGACGGAGGTTGGCGGGCGACGATTGGTCGATGAGACGCTGATGGCGAACCTGAAGATGTTGGTCCGAAATCCTAACTCGACTTGGACCAACAAGATCTATATATGGTGTCCTGAGTACCAGCCATACGTCGACCATCCCGCGGCACCGGCCCCGTCCAACGAGTCTCCTCAGCCACTCACGGCACTTGGACCAAATGAGAGCTACGATACATCGCAACAGGCGACGTTCGAGCACGGCGGATCTTCTGGGTTGCATGACTCCATCACCACATCATTTCTCGACGACCGTCTCGACACCTTTCGCCAAGAGTTGTTCCAGCATCAAGCCGCTGACATTACTCGGCTTGAGGCGACCCAGGCTGAGGATCGTCGGCGATTCGAGGAGGCGCACCATGCCCAAGCTGCCCAGATTCGGCAGCTTGACGAGCGGCAGCAGCGCTATGAGGAATCCATGAGGAAGTATGAGCAGGACCTCAAAGCGCACCAGGAGACGATGGCGGCGATACAGACAGCGCTCACGATGATCGGGAACCAGCTCCCACCTCCTCCACCGCCCCCGAACCCTTAGTTTATTTATTTCTGTTTTCTAGACATTATTAAGATATACTCTATATCTATCTCATCTATTTTATGCTTTTACTTGGTTTTTACGTTTTCTTTTCTTTTTGTCTTATTTAGCGAAACGTGAAATCGACTTCACCCAATCAAACAACAAAACGACACGTTTCGAGGAAATGTCCCGAGGACAAAGTCTCAAATGCTGGCCGTCATTTACACGACACGATTCAGGGAAGTTCCTTTCTTTTCATTAAGTTATTTCTTTCCTTCATTTTAGATTTTCTCACGTTGAGGACAACGCGTTTCTCAAGTGTGGGGAGGGGGTACTTTTATCTTTTAAAATTTCCCTGAAAATTTTTTATTTTTCTGCACTCGAGTATGATATGTGTAGGAATAGACATACTAAGCTTGGCATGATTAGTTAATATGTTTTAGTAAGTAGCATGAGTAATTAGGACACGCATGAGTAGTTGATTTTTTTTCTACGTGATTGACCTAGTTGCACGTCAAGAGATTCACACAACATAACCCCATGCTTTCTTTCGTGAGATTTTTGAGCCTATGAGCTTTTTCGCTCCTATTTTCTTGGTTATGTGTGTAGTAGTGCCTAATTTATGTTTCTCTAGAACTTGCTTGTGTCATACGTGCTGAAACTACTTGATGTATAATTTACGTGGGAAATGACGGAGGCAATAGGATTGAGTCCATTGACAAAGCTTCCAACCACGACTGGCCACCGTAGTTAACCACTTTGAGCATGCGCCTATTTTCTTTCGAATCCTGGTAGTATATGAAAACCTTTGACTGTAAGCCTCCAGAGACATCTGAACCCGAGAAACAGCAAAAGTGAATGTCGAGTGTCGGAGTCAGGGGTACAGCCGAGCGGATCGACCATGCGAAAAGGGGGGCAAAAAAAAAAAAAAAAAAAAAATTCCTTGCCAAGCAGAAGAGAACGAGCTCAGTATATCCGTGAAAGACGGAGTTCATACTAGGAACTTCTCCTTCGATAATCTTCCGTTTACGGGAGAAGAGAAGCCTAGAAATGTCAGCTCCGTTACAATGACGAACAAAAGAAAGACAAGCTCAGACGTAGTCATGATGAAGAAGATTTACTAGCTGCAAACAAAGAAAACGATGAAGTTTGGAGGTGCCCGGACAATGACACGAGACCGACACGACGCTGTTCTTCATATCCTTACAACCTTTATAGTCATCATCTTTCATTTTACCCGAAAAAAGACCTCTAGATTCCCGTAATATTATTATCAAAGGTAGTAGTCGGTACGATACACCTGCAAGCTTATGGTAGGAACTAGATTACGGCATGAATTGAGTGATTCTATATGTTTTACGACCCTATACACTGAGTGTTGAAGTGAATCACTTGCGAGGTATGAATCTTGATCGTGTTCTAGGAATTTTTCGTAGTTAAGTTATTGATTTACTAGTGTGATGTTCGACGTTGCTTATGTTGCTATCTTTTTGTATTTATTAGTTCGTGCCGAGCTGCGTAAATCTTAACTACACGTTCATGCTTTAGTGTTATTTTGCTTGAGGACAAGCAAAAGCTTAAGTGTGGGGAGATTTGATAAACGTATTTCTATACGTTTATTAGATCGTATTAATATATATTTGTTGTGTTTATTGACTTCGTCTAAGTACTTTCATGAGTATTTACGTCTATTTTATTGTTAATTGTGCTTAGGACGAGTTTTGGGACGATTCGGATGAAAACGGAGCGAAAATGAGCCAAACAGAGATGATCCACGGTCATAAGCGGGATGACCCACGGCCGTGGATCAGGACAGAAGCTCGTTCCAGAGCTAGACTAAGGTCCACGGCCGTGGAGATATTGCTCCAGACCGTGGACAGCGGCAGAAAGACATCCACGGTCTGGTCCCCTTGTGTCCACGACCGTGGATAATGGCAGAATGCAAATCCCAGTGTATTTCGATACGCCACGGCTGTGGGAGGCCCATCCCCAGACCGTGGATCGAGCGAAAACACTGATTAAAGCTCAGAATCAACCCAAAACGAAGGGGGACGCACACAGACAACACACACTAAACCCTAAGGTGGCTAGGAGGCGATTTGGAGCAAGAGAAACGAGAAGAAGGGCTAACACACCTCAAGACGCAAGGATTTGCTCCCGGAGCGTGATTCAAGCACAACCCCAACGGAGATACCATCCCGAGCGTGAATCCCTCAAGAACGAACCTTGAGCTACTCAAAGAAGGGAGTTTCATGTTTATTTTGGTTTCCTTCCGAATTTGTTTTGTGTTTGAACATAATATGAGTAGCTAAATCCTTGGTGTTCGGGATTAGATGATTGCTAGGTCGGATTTGTTGTTTTGACGTTGATTTCTCGTGAACACGTGTTTGGATCTACTTATTGTTATGAAATTGATTCTTCGTTCAATATGTCTATGTGTTGATACGAATATTTGTGTATCGTCGAGGGCGACAGCTAAAGACGATTAGACTATTCATAAACGTTAGGGTTCGGTTAGAGGGCGACAGCTAATAACCGACCCTCGCTAATAGCAATACCGATTTAGATTCTCGAGAACGTCTAGGGCGACAGTAAATTCGGTCTCGAGTAGGAAATTGTTGCGATTTAGGAATAAATACGTGGGAACGGGGAATTACGACATTAACAACGAGACCTGGCAGGATTCGAAATCTCGAGCACGTCTTTTACCAATCGAGTACCTCAACCTCTACTTGTCTTCGTTATTTTAGTCGTATAATTAGGATTGTGTGTTCGTGACTCCATTAGTTAGAAAATCATCCAACTATTTGATAGGCTAGATATTAAATCCTAGGATTAGTACTAGTACTTACTTTATTCCTCGTGATCGATACTCGGATACTCATCTAACTACGCTACGTTCGATAGGTACACTGCCTATCGCGCTAGGGTATTATTTGTTATTCGTTTTAATTATTACTTGTCGCACGACCTGTATTTTATATACACCTTAGCCGCGATCACTAACCTTACATAAATAAAGAGTATGTTATTGTTACGAAACAGTTAAGGGATTAAGGGAAAAGATGAGTCGAGACATCTTACGAATATTGTTAAGCCGGCTTTGATTGTAGTTTAGATTGATAGCTTCTTATTAATTGTTTTGATCTAAATTTAAAACCCTTCATTTCCTTTAATAAATTTGATCCCTATCCACTTAGGTAGCAACCCAACTCCGTCGGATTTTCGACATGTCGAAGATTCAAATTTTCGATGGCGCGTCGAAAATTTAACGGAGTTGTGTAGATTTCACACATAGATTGTAAGGAAAAATAAATCAATAAATTCGAGGAGATCTTCTGATTCCTTCAAATAGATAGAAAAGATAAGAGCAGCTGTGGTGAAAAAAGAAAAGTGAGAAAAGAAGGATTTTTACAGAGACAATGGTAAAGAAAGGGGAGAAAACTTAAATTGCCCCGATTTTTATATATGGACTAATTTATTCCCCGATGTTTTGCGTTTGACCAATTTAGTCTCCGATGTTCTCGAATTTGAACTAAGTTGGCTATTTGAAGGATTCTGTTTTGATTGCTTTTGAGATAAATCATGCACTCAAGCAGAAAAGATCGGGTATGGAATTTGTTCCCATAAACTGGATATGAGCAAAGCACTGTGATCGAGTGGAGTGGCCGTTCCTCGAGAAAATAATGTGTAAACTTGATTTCCATCGGTCTTTTGTTGATCGTGTTTTAAGATGTGTTACCTCGGTGAATTATGTTTTTATCATAAATGAAAAATATTTTGGTCATGTGATTCCAACCCGGGAACTCGACAAGGAGGCCGAAGGTGATAGCAAAATACGTCGAGTTTTAATCCGATGGGGCGCCCCCATAGATATCCCATTAACTCTTCGCTGATGGCACACTAATTTTCTGTCAAGCTACGACCTCAACAATATTGTACACTCTGAATAGCATATTAAAATATTGCAGAGCGGGATCATTCCAGCTGATGAATCTCGAAAATCATCGCTTACATTCTCGCCAAGCACATTGGAAAGTGATCAACAACGATGTTGTAATGTTATCGGTGTATCGAGATCTGAACGACAAAATTTATATTTGTGATTATTATCAGTTATTGGCAAGAATAAAAAAAAAAAAAGAGGTATTCACGTTTATAACCGATCGGGTTTGAAATAGGGTGAAAGGATGGTCGAAAAAGCTACTATCACAAGCCGGAAGAGAAGTACTTATTAAATCCGTAATACAAGCTATTCCTATGCAGGCTTGGGATCCTCTATTCCAGTTTTTATATTCCACTTCGTATTCCAACCTACGAAAATCGTTACACCTTCCTCCGCGGCTTGGGATCCTCTATTCCACTTTTCGTATTCCACTTCGTATTCCAACCTACGAAAGTCGTTATTTCAACCTACGAAAATCGTTACACCTTCCTCCGTCCAGTGTTGAAACACCCGTACACATCATTACACCCATAAATATCATTACACCAATTGTTTAAATAAAAAAAAGTCAATATTATATATTTTAATATATAATACTGATTTTTTCTACACCAAACTAGAAAAATATATAATATTGATTTTTTTTTATTTAAACAATTAGTGTAATGATATTTATGGGTGTAATGATGTATACGGCTGTTTTAACACTGAGCGGAGGAAGGTGTAACGATTTTCGTAAGTTGGAATACGAAGTGGAATACAGAAAGTGGAATAGAGGATCTCAAGCCTTCCTCCGCTCAGTGTTAAAACACCCGTAAACATCATTACACCCATGAATATCATTACACCAGATGTTTAAATAACAAAAAAAAAATTCAATATATATTTTAATATATAATACTGATTTTTTCTACAACAAAGTAGAAAAATATATAATATTGACTTTTTTGTTATTTAAACGATTGGTATAATGATATTCATGGGTGTAATGATGTGTATAGGTATTTTAACACTGGACGGAGGAAGGTGTAACGATTTTCGTAGATTGTAATACGAGGTGGAATATTAAAACTGAAGTAGATGATCTCCTATGCATGCCATGGGTTGTTTTATTCAGTTTCATTTTCTTTCATTAATCGTAATTTTAATGAAGCACTGCATTATCTAGCCAAATCGTTAAGATATAAAGGCGAAGAATGTACGCAGGCTAAGGCTAATTTATTGTATTTAGACCTTCATCATTAATGAAATTGGTCTTTTTATCAAAAATAAAAAATTATAACTTTGATCTTATTAAAATTACTTTGAATAAAACAAAAGCGACTCAATTTTGAAAAACATAAATATAAGTTACAACCAACAAATATTATACATAAGAAACATAGATATGTGGTAATAATAACTTTTGCTTGTTTATTGCAAAAGCACCTCTTCGATCACCTTCTTAAGATTCAAATACGAAGACCCTCCAACCTCGGCCGCCTCCTCCGCCTTCCTCCTCCACTCCACAGCCCTCCGCCTCATCCTCTCACCCTTCACGCCGTCCATCAACTCCCTCACGAGCGATTCGATCGCACCTCTCTCTGCGCAGCTATCTATCTCCATCCCTATCTCCCACTCCGCGCAGCAGTACTTAGAGTTCGTCTGCTGGTCGGCGAATAACGGCCAGCAGATCATCGGAACCCCGCCGGCGATGCTCTCGATCGTCGAGTTCCACCCGCTGTGCGTCAGAAACCCTCCGACCGAAGGGTGCTGGAGGACCCTCTCTTGATCGCACCAGTCGACCATCATGCCCCGGCCTTTCGTCTCGGCCGCAAACTCCTCCGGCAGCACGGCCGTCTCTCCGACGACCAAGTCCGGCCTCACTATCCATAGGAAGGGCTTCTTGGTATTCGCCAGCCCCCATGCGAATTCTATCATCTGACGGGCCGTCATGACCGTGATGCTGCCGAAGTTGACGTAGACCACGGACTGGGGCTCTTTCCCATCGAGCCACTCGATGCACCTGTCGTCCTCTTTCCACAGGCCCGACTCGATGGCCTCGAGCCCTTGGTCGCGGACGTGGTTTTGCAGCATCAGTTGGAGGGGGCCGATGGCGTAGACTTTCGAAAACATGCTGGAGAGGGAGTTTAGGACGTCTTGATCCAAGGCGTGGAATGTGTTGAGGATCAGCGCTTTGGCCCTCGGAATGGCGTCGGTTTCTTGGATGCAGAAGTTGAGCATGATGTCCTTAGGGTCCGTCGTGCGGAGGAATGTCGGCAACTCTCTCAGTTTGATGCCTTTCATCCCGGGAATCCAGTCGATTGCCGTGTCTAAGTAGCCGTCGGAGAGTTGGCTCGCGTCTGTAATAACGCGGATTAATCGAGAATCTAATGAATAACTGTTAAGGATCAAATCAATCCCGAACCGCCCCAATCCTATAAGCCTTGTGGGGTTCTACTCTAAAAACTAATTGACAATTAGAGGGAGTAGCCCACAAGCTTATATACTAGTGATCCACCTTCGAATTATCTGATGTGGGATTGGGTTTGATACCCAACAATAACTTATATGTAATGACTCACTTATTGAGTTGAGTGGCTTATATGAATTTTACCTCTCAAAGGTATGTAGCCTTTCTCTATGAGGTTCCGATATTGCGTGAAGCCGAGCAGGCCGCAGGCGCTGACGGGCCAAAACAAGACCTCGGGCAGGGAAAACCTCTCGGCCGCCTTCACCGTGAAGGTCATCGCCCCGTCGGAGACTATGCACGTCGGCGGAGGCGACCTGTCGACGCCGTTGCTGTTGTTTTGGAGCCTCTCGATGAGCTCGCTGAACGGCTCCAGGCAGGTCGTGGTGGTGGAACCACACAAAGAGGGTGTGTCCTAAAAAAGTGATAAAATTTAGGACAATTCAAATTTAGATTTCATTGTGTGAACCCCTTCTAATGCATACAACTTGATTAGGGCTGGACATAAAGTATATAAAATTAAATACGATACATTCCATATATATAAGCCCGAACAATTGATCGTTTAATATGGTATTAGTGCTCGTGCTAAAGATAACGGGTGGGAATTTTAATGATTCCATAAAAAGAGAAATGAACGTCTAAAACTAGATATGACAGAAAAAAAATACAGCCTTGACGTGAAGAAGCATGTTAGAAATGAAATATATAAATATAAAATATGATACTCCTCGTCCTCGGTCACATATAGTCATTTATTATAATGACATAAAAGCGTGAATATAAAACAAAAATCACTTAATTTAGATCTATTTATTATTACCTGAGTAATATTGGCATCGGTGGGTGGGAGACCATCGGGGATGGTGGCAAAGCGGAAGTCCGGCAGGCCGGCGGTGGCGGAGGGGCCACGAGAGTTAAGGAGGCGGCGGTGGTTGTACTCCGTGTTGACGAATGTGATGTGGAAATCGTTTTGGTGGAGAAGCTTTGCCAGCTTAAGCATGGCGCCGATGTGGCTTTGCACTGGGAATGGTATGCATATTGCGTGTGGTTTCTTTGTTGTGCTCACTTTAGAATTAGGGCACATTTTTTTTCTTTCTTTTTTTTTCTTTCTTTCTTTTTGTGTGAATCTTTTGCTGTGTGAAGAAGAAATGTGAGGATTTGTGTATTAATAGAGGTCGAGGTAATGATTATCTATTAATTTTTTTTTTAATGTCAAACAACTACAATATTATATTTCAAAAACTTTTTCATTACTAAAACACGCATACATACATATATATATATATATATATATATTAATATGGGCTTATATATGTATCAAACGTGATTCATGAGAGTATACATTTAAATGTGTTGGCCTTTTTCATTACCCATTCCACATATGTTGGGAAAAGAATGTCGTGTGAGTTGTTTTCTCACTCATAAAGGAAATGTTACACCTTTTAGCATACATACACCACTAGAAAATTAATTTGTTTTACCAAAGTAAAAATAAGGTTATTAGACCAAGACTTATTAAATTGGGTTTATTTGAAGGAAAAATTTTATATATTGGAGGTGAAAGAAGGTGCAATCACCTCATATCACTTGAACGTTATCAACGAGATCGTTTCGAATGTGAAATCCGCCCAGAGTGAAGATTGATGACGAGGATCAGTCGTTGAGACTCATCTAATTTCTTCCACCTTCTTATAAAAATATGACGTGATCTTGATTCTTGGATAGGAGAAAAAATGTGCATTTTCCTTTTGTCCATATGGGTTGGAAAATAGAAGGCATGTGGGTCGGTAATCGCTTATGATCATCTTTGCTCCATTTGTGTTCCGCTCTCATGTTTCATTTACCAGATGTTGACACTTGTTATTTTCCCTGTTATTTTACCTATTATACTTCAAATCTTGACACGTGGTAGCATCTGGAAAATAGAACATAAGATTGGAACACAAATGGGGCACAAAGAATCCCAAACGGGTTGGTAATACCCTGTAACTTAGAGACAATAGTAGAAAGTTAACTCGTACTAACAGTTAACTCAAGTAAAAATTTCTTTGAGATGAAAGTTAGGGTTAGCTAGAAATTACACCAGAGTGTCGTTTTGAATGTAGGTGATAATAGAAGAGTTGTATGATCGGAATTTTTCATATGGTGGATTTTCTACGATTCTTGTTCCCATGTGGTTTTTCTCTTGATTTGGGAATTTTTCACGTTGTCTTTGTATTGTTGTTTTCTCTTATTTAATATTTTGGTAGCATATTTTGGAGGAAATTTTAAGGAAGTAAAATTCACATTATGTATACACAGAATTAAATAACAAAACTTTGGTCGTGAATCGTGATTCATGAATTTGGTTGGTGATGAATCGTGAAATCATATCATAACTCGATATTATTAATTAAATAAAAAAAACAAAAAATTTATTCAGGCAAACAAGTCGTGATTCATGGAGGTTATATCATCAAATTAATAGCCAACCAATGACTAATAGAAATTTAGAAAACATATTCGTGATTCATGATTTTGACGGAGACCAACATCCAATGACTAATTAAATGATTTATAATAATCTATACCTTTAAAGTCTAAGGACCTTATTGATATGTCACTCAATTAAAATCTGAGCCAGTAATTTTATTTATATTGAATGATTGTGATTTATTTAGACTTTTGTTTATTGCAATTACCATTTTGCCCATCAATATATTAATTTATCTAATTATATCCTCACAAATTAGTTTTTATTTATATATTCAAATTAATATATAATTAAAATTAAAGTTATAATTTCATATATATCAAACATTTTGAATTATAAATAATTTAAAATAAAAAATTATATTATATATTTATATATTAAAGCACACACAATTGAGTGTGCAAATAATACTAGTAATAATAATAATAATTCCAGTGAATACCACACCAACAATTATGTATGCGAAAGTTACCATGATTGGGCGTTGAAATGATTGGGCGTTTTATGTATGCGAAAGTTACCATGATTGGGCGTCGAAAGTTACCACACAAACATAAGAAATGAAGTGGATTTAATTCCATCTTAAGTTGACAAATTATTTATAATGAAATGGGTCATAGTATGTTCCATCGAGTAATCACCGTTCTTCTATCATCCAGGGACGGGAATGGAGTTCATACTGTCAGTGCCGCGAGAATCTCCATCCTGTTCTCAATGGAGATCCGATATATTAAAATTACTAAAATACTCTTGTTGATATCGAAAGTATAATTTTACTTTTTTTTTTCTTTTTCAAGATACCACATTGCTATTCATCTCTTAAGTCTTCATTAAAAAGTCAAAAATAAAGTGCGCAACAAAAATAAATGGGAATGTGTATTCCCGACATAGGCATAGATAACTAAGCATTTTGGTGATGGGTAGAATTCCCCGTTTGCTTGTGTGTGGGGGGATGGGACGGAAAATTCCCCGATAGATGAGAGGGCGGGGGGTCGGGAAATGCAGATAACCTCCACTCCACCCATTGCCACCAAGCCTAATATTTTTTACTTTCTGCTGACATATGGTTTGCTTAATAGATTAGTTAATAATAATTGATATTACAATTCAGTACCTAAATCCAATGACTAGGCCCATGAGAGTTCACTCGAATTCCAAATATTAGCATATCCTCTTTCATCGTTAATAAGCATTTAAATTGAAGGATGGAAAATAATAAATCCAAGCACATAAAAAAAGAAGAATAACGCAAGAAAATAAAGGAAAAAAAAAAAAAATAGGTTAGTAGCCTAGCCTAGCATGAATGAGGTGGTTCGTTGGTAGGTTTTAGGCATAGTAATTTAAACTAGCCTTTTTCTTCGCCTGAACTTGTATGATCCCCTCATTGAAATCTTCATGGTTAACCTGCACAAAGAGAGAACACATTATTCTCAAGTTAATGCTCGAAAAATAGACTACTTTCAAGAGAAAAAGAGAGAGAGACCTCAGTGGCATCCCGACGGAGAGCTAACATTCCAGCTTCCACGCAGACAGCTTTCAGCTGGGCCCCATTGAAGTCATCGGTTGAGCGGGCGAGCTCCTCAAAGTTGACATCTGGGTGGACATTCATCTTTCTCGAATGGATCTTTCCAAATGGATCATACATACAAGTAAGTATTTAGATGTAAATAGAAAAAAGGGGAAATAAAAAGGCACACAAATTCAGATGTATGATATCTACCCGCAAAATGTGGGCCCTGGCGTCCTCAGTGGGATGGGGAAATTCAATCTTACGATCGAGACGGCCAGACCGCATTAAGGCAGGATCTAGAATATCAGCTCTATTTGTTGCTGCTATAACCTGAGCAAAGCAATAAGAGAGACATGACCAAATGAGAGTGATAAGGCGATGATACATTATCAACTGTACTTGAAAATGATTTTAGAGAAATAAGACAATACAGATCCTATGAACCGAAGGTAAGAGAATGACAGCATTAGGAAGATGATACTAAAGGCATAAATCGTACCAAAATTGTCATAGCTAGTACAAGAAAGACATTGAAGGAAGACATTACATGGAAAATGCACGAAAAGATTGACAAAAGGTAGAAATTGAGAAGTAGAAAAAACCTTAATACGGTC
Source organism: Lindernia subracemosa (assembly GCA_028392965.1). Taxonomy (NCBI): domain Eukaryota; kingdom Viridiplantae; phylum Streptophyta; class Magnoliopsida; order Lamiales; family Linderniaceae; genus Vandellia; species Vandellia subracemosa. Next base: position 3,707,879 of record JAQPCC010000005.1, read on the forward strand.
ATCACTGCTGAACCCATCAAGTTGATTAAGCAATTCCAACATAGTCCTCTGCACCTCCCTATCCCCACTAACTTCACTGCATAAGACGAAATACCATCTACTATAAGTATCCATGCATTTTATTTAATACACAGGAACATTTTGTATCCAACGCATAGCAACGTGCATGGGTAACATATAAAGTGAATTGTGAAACTAGCTGCATACCTATCGAAACGCTTCGTACCGATGGCATCAATCTCATCAATGAAGATGATGCAGGGAGCTTTCTCTTTTGCAAGTTGAAAAGCGTCACGAACCAGTTTTGCTCCGTCGCCAATAAACATCTAAACCAGAAGCCCAGTCACCGCATGAGTGAGTATTAAGAAAATAATGTAAAAGTAAGAGATTCAGGTGCTTCACGCGCCAACATAGCCAGACTGATTTACTTCATACTAAAAGAAGTCTTCCGATGCGATTAGTGCACGGATATGAATCTTGCATACCCAGTGTACTGCATTATTGCCAAGGCAAGTACACATGGGGAATAATTCAGGGGAACAACGTGATGCACAATAAAGCAGTTGCAACAGGACTGAGCATACAAAATAAATAACTGATGGTAAATATAGCAAATTTTCAGTTGAAAACAGCATGTGATTATGTAAGTCATTCTAATACTCACCTGTACAAGCTGTGGACCTGCAAGCTTCAAGAAAGTAGCATTTGTCTGAGCAGCACATGCACGAGCCATCAGAGTTTTTCCTGTCCCTGGAGGACCATATAGGAGAATTCCCTTCGGTGGACGAATTCCCAGTTTCTGGAATCTCTCTTTGTGTGTCATTGGCAATACAATTGCCTCAACCAACTCTTGAATCTGCAAAGAACAATAATACTGTCAAAAGGAAACAGAGACATTCATGCCAAAAAAAAAAAAGTTATTACAAAATTAACAGCATGGCATGAAAATTAACTGATCAAAAAGGTTCGACGTACCTGTTTCTCTAACCCTCCAATGTCACTGTAGTCTTCGGTGGGCTTCTCATCAACCTCCATCGCCTTAACGCGAGAGTCATAATCAGATGGCAGTGTATCCAAGATGAGATAGCTGTCTTTGTTGACCCCAACCAGATCACCAGGCTTCAACGTGTCTGGATCAACCAGACCCACTACAGGGAGAAATATAGTCTACAATTGAAAAAGCACCCATCAATGGACGCTTCCTTTGTAAATCAAGATGAGATGACAGCATCCTCCACCTTACCTGGCGTGTAGATGTTTTTAGCACGACACATTTACCCTTCCTTTGCGAGTCAAGATCAATGTTTGCACCATCTTCCTCAGCCTCGTCCTCTGGGTTCATTTCCAAAATCTGAAATTAAAACGTAACAGATGCTAACATTGTCATTTCCTTCCACCATCCATCCCACAGTTCAGGTACCTTAAAGAAGGTTCAATAACGAACAAAAACCACACATAGTAACATATAACAACTTATGACATTAACGATTAAGTTCAGCAACATCTGTTCTAACAAGCAAGAAGAAACACAATAATGTCGTCAGTCAACATCCCTTTCTATTGCTCACACAACAAAAACAATCCAAGCCATAACATCCAACACCAACTTGAAGCAAGCCAAATAAAAGGACGTAAAACCAAACCCTAATCGGACTCATACATACATACATACATACCTCAACAATGTTCCCGACCAAGTAAGGAAGCTGCTTGTTGAGCTTAATTTTTTCCTGATTCTCCTTTATCTTCTCCCTGAATGAGTCCAGCTCCAAGTTCGTCCTCTGCAACTCCTCCTGCCAAAAATTAAAGCAAAAACGGTAACAAAATCGCTGAAAAATAACCGTAAGAGTTCACATCAACTCCGCAGAAAAAATCGGACGAAACATTAAATTGCTACGCTTATTTTATAATGGTATCAGAAACAAAACATTTGGTCTAGAAGACGAGACAAACCTTGTGTATTCGAATTTCGTTATCGAGGAGGCGAGATTGTCGCTTGAGGTCATCAATGGTCATGGAACTAATCTGATCCTCTTCGAAGTTGTCTTCCGCCATCGCCGTCGCCATTCTTCAGTGGATTAGACGTCTCCGTCCGTCTCAAGTTTTGTGATGTGTGTGTGAGAGAGGAGAGGAGAGATTTCTGATTAAAGCATAGTTGTCTTGACGAAGGGGGTAAAAGAATATGGGCCGGATCAAGTGGCCCATTATAAAGTTTAAGCCCATGGAGTATTGCAATATTTTAACGATTAAGAAAAAGAAATTGAAAATAATAATTTGTATATTATTTTAAGAAGGCTTAAATATATTTTTAGTCCCGTATGTTTGAGGGGTAGCGTTTTAAAGACACTTAAGTTAAGGGTGACAATTTTAGTCCTGTAAGTATCAAAATTGAAGCAATTTAGGGACACTTAAGTTAAGGGTGACAATTTCAGTCCTATAAGTATTGAAATTGAAGCAATCTTATAACAGTTATATCCAGAAACTTAATTTCAGCCCAAAATTTACACATGTGGCGCCGAAGTTGCTGATTTGGACCTAATTTGTTTTCTCTTTCCTTTAATTAAACGTAACTTCATAGTCCAAGTCAGCATTTCCAATTCTATGTGTATAAATTTCGGGCCGAAATGATGTTTTCGGTGTTAACTTTCTTAAAATTGCTTCAATTCTGATACTTGTATGACTAAAATTTATCTTTCTCCCAAAAAATCTCTTACTTATTTTTTTACTTATGAGGTGACTTAATTGGAGGAAAGAGAATATAAATTTTGTTCAAGTGAGCATCTTTGGTGCCACGTGTATAAATTTCGGGTTGAAATTAGATTTTTAGGTTTAGTTGTCCTAAAATTGCTTCATTTATAATACTTGTAGGATTGAAATTGACACCCTTAACTTAAATGGCCCTAAATTGCTTCAATTTTGATACTTACAGGACTAAAATTACCACCCTTAACTTAAGTGTGCTTAAAACGCTACATCCTCAAACATACATGACTAAAATATATTTAAGCCTTTGAAGAAATCGAATTTCGAAGTTTATTGATTTTCAAAAAATAATTTTTTTTTTTTTTTTGAAAGAAATTATATTTAGTAAGGACTATCCGAAGTTAACAATCAAACATAGATTGAGAAGGTGCAGAACAACATTTCCCGTCATAGTCAAAATTCTTAGCTAAATAATGAGTTACAGAATTACCACTAAGGTGCATGAAAGTAAACACAATACTACAAAAAACTTGGGACATAGCACTACATTCCTCTAAAATAGCACCAACATGAGTCAAATAGCATATTCTCATTCGAAGCTTGTTAATAATATTGAAAATAAAATATATAAGATTAACATATGATTTCTATAATAATTTTTGGACAAAGTGATCATATAACATGATAGCATGATATCTGAATGAATCAATGTTTAAGAGTAAATAAGAAAAAAAATATGAAATAACCTATTTGAAGTTTACTGATTAATATATTGCATGTAGTACTAAAAGCAAGGTTAATTACAAAAAAAAATCAACCAAAGTTTGTAGATTTAAAAATAAATATATAAAATTAAAGCATGATGCATTTCATACATTCTAAATTTTTAGGTAAAGTACTCTTTAAGATTATAGTAAATCGAACGTCTACGACTAAATTAAAAACAAAGAAAATTCAGCTTAAATTTGAAGGATACGGTCGATAATTAAAATATATAAAATTAAAATATAAAATTCTTCCCCCCATAAATAATAATAATGCAATTTCATTTAATAACGTTGAAAGAATCTATGCTTGCGTTTGTCATTTGAATCCAAAATGTCGAACGCCCTCACCGCCGTGATAAAGAGTTGCTCAAAATCTGGAAACAAGGGCCAAGTGCTGGCGCTCTTCAGACAAATGCAAGTAGTATTCGGCTCCATCGTCGACTCCTCTCTGTACCCAATAGCGATCAAAGCCTTGGGCAAGCACGGCGTTCTCCTCCACTCGCGGGTGATCAAGGCGGGACTCGACCGAGACAAGTACGCCCGCAATGCGATGCTGAATGCCTATGGGAAGTACGGGCCCATCGAGGACGCCCGTCAGCTGTTCGACGAAACGCCTGAGAGAACCCTTCCTGATTTCAACGCCATGATCTCTTGCTACTGGAAATGGGGCTACGAAAAAGAGGCGAAAGCTCTGTTCGAAAGCATGCCGGAGAAGAGCGTGGTGACGTGGACCATCATGGTCGCCGGGCATGCGGGGAAGGGAGATTTGGCTAACGCCAGGTGGCACTTCGATCGAATGCCGGAGAAGAACGTGGTCTCGTGGAACTCTATGATCGCAGCTTATGCTCATAACGGGCGCTCGAAAGAGGCGCTTTGCCTGTTCGGTGAGATGGCGTGCGCTGGGGTCGTCCCTAACGAGACTACTTGCGTGGCCATCATCACAGCGTGTTCGTCTTCTGGCGAAGTTAGATTTGCAGAGCGGCTGGCGAAGAAGGTGCTGGGAGAAAAAGGGGTTAGGTCAAACGAGTACGTAGGGACTGCTCTTCTCGATTTGTATGCCAAGCAAGGTCTCATAGAGAAGGCCAGGGAGGTCTTCGACGAGCTCGCCGAGTGTCGGAATACGGTTACTTGGAACTCCATGGTCTCTGCTTATGCACGAGCCGGCGACCTACTTTCTGCTGGGGAGTTGTTCGACCGAATGCCCGAAAGAGACGTGGTCTCGTGGAACTCGATGATCGCCGGCTATGCACAGAACGGCGAATCGTCGAAGGCCGTGGAGCTATTCAAAGAAATGATCGAAGAAGGCAGAGTAAAGCCCGACGAGGTAACCATGGTCAGCTTGATATCGGCTTGCGGTCAGTTGGGCGCTTTAGAGCTCGGAAAATGGGCCGTCGACTTTGTTAAAAGAAACCGTATCGAGCTGAGCCCGTCGGGCTACAATTCCCTGATCTTCATGTACTCGAAATGCGGAAGCATGGAGGAAGCGAACGCTCTGTTTCGCAAAATGGAGGCCAGAGACGTCGTCTCTTACAACGCCCTGATCACTGGCTTTGCAGCTCATGGCAATGGCTTGGCAGCTCTAAAACTCCTGCAGGAAATGAACGATGAAAGGATTAAGCCCGATCGAATCACTTACATCGGCGTTCTAACAGCATGCAGCCATGCGGGCATGCTCGAACGGGGCAGAGCTGTGTTCGAATCGATCCAAAATCCAGACGTGGATCACTATGCTTGCATGGTCGACTTGCTGGGGAGAGTTGGGAAGCTCGAGGAGGCGAAAGAAGTGATCGATACAATGCCGATGAGTCCCACTGCCGGAATATATGGATCGCTCTTAAACGCCAGCAGAATACACAAAAGGGTCGACCTCGGAGAGTTCTCCGCAAGCAAGCTGTTCGAGCTCGAACCCGAGAATTCTGGCAATTACGCTTTGCTTTCTAACATCTACGCATCTATGGGGAAGTGGAAAGAGGCTGACCGAGTCAGAGAAACGATGAAGGCCCGCGGCGTGATGAAGGCGACTGCGATGAGCTGGGTTGAGCACGGCGGAAAGATACACAGATTCGTTGTGGGGGATTGGTCGCACGAAAAATCAGCGCACGTTTATAGTATGTTGGCGAAACTGAAGAGGAAAATGTTGGGCGATGGGTACGTAGCTGATAAGAGCAATGCGTTGAGAGACGTGGAGGAGGAAGATAAAGAAGAGATGGTCGGAACGCACAGCGAGAAGCTAGCCGTGGCCTTCGGAATACTCGTCAGTGAGTCTAAGGCAAGCGTAATAAGGGTGACGAAGAACTTGCGAGTCTGTCGGGATTGTCACACGGCTATTAAGATGATTTCGAAACACGAAGGTAGAGAAATCGTTTTGAGGGACAACAACCGATTCCATTGCTTCAAAGGCGGAGCGTGTTCTTGCGGTGATTGCTGGTAAAGTAAATACGTATAAGAAAAGAAGGAAATCGAAGTTGGGACATACATATTTTCAAAAAGGTCAATGTCAACTTGTGGGTTAGGTCGTGGGATCGAATTCCCCCTCCCACAATTCCTTGAGTAGTCTCTATGTGATTTATTTTCCATGGCTATCGTTGTCAGGTGGGTTTGGAACGTATTCATCTGACCTTGGGGATTAGTCCCACCACTGGAGTGTGTGGCGCAATTAAGCCTCCGCCAGTCTATGTGGCGCAAAGTCCATGCCGGTATTTAGGGGCTAGCTCATAGCCAGGTCGAGTGAGGATACCTCGAGAAATCAAAAAAAAAACTCTTTTAGGTTACGAATTTCCTAAAAAGAAAATTCTAGCAAATCAATTTAGATGTAATTTTTTACATGATATCATATACTTTCCCGGCTCAGCCCAAGAGTTCAATAACAGTAAAGCTATTAGAATAATGGGCTGGATACTATTGGTATAGGTTAGGATCCGAAGTTCAATCAAAGCCAATAGATATTACATTGATAGTTTAGTTTGTGTTGGAGATGAATATGCGTCTTATATATTTTGATTTTAAATATTCTCAAATAAGCGACTGTACTTCAATATTGTGCGTGCCGTGCTATGCCCCATGGCTCCAGCAAAGCCTCGTGTCATAGTGCCCATGGCTCCAGCGAAGCTTCACGCCATAGAGCGTCGTGCGCCACTAATTACTATGTTACACAAGTCAAAGATTGGCAACGCCTAAAAGTAAGGCATATGAGAAGCATACAACAAGGATCATACTCAATGCTATAATTGAGAAAGATAAAGATTTACAACGCCTATAAGCAAGGCAAGCATGCGTCGTTTTATCATTAGATTTGCTCTTATCGCAGATATGTGGAGCCCCAACTAGAGATGGCAATGTATAGGGGTATCTAGGGTTGGGGCCCCCAACCTAGATATTAATCATCTCGAAAAGCTGCTTCCTTTGAAATTCCACCTCATATATCATATCATAAATATAATCAGGGTGAAAGCAAATTCTGCCGTTGAAAAGATATTGTCTCAAAACCCTAAAAGTAACGCATGAGACTGGCCTTTATCCAAATAGATTTAGAACACTGAAAGATAAAATATTTTCCTTTTGGTAAACGACGAATGAGGATGGTTTTTCGGGTGAAAATAATTTTACACCAATTTGCGCGCCACATTGCGCGCTAAATTTGCTAGTGAAATCAACGACGAGTCGCTGTGGATCATGATAAGAGCCGACCAGTCCTGTTCAAGCGTCCAGTCCCTTGCAAAGTTTATTCCAAGCGTTGGCTCGGGAGGCACCTCTACGACGAGGAGCTTGACTTCCCAGGTCGCATTTGGGAGGCCATAGAGTTAGAGGTTTTCTAGGTTCTACAGGAGAATTTGTGCGCTAATCATAACTGGATAAAATATTCTGACTCAATGACTCTTGAAAGGAAAAATATTTATGATTTGCGGAGAGCTGGGATTCCGTAGCACCATAAATATGGATTTATACTTGCATAACCGAAGCCTGTCGGGCGAATAAACATGTGCCTGGATAGACATTTTCTCAAAAATGGCGTTGGGCTTCACCATGGCGCGTTTCTAAGCAATGGCGCTTGTGTGATTGTAAATTCATCTTGAAAGGTCGCAGGGATTTGATGACCATATGAAGGCTGCATCAAAATTCCAAGTTTTCAAGGGTGTGAGATATTATTATATGTGGGATATTATATATATTGTATGTGGTGTATGTATGTTATATATATATATATATATTATAGTGTATGTTAGGTATTATTAATATATATTATATTAATATTATTATTTTTAAAATTTGACCCAAAAAGCTACCAAGCTATTTTTAGCATATGACGGGTTGAATTTCAGAATTAGATCCAAATTAAAATATATATCCTTTCAACTTTCTCTTGATCGTCATTCATAGCAACAAAGCAGTAAAAAGCTGTGAAATGGGATGAATAAAGTATCAGATTATGTCAGTATTGAAGCATTTTATTTGCACAACTACAAGCATATCTCTAATTAAGGACTCTAATTTATGACTACGGCGCTAACATTCGATATCAAGTTCGACGTACATATTTTCAAAAAGGTCAATGTCAACATTTTAGGTTACGAATTTCCTTAAAAAACTTTCTAGCAAATCAATTTAGATGTAATTTTTTGCATGATATCATATATTTTCCCGGCTCAGCCCAAGAGTTCAACAACAGTAAATCTATTAGAAAAATGGGCTGGATACTATTGGTATAAGTCAGGATCCGAAGTTCAATCAAAGCCGAAGGTCAAAATACGGTAGGGTTGGAGATGAATATGCATCTTATATATTTTGATTTTAAGTATTCTAGAATATGCAATGCACTTCAATATTGTGCGTGCCATGCTATGCTCCATGGCTCCAGCGAAGCTTCTTGTCATAGTGCACCATGGCTCCAGCAAAGCTTCGCGCCAAAGTGCGCCGTGTGCCACTAATTAATATGTTACACAAGACAAAGATTGGCAACGCCTAAATGTAAGGCATAAGAGAAGCATACAATGAGGATCATACTCAATGCGACAATTGAAAAAGATAAAGATTTACAATGCCTATTAGCAAGGCAAGCAGGCGTAGTTTTATCGCTAAATTTGCTGTAGTCGCAGAGATGTGGAGCCCCACCCCATCCCTAGATAGATTTTGACACGACCTCAAATACGGTGGCTAGCTCATTAATCATATGCGTCCTTTGAAATTCCACCTCATATATCATATCATAAATATAATCAGGGCGAAGCAAATTCCGCCATTGAAAAGACACTGACTCAAAACCCTAAAAGTAACGCATGAGACTTGCCTTTATCCAAATAGATTTAGAGCACTGACATATACAATATTTTCCTATTTGACAAACCACGAATGAGGATGGTTTTTTGGGTGAAAATAATTTTACACCAATTTGCGCACCACATTGCGCGCTAAATTCGCTAGTGAAATCAACCACGAGTCGCTGTGGATAGAGCTGACCAGTCCGGTTCATGCGTCCAGTCCCGTGCAAAGTTTATTCCCGGCGTCGGCTCGGGCAGCTCGGTGGCACCTCTACGACAGGGAGCTTGACTTCCCAGGTCGCATTCGGGAGGCCATAGAGTCAGAGGTTTTCTAGGTTCTACAAGAGAATTCTCGAAAAAGCCAGAGCTTTGTTTGAATCGATTGAAAACCCAATAACTACGCTTTTATGGTTCGTTGTATGAGCTCGGTCACACAAAAAATCAGCGCATATTTATAATATTTTGGCGAAACAAAAAAAGAAAACCAACCATTTTCAGAGTTAACACAGATAAGTTCTAAATATTTGTTTTTTTATTTCCTATTTGCCAACCATGGCCTCCAAATGTCAAACGACATCGTGGAGGCAAGTAATTATGTGGACTTTTATGAGTCCAGCTCGGCGTAACTCGTGTTAATGCGGCGGTCTTTGAAATCGTTGAACACTCCCTTCACAGTTTCAGTCATCGGAATTTGATTCCTGCCATTTTCAAACACCAACTATTGACAAAGCACTTGATGCCTCATGCGAAAGTTGACGGAGATTAAACGAATTAGGGTTTGGTATTACTGGTCTCTTCAATTTTCGAAGTTGGGACAAGGATGAAATAAATGATTATTACATAAATATTTTTTGACTTTTCGTTATTTCTTTCTTTTCTTTTTAATTTTTTAAGATATAATTAATCCGCATATACAATCTTTTCCATATTTATTAGGTTTCCACATCAATTTTGAATAAAATAAAAGTTTTATCAAAAAATACAAAACTGTTCTGGTAGAAGCTTAAATTAATGTATATAAAAACCATTAATGATGTTTGAAAGTGTAGTAATTCTTATAAATTCAATTAATATGTTTCTATATATTTTACTAAATATCATTGATTCATTTGCTTAATTCATTTGCACGATCAAAACTAATTATTTCATACTTTCACTGCTCCTTAGTGAACCAATCAAGAAGTGGAGAAAGCAATTAGGAATGAACTAACGAATGTATATATATACTCTTATGTTGTTGCATATTTGAGCTCTCGACAAAGCAATTAGGAGTTTGCAGCTAAAGAACGAGTTTTGAAGATATGCATCATAGTTAGAGAATCACCAATTCTTATCGACAGGATAAATTTTTTCTTTATCTGTATGTATTAGATTTCGATCATTATCAATTAATAAAGAAATAAATCCAACAACACAAAGCCAAAATAAATTAAATGATCATACAACGAATATTGAATGGATTGGATTATGTAAGATCCCGTCGAATCAACTCGGGTTTGTTAAGGATCGAATCAACCCCGAACCGCCCCAACTCTATAAGCCCGTGGGGTTCCACTCTAAAACCAATTGGCAATAGAGGGAGTGACCCACAAGCTTATAAACAACTCTCAAACTTATTATCTAATCGATGTGGGACTTTTGTTTGATACCTAACAGGGTTCTTACGCTTCTGAAACAGCCAAATGACGGATTGTACACAATCTCAACACTTTACAGATCGGTGTCACGAATACAGATCATATAAGAACACAGAAATGGAGGTAGAGTAGAAGAAATAGAATGGAAAGATTAGAGAGAAATATAAGCGACGAGAGGGAGAGAAATTAGAGAACAGAGATGAGAATTGATTTTCTGCTTAATCTTTCGATACCTCAATTACAGCATTATAAACACAAATTAAGAACTGGGCCAAAGGCTATGGACTAACAAAACATATCTAATTTATTAATATAATGGGCCAAGCTCAATCTTGCATGAGCCCAAATGGCCATAGGCTCGGGTTATGACAGATCACAACACAAGCTCTCGCACACATCGGAGACAAAACAATATATCATTCCCAGAAAGCCCTCTCTAGCTGGATGGTGGTGGCGTGAGCGAAGGAATCGAAGGTATGTTGCTGGGGATTTGAGGCATGTTTGGCAATGGTGGCAAAGCGGTTTTTGGTACGCTGGGAATCGTGGGATTAGTAGGATTAATGCTGCTTGGCAACGGTGGCAAAGTGTTTGGTACGGAGGGCAGTGGCGGTAATAATGTTGCCTGAGGAATCGAGGGTATGGTTGGTAATCCTGGCTGAGCTGCTATCTGAGGAACTTGTAATAAACTGCGAGCGGAAGCGTGGCTTGTCATAACACTCGAGAGCAGTGAGATAATCACAATCAGAGATGGAAGAAGGTGAACATTAGAGCCTGCCATTTTCGTATTTCTCTTGAGTAATATTTGTGTGAGTGTAGACCGATTTGACGTTGAAGGCAACTAAAAGTATATTGAGTACTGAGAAGATTTGATGATTGAGATTGACCTTCTTTTCAATTATTTATACATTTGAGAAACCTAGTTAGGTAAACCTAATTATTTATAATTCAAGTTATAAAGTTAGTTCGATGAAGCTCAACAATATTGATGTATATCTGTATTCAAACATATATGTATACATCTAAGGAGGTTGTAACAAAACGCGATGACTTGTCAAGAACTTGAAAGTAGAAAACAAGTGCACCGCTCAATAGTTCTTAGTCATGGTTGGCCTAATATTAACTACATTCAACAATATCATGTCTGAAGGCATCACATTAATCAACACTACAAAAATGTATAAAGCTTTACATGTTTGTTTCTAAGCAGAATCCATACATCTCTCTCTCTCTCTCTCTCTCTATATATATATATATATATATGTGAGGAACAAACTCAAATCTGATGGCTTTAGCAGAGTATGAAAAGTCGAAGAAAAGCTTGGAATGAAGAAGGCAAGCTCGCAGGTGTTTCAAAGCCAACTTAAAGAGATGCTTATAGAAGTGTTGTTGGCAGCGACGTTTATTCTACCCTTTGTTTAGTTGAATCGGTTGGAAAAGCGTGAGTGCGACTACTTGGCTTAACAGCACTGAAGCAGAATATAAAAGGGAGAAAATTAGCTCATAACGTCACTTCATCTTCTTCGTCAATCTCTCTGTCACAGTGAAGCTCTGATTTTCTGTATCATCTTTCTAGTTGTGATAGATAGTGTTGTACACAGATTCTCTCAAGCAATCGAAACACTTTCTTGGCCCCGTGGATGTAGATCGAACCACGTAAATCTCTTTGTTCGTGTTATTCTTTTAATACTTGATCAAATCGATTCAAAACCCGAATTTAGACACAAGAAATCGTTAGAAACTAGTTGATATTCGGTCTGATTCTCAACAATATATATATATATATACATAAGAAAATCAAACAATCCTCAAATAACAGCTCAACCCAGATTGCCAATGATATGAGGAAAATGACAACTGTGATTCTTACAAACATTTTTAAAAATAGATACAAACATTAATTATAGCTGCAGGTAATGAAAAAAAAGCTGCATACAGTGATAACTAGTTACGGTAAAATCCATATATAACAAAGTTCTAATAAAATAACAAAGTCCGAATAAGTAGTCACACATAGAATACTAAAGATCATCGATTTTCAATTAACAAACTAAAAACAATAACTATGCCAGATAATGAGATCCACTGCAATATCTATGTGGCCCACAATTTCTCTGCAGATAGCCACGGTCAACCGAGGATTCGTGCTACTGAGAGTGTGGGTATCGTACGTCTATCATCATCGAAGAATAAACATGTTGGACATGAACTCAGAGTCCTGTGTTGGCGGACTGGAGATGTTGTCGCTGGCGCCTGTCAATGACAAGCCGTTGGATATGATGTATAATATCCAAGCCTGTATTCAGTTCCCCTTGACGCAATCTCACCTCGGCCTGATCGATGTATTTTGCCTGTTATATAGTAAGTTCAAATATTAAAGAACACTTTATCCAGAACCATAACATAAATTTCAGATAAAATTGACCATGATGTCAATAAATGCACCGTCTCCTATCTGAAAACCTTGCTCCATGTGAACTATCGACGGAGATATGAAACGACGGGTGATGCATCTATACCATCTAAAATAGTCTGCAGTGCACTGCATTCCGTCACCTATTTCCATCTCATTAGCAACCCTCTCGTACCGATTCGCCCATAATGCTTCCCAGCGCTCGTGATACGATCTCCGATCTCTTTCCATGACATTGCGCCTATTGTACTGATGGGGATCAACATTTAGATGCGCAGGGGGCTGCGGGATGGATTGGATCATTGAAAACTGTCGGAGCACTCGATCAGGGTAGTGGAACTCGATGATGTTAACAAATATGAGTGGACAAGAAGACCGACAACACTGAGGTCGACATTCAGGCCTCAACAATATAATCTCGGGTGCGTGCTCATCGTACGGAGTCCATAAAAACTGCTCCATTGACATTCTATCTAGTGATTCTCGAATGGTACGCAAATTAGGCTTCACCGAAGACGTATGATCCATCAACGCGTTCCACCTGGATAAGATAAACAAATTAAATAAGCAAAATAATACAGAAAAGTTAAATAATCTAATAAAATAAATGAAAATAAATAACTCATCGACACCTCGCACCATGTGGCGGAGTGGGCAAGTGAATTCCGTTAGCAACGATGGGCGACATCTCCACTCGAGGCTGAATACGAATGGGCTGCACAGGCAAGATACGCATCCAGGTCCATACCTATACGGAATTTAGTTAAGTCAATTATTCATCTTATGCTCTAAAAACGTATAAAGTTACTAAACTTCTATACCTGTAGCAACCGCAGAAGCTCCACCAATATTCACCTTGCGTCGCTGACACGATGTACATAGCTCCTTGTACAAGAAAGCCAGAACGGCACTTCCCCAGCTGTAATAGTGCACGTCATCGATGTTCTCGAGCATTGGAAGGTATGTCATCGATATAGTACTTCCGCTTGAATCAGGAAACATCACTGCACCCATAAGAAGAAGTGCATATGCACGTGCGTGTTGTTCTACCTCAACCTCACGGCTCTCATCGTGAATTGGATTGGCTTCTAACCAGTCAGCAAATTTCCTCAATGATAACTTCGTCCCGTTGTACGCACCACTTAGAGGTCTGTAACCAGTCAACATCTCGCAATAGTCTAGCCACTCCAAGATCGTCTTACGATGAATCTGACCACTAACGGAAATACCATCAACGGGGAGAGCCCACAGAATACCGACATCCTCTAAAGTAACAGTCGCCTCTCCAACCGGTAAATGAAATGTGTTTGTCTCCTTTCTCCACCTCTCTACTAGCGCCGTGATCAAATGAGGATCTATTTTCTGAGATCCACAGCTGTAGACGCCATAGAACGACATCATATTCAACTTCTCTAAAACACGACCGTGCAAGTGCACCGGTCGTGAAGGCGTACCCCAAACTACACTTTCGAGACCCCTCACAGTCAGTGTATTATCAAGTGCACCATCCGTATTTGATAGGACATCGTTACAACGATGACTATCCTGAAATATCAACAACGACCCATCGATCGGTCCGTAAATTTCGTTCGTATTCATCCTATATTGGACAATAACAAGTCAAATCGCAAAATAAAAATAATAAAATAACTAATTACCATTAAGAAGACTTCGTAATGTACCTTAAACCAAAGGGAAGGTGCGGCCTGGCAGTTGGAAGAGGGCTTGTCGGGCCGGGCTGGCTGGAATCAGCCAGCAGCAGGCTTGTCGGATTCTTGGCAGGGTAGATGCTGGCAGCAGCCGGGTGGGTCACGGCAGGGCAGCTGGGTTCAGGCAGATCCGGACAGTGGAACGCCAGGCTCCGAGGGGCAGGGGTGGAGCACGGCGCCGCAGCAGTGTTCTGGGTCACGGCAGAGCGCATCGGGGCAGCCGGATTCAGGGAAGATCCGGGCAGAGTGACGGCCCGGCTGCGAGGGGCAGGGGCAGAGTCGGCAAGATAGCGGCATGGGCTGAGCACGGCAGCAAAAGAGGCGGACTGCGGCTAATAATAGTGACAATGATAAAGGAAGAAAGGAGGTGAGGAAGACGGGAGTGGAGGAAGGCTCGTTAACTGAATACCTGAGTATCGCGACCAATACTTCTCACGGCGTCTCGGCCATTGATCGTGACGTTTCTTAAAAAACTAAAATGGGGCAAAATCCTAGGCCCATTAGTAGTATAAATTCATCGGGTTTTATAGACACGATGTCGTGGCTAATACACTCGACGTCATTTCTATAAGCCCACGTGAGAAGCCTATAAGGACGAAATGATACACAATGCTACAGATGAAAATGATAAAGCTTGGGAACGCCTAAAAGTAAGGCAAGCACTTACCATCTTATCACTAGATTTTCTCTTGTTGCTGTTATGAGGAGCCCCGTCCCCATATTTTGACACTGCCTCAAATACATTGGTAGCTCATTTATCATCTCAAAAAGTTGCTTTCTGTGAAATTCCACAACGTAAATCATATCAGTAATATATCAAGGTGAAAGTTTGTTGCAAGAGATCAAGAAATAAACAGTCTAATGTCAATCTGTTTCAGGCACTGTTGGTTACCGCTCGTCCTGCCCGAACCCAAATCGAGCAGCAAAATAGAAAGCAAGCGAAACCAGCCATGAGTCGCTGTGGATGGCAACAAGAGCCGACCAGTTCTTGTCTTGAATCCCTTCTCGGGCAAAGTTTATGCCAACCGTTGGTTCAGGCAGCTTGGGGGGCACCGCTTCGCCTGGGAGGTTTACTTCCCATGTTCCATCTGGGAAGCCATTGAGACAGAGGTTTTCTTTTTCTGCAAGAATTAGTACACATGATTCGTAAGAGGATAAAATATGCAAATATTTTGGAAGGAAAAGTATTTATGAATTGTGAAGAAATGAGATTTCTTATGGACAAGAAAACTAAAATTACGGATTTATACAGGCATAACGGAACCCTTTCGGATGAATAGACATGTCTGCGAATGCGAAAATCCTACATTAATTTTATAATAGTTTTATTACGTATGATCATCGTCCGAAGGGGTTCGGATAGCACAAGAATGATGACCCCATAAATAACGCTGTTGGACAACATAATAATAATAATAGTAATAATAAAAAAAAAACCCTTGATAAAATATGTAAGAAATGAACGCACACTGAGAAGAGCAACTCACCAGGATCACACTGCTGATAAAATTCATTGATATCTGCAAGACAGCAAGGAGGAAAAAAAGAAAAAGAAAAAAAAGAAAAACAAAGACAAAGAGATTAAACCCAAAATTCCACCAACCGACGTATAATTCTACAAACAAGGGCAATCCCAAACAATGTGACGTAAAGTCTGAGTTGGTCAAACAAAACAAAGAGGTCTCAAATACTTCATTCACAAACCTCGGACATGATGAAGATAAAAGGAAACAAAAGAATCTCACAAGAAGTTATGGATTTCAAGAAAATCTCAAGTACCAGTGGTGAGGGCTTTGATGAGTCAGCTCGGCGGCCTTTGAAATCGTTGAACACTCCTTCCACAGTTTCAGTTATCGGAAATTTGATTCCTGCCATTTTCAAACACCAACTATGGACAGAGCACTTGATGCCTCAGGCGAATGTTGATGGAGATGAAATGAATTAGGGTTTTGGTATTATAAGTCGTGTCTTCAAATTTCAAAGTGGGGACAAGGATGAAATAATTGATTATTACGTTAATATTTTTTTTACTTTTCTTTATTTCTTTCTTTTCTCTTTCAATGTTTTTTTCCTTGATTAGTATTACTTTTATTTCCCTATTTCTGGTTTGTAACGTCACATTGGATATTTTCTTTGTCTAGCAAACCGATAAAATAATTAGTCAGTAATTTACAATTGTAATGCACCATCTTTTTAGCTCCATAATTATTAGGCTTCCACATCAATATCTCAATAAATAAAAGTTTTACCAAAAAAATACAAAACTGTGTGGTGTAAGCTTAATTTAATGTCTATAAACTATTAATGATTTTTTGAAGTGTAATAATTTTTGGCTTAACACCATAAACAGAAAATTCTACGATAAGATTAAACAAAGAGAGCCATTTTGACGTATTTTTTGGGAAAATTGGGCGCAACAGAAGTTGATTTGTGCTTTCGACCTAAAGCATGTGCGACAAAGAGATATCTAGTGCTTGACTAGCACAATGTGCCTATTTACAAACACTGATAAATGCAAATCCTGCAGCTGAAAATACACGAGCGTTCATTTATCCATATAGATTTAAAAAACTGATCGACTTGTAATGCTTGATGCGTTTAGCGTTCGCCACCGTTGTTGGGTTTCATACAGAGAATACTACGCAAATGTTTTCGGACGGCCAAGGTGCTATTACTATTGCCATAAATTCGGCCCATCGTGATGGAACAAAACATACTGAGATAGATTGTCATTTTTCTCGAAAAAGGTCAACAATGGAGTAGTCCAGTTGACTTATATTACAAGACCACATGTTGATTTACTCACTAAAGCACTTCTGGTCAAGCTTTGAAGAATTGAGTTCCAAGCTAGGATTTATAGCTTATACAACCCAGTTTGAGGGAGAGTGTGGAAAGAAATTCGAATTAATCAATAATTAACATATGTTTACGATCATTTAGTAAAGAAATCGGTTTTATTGGTGATTAAGATTCTGTTTTGAAGGGATTTTACTTGTTGTAAGGCTGATTTAGAGGTTTGATATCTCAGCTACTTCAATGTGAAATAGCCTTGTAATTTTGATCGCATATGCAATGAGAATTTCTAACACTCTTCTCACAGTAACATCCCGAATGTGATTCAAATTCAGCATTAGGATTAAGTCCGGCCAAATGCATGATGTTTTTTAATTTCTGGATCCATGGAACCCTAATTCTTTGGGAATCAATACAGAATTCAATTATGTTATTAAAAAAAGCAACCCGAGTGTTCCCGAGAATATTGACAAGATAGGGCTATAGTTGACAGTTCTGAATATGATGCGAGGATTTGCCAAGTCGTGTAGATACTGTAATCATATGAAAGAATCACTCTTTTGTTAACATTTCAGTACAGAAACCGAGAGGCAAAAAACATTAATAACGTTTTATGTCTGCCGATCTTGCTGTAATTAACAAGCAATTGGACTAAAGCAATGAACACAATGATACGAATTCTTTGGTATATCATTACAAAAAATAAAAGGCGTTACGTCTAAATGAGATAAAGCGAACGCACTGTTTCACCAAATGCAGGCTGGAGACTTGTTCTCTTACAACTCATTGATCACTGGTTTTGCAATGGCCTGGTGGCTTTAAAACTCCAGCAGAAAATTAATAAGGGGATTAAACCAGGCGAGTAACGCCCATCAGTGTTTTAACAGCTTGTAGCCAGGGCAGGAATTCTCGAAAACGCCAGAGCTTTTGTTTGAACCGATTGAAAACCCAATAACTACGCTTTTATGGTTAATTTACTAGGGAGAGTTGACAAAGTCGACGAAAAAAAAAAAACGGTTGAACGATGCACAAGCATCCCAATGCAGGAACATACAGATCGATCTTAAATGCACCCAATCTATTTGAACTCGGGTAGTTACAGTGCTGTTAAATGGGAAAGTGGAAAGAAGATGACAGAGTCAGTTAAACGACGAAAACGAGAGCGTAATGAAGATAAATTCAGAAATTCCTTGTAGGGGATCTGTCACAAGAAAAGTCAGCGCATAGATACAATATTTTAACGAAACGGAAAAGAAAATCAAGCATTTCAGACTCCATAAAATTCCTCTCTCTCTATATATATAACATTTAGTTCTAAATATTTGTTCTTTTTTCCTATTTTCCCAACCACGGCCTCCAAATCTTAAACCACATAGTAGTGGCAAGTAATTATGAGGAGCCTGGTCCCTGGATTTTTTCAGGGACATGATTGTCGCCACAAGCTTCACATCTATCAGCATTATGTAAAGCCCGATCCCTTGATTTCTTTTCAGCTTCTGACACGACCTCATGCACCGTAGGTAGTTTATTAATCATCCTGAAAAGCTGGCGCCTGCGCAATTATTTTACCAAACATACCATATCATAATCATCTCGAAATAAAGAAGCACGGATTTGATTCAGGCACAGTTGGTTACCTCTCATTTTTCCCGAACTCATATTGAGAACCGAAAAAGAATGCCAAAGAAAGCAGCCACGAGTCGCAGAGAACCGCGACGTGAGTTGACCAGTTCGGTTCTCAGATACCGTCTAAGTATGCCCAGTATGAGTTCAGGCAGCTCGGGCGTCACCACTTCGGCGGGGAGGTTGACTTCCCATGTTTCATCTGGGAGGCCATAGAGAACTAGGTTTTCTTTTTCTGCGAGAATTTGTATGCGTAAATCGTAAGTGGATAAAATGTGCGAATATTTTGGAACAAAAATATATTAAACGTGTTCATCCTCCGAAGGGTTCAGATAGCGCAAGAATGACGACCCCATCCCATAAATACCGTTGTTGGACATAATAATAGAAAAAACTTGATAAAAATGTAACAACTGACCACAAACTAGGTAGAGCGACTTACTAGGATCACACTGCTGATAAAATTCATTGATATCTGCAAGAAAGCAAAGAAAAAAGAAAAACAAAAAGCAAAAACAAAGAGATTAGACCCAAAACTCCACCAAAAGACCAATAATTCTACAAAAAAAATAGACTTTCACAGACCCCGAGCACGATTAAGATAAAAGGAAAAAACAAATACTTTCACAAATAGTTATGTATTTCAAGAAAATATCATAAGTACCGGCGGTGAGGGCTTTGATGAGTCCAGCTCGGCGACCTTTGAAATCGTTGAACACTCCTTCCACAGTTTCAGTCATCGGAAATTTGATTCCTGCCATTTTCAAACACCAACTATGGACAGAGCACTTGATGCCTCAGGCGAAAGTTGATGGAGATGAAATGAATTAGGGTTTCGTATTAGTTGTGTCTTCAAATTTCTATGTGGGGATAAGGATGGAATAAATGATTATCACAATAATTTCTTTGGCTTTTCTTTCTTTCTTTTTCTTTTCTTCCAAGTGGGTATTACTTTAATTTTCCACTATTTTCTAGTCTAGCAAACGAAATGAATAATGTATCGGTCTGGCAAGGGATATGATTAATCCGTAATTTACATTTTTAGTTCCATATTTATTAGGTTTCCACATCAGTATTTCAATAAATACAAGTTTTACCTTAAAAAAATACAAAACTGTTTTGGTGGAAGCTTAAATTACTGTACAAAAGCTATTGATGATTTTTGAAAGTGTTGTTATTCTTGTAAATTAAATTATTTTACTAAATAAATCCCTTTATATTTTACTAAATATTGTTGATTCAGTCGCTCAATTCATTTGCACGACCAAAACAAAAATTTTATTACATACTTCCACTCTCTGTTGTAAAACTCGGCCTAAGCGGCCGCCTAGGCGCTAGGCGGCCCCCTCCCGCGGAGAAAATCATCTAGGCGGCCGCCTAATCGATTGAACCGATTAATCGGCCGAGTACTCGGCTAGGCGGCCGCCTGGGCGGTCCAATTTTTTTTTTTTTTTTTTTTTGGAAAAAAAAAAATTTAAATACAGAATATCATTATTGGGATTGACATAATTTATTTAGAATATTTGGATATTTATTTTAAATATTTGGATAAATTTCATGTAACTTTACTTTACTAAAATATTAGCATATTTGATATATGGAAGATAAAAATAATAAAAAAATAAGTATACCGACTAATATCCGCCTAAACCCCGCCTAGGCCGTCTAGGCGCTAGGCCCACCCCGAGCGCCCGACTAGCGCCTAGCGAATTTTACAACATTGCTTCCACTGCTCCTTAATGAACCAATCGAGAAGTAGAATTAAAATTAAAATGAATGAATGTGTATATATTAGGGGTTTGCAACAATTTGAAAATGACGAAAAAAGACTGGAAAGATTTGAGGTCAAGATGCGTCTTAGAGGAAGAAGATAAAGGTCTTTAACTTCTTACATTGCTTTCTGATTCGAATGATAATATGGTCACAACTCACAACCATCTTGTACGGAAAAGAGATGGTGAAGATGGTAGATGCATAGTCAACTCTTTTGGCGCATAAAAAGAGGAGAAAATCAAATTATTGTGATAGCCAAAATTCGACGTTGGCTATACATAGACAGAATCGTAGAGGAACGTCATCATCCCGGGGATTTGGGGGTAGAAAGTCCAAATTCAAGGGTCGTGGGAAGGGCATGGTGTAGTACAATTGTTGTGAGTCGGGACTCATCAAGAGAAATTGTTTGACCTGGTGGAAGAAGGACAAGAACGACTAGGAAAATTCCACATGGTTTATCATGGAGACATTTTCACAGTCTCTAATGATGGCGCCATCTCAGGATGAATGGATTTTGGATTCCGGGTCGAAGCACCATATTTGCTCCGTGAGGAAATATTTTGATATGTTCTGAAAAATAAGAACAATTTCAGTGTCTATGGTTAATGGATATCATTGTGTTATCTGAGGTGTTGGAACAGTGAATATAAAAATGGTTGACGGAGCCGTGCACATTTTGGGCGGTGTTATCTTTGTCCTTGCATAGGAATTTAATATCCTTGAGTCAGTTATATTCGAGGGGTTATAGGGGTTTTCATAGCAGGGGAGTCTAAAACAACACACAGAGCGAGTGTAGTTTTACAGGGGTAGTTGAGAGTATGTACAAACACTAGTATAAAATAGGTCATAGGCGCCGGTTCTTATGGGGTATGGGCGACGGTTTCTCGGCGACGCCCAGAGCCCCGACGCACATACGTGAATAATGGGCGACGGTTCCGTCGCCTATAATTAATTAAACTGCGACAATTTAATATATAGCCGAGAAACCGTCGCCCATACCCCATAAGAACCGGCGCCTATGACCTATTTTGTACTAGTGTTTGTACATACTCTCAACTACCCCTGTAAAACTACACTCGCTCTATGTGTTTTTTTAGACTCCCCTGCTATGAAAACCCCCATAACCCCTCGAATATAACTGACTCAAGGATATTAAATTCCTATGCAAGGACAAAGATAACACCGGCCAAAATGTGCACGGCTTCGTCAACCATTTTTATATTCACTGTTCCAACACCTCAGATAACACAATGATATTCACTGTTCCAACACCTCAGATAACACCAATAATTAAACACGAGCTTTAATTCATATGATGTAATATTCTCAAAATAGTAAAATTATTGTCTCTCTGTGGAGGTAAACGGTATTGGACGAATCACGTAAAAATCTCATATTCTCTCTCGGTGTCATTTAGGCTTTCATAATTACCCCGATAAATTATCGCGGTGTCCAAATTACAACCTATCGCTGGCTCAAAATTATCCCGACCCGTCGTCTTCATCGTTCGGGTCACTAACCCTACCTCGACCTTTCCGACGAGGCGAAGGCCTCAAACCATATGGATGAAGACGATGGCCACCGCGAGGGGACGGAGTTTGGGAAACGGAATCTAGAGGCTGGGAATCAAAAGGTGAATACTGAGACTTACTGATAGCGATCTCGGAGGATGCATTGATGACTCTCGAAGCACGTCTGGTTATGTGTTTAATATTAGAAGCTGAGCAATTTCGTGGTGTCTGAAAAAACAAAAGATCGTGGCTCTTTCAACGACTGAAGCCGAGTACATTGCAACATCATTGACAGCTTGTCATACTTTGTGGTTACAGAATTTTTCGGAAAGTCTGAACCCGGAACAAGAAGATCCTACAGTTATATATTGTGCCAACAGTTCAACGATCTCTGTTTCAAAGGATCATTATCTTGCATGGAAGAACAAAGCATATTCGGATGAGATGTCATTTCTTGCGAGAACTCGTGAGCAAAGGGAAAATTCTGCTTTAGTATTTACGAACTAACGAACAGCTCGCCGATGTTTTTACCAAGTCACTCGTCGGGACACACTATTCACCAAGAAGGTTGCTTCATTGGGAGTGCGAAGTAAATTTAGTCTTCGGGAGACATAGTTGGAATACGCAAAAAATATTAGGGGCGTGTTGGAAATAAAATATATAAAAATAAATATTATAAAATATCTACAAGCTTAATTTTTTAGGTGATGTAGTCATTCAACAGTTTTGCAACTGGTTAAACCTGACAACAGACATGCCAGCCAAAGGATGAGCACTCGGTTTTCCAGTCAAAGCATTGAATCAATGCACCTAAAGCTGTCTGGAGTACCTGCATAACCGATGAAGTACCGGGACAACATCTTCGACCACTACGAAATGGTAGGAAGTGATAATGTTGCCCTCTAAATATTTAGAAACCTCTCAATATATAGTATTCTAACGAACAGTGACAACTACGTATATTTAGTCACAACTTACTCGTGAATTTGTTTGAAAATTCTACTTGTCAAGAAAGTTGAAATCCGAAATGACAATGTTTTTCGTCCCGCGAACAACAGAAATCTCAAATACGAATATACATACAGCCAAACTCGAGAGCACGCACGCAACTAATGCTACTTGGGTTGTTCATCCAAATAGTGGCGAATCCCACTATAGTTTATGAGGTTTTCATTGTCATAAGGGTGTCCAGAATCATTCTTGCTTTTCTCGTAACTTTCCGAAGCTGATGCTGACTCAGCATTAGGGTTCAGACCAGCCAATTGCATGATGTGTTCGATTTCTTTAACCACATCGCTCATATGTGGCCTATCGACGCCCAACTCTTCGACACACTTTAGCGACAGATCAACCAATCTCTCGATTGCAACTGGAGGCATCGAAACTACTATGGGATCGAGAATCCCTTGAAGGCCATACATCTCCTTTGCCTTGTCCATTGGTGCTTTCACTTCTCTTACGATGTACTTCCCTCTCTCGATCGGACTCTTAGCTGTTAGGATTTCCAGAAGCACGATTCCATAGCTGTAAACGTCGCTCTTCTCTGTTAACTGCTGTGTCATGTAATACTCCGGATCCAAGTAACCCTAATAAAAGATGAACTCAGTTAGGTTTTTCATTACGGTTTGTTATGTATAAGTCAATATTAAAAACCACATCACCTAAAAACAATATTGTAAAATTTGCTACGCGCTAGTTGGGCGCCCGAGGGGCGCCCAGCGCCCAGACTGCCTATGCAGAAATTAGACGGTTCGCCTGTTTTTCATTATTTCTTTCATATATCAAATATGCTAACCTTCTACCAAAATAAAGGTGCATCAAATTAATCTAAACATTCTAAATAGATAATGTCAATCCCAACAATGCAACAAAATAACCTTAGTATAACATACCTCTTTTTTGTATTTATTAATTTTTTTTTTCAAAATAAAAAAAAATTATGAATCAATTCTGGATTAATCGGCGATTAATCGGTTTCACCGACTAGATGGTTGCCTAGGTGATTGACCACGTTTAAGGCCGATTAGCGCCAATGCGCCGATTAATCGGCCGCCTAGGCCGAATTTTACAATACTTCCTAAAAGATTAAGTATAAAGGGAATGTATCATATTTTAAATTTTAATTGTCCCCTCACATCTAGACTGATTTCATTCTTGTCTCGTCTTAGACGTGGAATTTTCTTTTTATGGGTGGTCGTGAGGATTCGTATCCATGACCACTAGGCCTAGACTCTGATACTATGCTAAATGATCATTTCACCTAAAAGCTTAAGCTTAAAGGGAGTGTATAATATAAAATCATATGTATCAAAGCGCGCAATGAAGTGGGGACAAAGAGTACATCTGTAAAAAAATGCATCGACAATTATCGAGACAATTGAGGATTTAAATGCATACCATTGTTCCTTTGACTTGAGTGGTGACATGACCCGCTTCGCTTTCCGTCAAGAGCTTACTGAGACCGAAATCTGCTACTTTGGCGTTCAGACGCTCGTCCAACAAGATATTGCTCGACTTAACATCTCTGTGTATGATACGAGGATTTGCTAGGTCGTGGAGATACTGTAATCCTTTCGCAGCTCCAAGAGCTATTCGAAGTCTCCTCATCCAATCTAATCTTATGCCTGATTTTCCTGCAATAAAAAGATAAGACGTCGACACAGCACAATAATGCAAATCTTGATTTCATGAAGTTTACTAACTCAGTATATACCTGTAAGAGCTTCCTTTAAAGTTCCATTAGTAATGTACTCATACACCAGCATTTGCTCGTTGTGGTCGAAACAGAAGCCGACCAGAGCCACAAGATTCCTATGATGAACCCTTGAGAGAAGCTCAATCTCGGTCTTAAACTCCAATGAGCCCTGACTTGATCCTTGCTGGGCTCTTTTAACAGCGACCAATCTTCCATCGGGTAGAGTTCCTTTGTAAACCTGTGTAAACGAGTTCGTTTTTACTTTTGTTGAACTCTTACGAATAATATATAGCTGTTATTTCAAGCTGACAGTTTCATTTACAACTTCTGTGTAGCTCTTTCCAAAGGAAAGAAAAATAGCGTACCTTTCCATAGCCACCAGCTCCAATGTCATTCGCCTCGGAAAAGTTGTTTGTAAGTCGCTTAACTTCTTCGAACGAGAAACTTCTCGCTCCTTTCAACTGCGGAACACCACCACTGTTCGAATTCGGGTCCCACGATGCTGTAATAATAATAGAAACACCGCTGATCGCCAGAGTAAGATACCTATTTATAATAATAATTCGATTATATAAAAATATCTTCGGCGGTACATACCAAACGGATTGCTCTTTTTGGTCGCAGATTCAGCTCGCTTCTTCATGCGCAAAGCATAAACCGCCAAGGCTAACAATATAATCAAAAGGAACGCACCAACTGCTGCTCCTATGATGATCTTTGTGCCAATCGTCTTCTTTGATCCCGCCCTGAAACCTAGTAGGCGAAATGCCATATTTAACTTTAGTTATTAGATAATTTTTCCCTCTTTAGTACATTGTAATAATATATTGTCATACCTGCATTAAACGAATAACTGTCAGCACGGAAAAAGAAGGGCCCGAACTCATGCGGTGGCTTAAATGTTTGGTTGCTGAGTATAAATCCAATACTCGAAATCCCTGTTTGATTGAAGTAGCTTAGACCCGATGGGAACATTTTTAGATTCAGTACAAGGTAGTCTTTGATATCCTTAGTCGGATTACTGAGAGAAACCGAATCCACGGGTTGACTGTGAGACTCAAACGTATTCATCAACTTCTCATGGAGAGTGTTGTAAAGAGTGGCGTTTCCGTAATTTGAGAACGAAGGAGCTCGAAAAACCAAATCCCCCGTGTAAGGATATGAGCACTTGCATGTCGGGCTTGAGACCTCGTTTGAGTTACAAGGAAGAGGCGTGCAGTTCTCTGGCTGCGTTGAGTATGTGGCATTGGGTAGTTGAGAGCTTTTGCAGTAATCATCTAACACTCCTTCGTCACATACCGGGTTCCCAAGTAGTCTGCGTGTCATAAGATTAACTCACGAAGAACATATAAATTTTAAAAAATGACCAAAGAATAATTTATTAACATGTCCGAAGAAAAGGAAGAAATAAGTTACATGGTGTGAACGCCACGACCAGTAGGATGAGTGACTGAGTCGATGAGGTTGTTCTCGAGATCGATTAACAGAAGCTGACTGCTGAAGCTTGGCCCGAGGTTCAACGTGCCATTGATTCGATTGTTCTTTAATTTTCTATATGCGAAAAAGGGCTGTGATAATTTATAGGTTGAGAATATATAATGGCTTCTGATTGCCAGAAGATTGAGTTTGCTTACACTGTCTGCAACTGAGGAAGGCTAAACAGGGAAACTGGGAGCTGACCTTGGATGTTACTGTTATCCATTATCCTGAGAAGTTAGGTATTTCTTACATCAGATTTGTAATGAAATCAACTTCGTGAATTTAACGCAAAGGTAATGAACGTATATGCACATACAGCGAAGTCAAAGATTCGAGAACTGAAAACCAAGTGGGAACGCCAGTTTGATCGAATGAATTATTGCTCAAGTCCCTGCAGAAGTCATTACACAGTTGGATTTACCATCAAAGGAACATCAGGAATTCTTGCCGTGGTATGATCGATTCGGGACTTACACGTAATTAAGCAAATCCAAGCCAGTGAAATCCGGCATAGACCCGCTCAACTTATTGTGTGAAAGGAAGCTGAACAATAATACCAGAATATTATGGCATTTCCTCTCCTTATTACAAAACTATTATTCAAGTCAGATATTTACACAGAAAAAAGAAAAATTTGTGCGTTTACGTACAGTTCTTGAACGGAGGTGAGGTTGTTCAGATTTTCCGGAACAGGTCCAGTTAAAGCGTTCCTATCGAGCCTTCTGTTTAATAATACAAATTTCTGTCATTTTATTCGGTCGTCTTATAGAACGTGATATGATAGTTCATGATATTTATAATGTGAAAGGCGTACGAGGATTGTATATATGTCACTTACACAACCTCCAGAGTTTGCACGAGCCCTATGGTCGAGGGAATGCTTCCAGTGAGCTCGTTATTATCAAGAAGCCTGTTCGTAAAATGGCTATTCTTTACGGCACGGTATGCACGTGCAAGAACGACTAACCCTATCCGATAGAAAAAAAATGAAAAAAAAAAAGAAAAGACGGTCTTACAAATGTATAAGACTCGAACTCGGGCTGAAGAGCTGAGGAGGTATCTCGCCCGAGAGATGATTTTTACCAAAGTGACTGCGAATGGAAAGAGTTTTTTTTTTTTTTTTTATTTCAACCGAAAATATAAAGGCGTGTGTATAATAATTACCAAGAAGTCGTAATCATCCTTACAAGTGCTTCGTTTTGACGAGCATGTCCAAACCAGGCATGCCTCCTTTGGACACGGGGATAGGTCCGCTGAGCTTATTGTCAGCCAAGTCCAGCCAGTAAAGGTTCGATAAGTTCCCGAGGCTGGACGGTATTGGACCAGCAAAGTTGTTCGAGTTAAGAGATCTACAAACAAGAACCAGCAAAACAACGATAAGCATCATCGCCATAATATAATATATGAAACGTTTAAATGAAAGACAAACTTCTTACAGGAAACGTAGCTGCGATAGAGAGCCTATCGAGGTGGGTATCGGGCCATAAAATCTGCAGCCGACGAGGATTCTGTTGTAACGAACGGTTTTCATTATCTCAATATAATATTAAAGATTAAAGCTTTGCGAAATATTATGTCGTAGCGCGGCCTTACAAGCTCGATAACTTGTTCAAACTTCCAATCCCTGGCGGAAGTGGTCCGGTCATGCCTTTGTTATACGACAGATCTCTGCGTGATTTTTTTTCGAAATGCTTAGCTCACAACGAATCGATTCAATCTCAACAGAAAGAGAAAAATCTTCGAAACCACTCACAGAGTCTGCAGTTCAGACAAACCATCGATGTCCGAAGAAAGCTCACCGATCAAATTGATGCTAGCTAGCGTGCTGAAAATCATTGTTGCGTAAATAAGTTTTAACTTTTCTCCTATCTAATTTTAACCCAAGGTATCCCCACTGAATCGGCTATGGGCTTGCGCCACACACTCCCATGATGGGACTATCCTCGAGGCCAGGTGAAATTCATACGATAGTCAGGGGAATCGAATTCATGACCACCCCCAAACCATTAGGCCAACCCCATGGGGCATGTAAATAAGGTAATAAGAGCAGAAATTTCTCGGACGAAAGGGAAACATAGTCGTGTGCTTACATCGAAACGACGCGACTGTCGTTGCACTTGATCCCGACCCAATCGCTTCCGCAGGGATCCGACCCGACCCAGTTGTCGGGTACGTTCTTCCATAGGTCCTTGAGTGCTTTAAGAGCAACAGCTGCAGCAGCCATAATCATTATATATTAGAAGAAATTACTATCTTTCTCTCTGCTAACATTTCAGGCAAGAAAACAATAATCATTCTTTCTTACAGTCTTCTGTGTTCGTCGATGCTGTTGCTATAACGAGAAGTTGGCCTAATGCGATGAGCACTAGTGCACGACGAATCATTGGGCACATCATCAACTACGGTCTGAAAGAGCTTTATCTTTGCGTGCTATAACTTTGTTTATTTCAGTCACGGTGCCGACATGATCGGATATTTTTTGCTGTATGATTGGTGCAGAAAAGTTGATTTTAACATCTATCCATCGAACCACATGCAGAGCAGACATGGGGTACTGCATTGATTACTATACTCATTTAAGCTGATGGACACTGCTCTGCAATAGCAGTCTGTTTTCTTTCTTCTGTGCAAGATGTCGTCATCATCCTCAAATTTCCAATAAATTCAGTGTGAAGCGAATTTGAACCTCACTATTGGTTCTGGGACGATTCCTTCCTCCTGTGTGACAAATCTTCCTGACGTGTGTATAATTTTACAGTCCTAAGTCTGTTCTTTTTTTTTTTTTTTTTTCTGTCAGGAGTTATCCCAACACAACCTCATCTTAGTCTCGTACTCCGATCAAGTTTAGTTTGAAGAGAATATGAACCTGAAAATTGATTATGGGATGATCCCGGCCTCCGACATGACAAATCGTCTTGGCATATGTATGTCGTCTCAGGTATGTTCTTTTTTATTTTTCTCTGTCAGGAGTTATTTTCACAGAAGACCATCGTAGTCCCCATACTCCGATCAAGTCCAATTTAAAGTGAATATGAACCTGAACGTAGACTATAGGACGATCCTGTTGGAGAAATTATTAAAATATTCGGGCCAGCGGTAGTTGTATTTTGGACACCGCGACAATTTATTGGGGGTAATATAAAGCCGAAATGACACCGAGAGAGAACACAAGATTTTTACATGATTCGGCCAATACTGTCTACCTCCACGTAGAGACATCAGTTTTACTATATCCAGAATATTACACCGTAGAAATTAACGCTCGTGTTTAAACCCAAATCCGAGTCTCCTTATCCACATGAGTAATGTATTTGTAACTACTCTCAACTACCCTAGTAAAACTAAACTCCCTCTTATTCTTATCCACCTGGATAAGCCTTTTTTTTTTCTCTCCTCTCATTTTTCCTCTCCCTCACTTGAAAGCTTTTTGCTTATGGTGCTCTTTACCATCGAACTACGAAGCATTAGGCACATTGAAGCTTAAAATATGTCATTATAGTCATCACCATCTTCAATGCATATCACCTCATTTAGAGTTGAGAAGCGAGTTCATAGTTCAACTTGTGATGTTAATTGGATGTCTCATTAGTGGCTAGACCCATCAGATCCCGCCTTCCCTCCAAGTCTGCGTATATCGTCCCAAGTTTGCACAAATATAAAAAATCAACGTGTTCAAGTGGAATCGAACTCATGAACTCCAATTGAATTATCTCTTGAGGGCTATCATATGTTCTTTTTTTTTTTTTTTTTCTGTCACAATTCCCCACACACAACATCGTAGCCCTCATACTCGGTCTAAGCTCAGTCTGACGCGAATTTGAACATCAACATCGGTTGTGCGATGATCCCGACTTTCAAAGACATCATCCGGGCCTGCATATACCGTCTCAGTCCACAGAGAGAACAAAAATCAACGAGTCCAAGTATAATGGAATCCATGACCTCCACTTTCACACTACGAAATCATACCACTTTTCTCTTTGGGACTACAACAACAACAACGTGTTTTACGATGATTTGAGAACTTAAAATTTATTAGGTTACTGTGCCTCAGGCTGAGCTGTCCAAGCACGAAGAGCATTAATGATGAGTTACCCTACGCTCAAGTTGTCTCATTTAATTGGTTATCTTAAGTTGTCAACATCAGTATTTTACGAGATATCATCCACTTTGACTTTTCATCATCATCATCGTCGTCACACAAAAGTAAGTATTCATTCAATATCAAGAAACCAAATTGCGGTGGACAACTAGCGATGGAATTGGGTCGTCAAAAACAAAGTTTTCTGTGGGAACAATGCCTTTTATAGGTCGCAGGTGGTCAAAGACTTTTGAGCAATGACTCAGTTACAGCCAAAGATATGCTTAGTTTGCTACAACAAATGCAAAATGCATCCAGGCGGCACACGAATTCGACGATAGAGCCTACTTCCCGCAAAGCTGCGGAGTGTTCGAAAACTCTTTAACACCCAATGCAGCTTCTTTGTCCTTGGTCGGGGCTCCTTCGCCTAAGGAGGAGGATAATAATTATAATAACAAGCATCGTAATGCAAGTCGATAGATGATATAATTATCTTTCAATGAATCAAGACATCCGCAAATACAATGAGAATCGTCTTAATCATCTACATGCAATGCGTTATTACACAAAAAATTTTCCGACGGAAGTCTACGGAGATATTTTCGAATCACAGCTGCAGTGTTTGAAATTTTCCATCATCAACCTCATCACCATGTATGCAGAACCAAAGTGTCTAAAATGAGCTGTTCTCTATTTATTAGTTAGCCGGTCGGATCGTAAAACATGACCACAGACAAAATCACTCGCCATACTGAGATATCGAAGGGCCACATACACACGGGCTGTTTGCTTTTCAATGGATTAAAATGAGCAAGTACCTTCAACATCATGTAGACCGCTGATTCTTGGTTTGCTGAG
Organism: Lindernia subracemosa; assembly: GCA_028392965.1. Classification (NCBI taxonomy): domain Eukaryota; kingdom Viridiplantae; phylum Streptophyta; class Magnoliopsida; order Lamiales; family Linderniaceae; genus Vandellia; species Vandellia subracemosa. The sequence continues at coordinate 3,739,173 of JAQPCC010000005.1, forward strand.
CATCAGATATATGAAACATTAGCTGCACGGATATTCAGAGCTGACAAATAAATCAAACTTCGCAAAAGAAAATAATAACTATTTGATTCAAGTCATATAAGAATGAATACCTTGGTTCCCACGTAAAACGAAAATAGCAAGCCACCAATCGTGGCAAGTCCTGCAAACGAGTTCGATTACTGTAAGAATACGGTGCCATCGATAAAATAATGCAAAAGCCAAGCTGACCTTGTTCCTCCAGGAATCTGGAAGCCAACCAATTCAATCCAGAAGGCCCGATGACAAAACCAACAAGATTAGCCACCTGCAGAGCATTTACTGATTCGTGATTCCATGAGACTTGAATGTAACTGATTATAAGATTCTAAGTACAATTGATTCATTATAAAACTCTGTCCCATAATTTCACAAAGAAATCAATTGCACGATGAAAAAGAAGGGGTGGCTAGTGTTCATATATACTAACAATCTCATAGCTGATTGATGAAGTAAAATAATGTCTGTCAACATCCAATTTTTTATTTAGTAGTCAGTACTGCTATCAGTTCATTAAAAATGTAAATGATTAAAGTGGCAAACCATCAGACAGGTTATAGTTACTGCACCAGCAACAGCACTAAGCTCACGGAAAACAAATCCCCTAAAAGCACCGTGAACCTGGAATATATATGCGCATAAAGAAAGAAGACAATTCCATCAGTAGTTAGTACAGAGCATTATGTTTCGCTATTGGAGTAAATTTGCAAAAACAAGCATTCTTCCTTCACATGATGGCTAAGAGCACAAATCCACATACCTGAAAGGCATTGGCAGCAGACTTCAAAAGCATTTCCGGGATAAAAAATATGCATGTCAACCATGCCCAAGAAAGAAGTTTCCTGCAGCCAAAGCGGCAAAAAGTTCCAATTAACGAGTGTGTTCTCATCAAGCATAGGCAACTTATGCTGCAGGTCGAATACCATTCCAAATCATGCCATATAGCAACAAATGTGAAGATGACCCAAACATTGAGCAGCTTCTTTTGAGCACCTCCAAGTGGGATATAAACATACCTAATGCAACAGCGAGTAGACACTAACATCGTGATGACACTGTAATCAGTACAAATAAACTGTAAGAGAATTGAACCAGCCTACCTCACGAGCCATTTGTTGTACGAAGCATGCCAATTTTTCCAGAAACTCTCCAAGTTGTAACAGTTGTTTATACACTTCGGCATATTTTCAGGAGCCACAACGCCATTAACCTGTGAAAAAAAAAATTACATTTCCAGAGCATGTCTACATGCCTTATATGTGGAAACATGAGAAAAAAAAAAGGATTATTAAGACAACCTACCAGTGCCCAAAACCGGAAGTAGCGCCAAATCAAGAGGAATTTTAGCCACATGAAGTTTAGAACCTGAAGTCGGTAATTATGATCATATGAACAATGTAATATGAATAAGCAGGATTAATCTGTCAAAAGCTTATAACAATGAAAACTGGGCCACAAGAATACACTTTGTCGCAACTAGATCACCCACTTAAATGGAAAATATCATGCAAAGCGATGAGTTATCAATTGATGGCTAGATAACAACCTCCTAGCCTAAAATTTAATGCCAGTACTTACTTACCCCATATCCAATGATAAATATGTCCATGGGAGATAAATGTCTCCACACACCACTGTCAAGCAAACGACGGTGAGTGACTTCCTAAAAGATGACACTGAATGACACCGTAGAAAATGAGGAATTCACCTGTTGGCAACGGCGTTGTAGTAAAAGAAATGTGACATGACTTCCATTAAGAGAGCACAGAAAACCCAGCGGCATCCATACCAAGCTACTTCTCGGGATGAATAAATAGTCTGTGGAGATTCCAACTGCAACAAACATATACAAAATGTCTCAAAAGGCTTATAACAAACACGTCAGCTTATTACACTCAATACCATAGGGAGACTATTTCTCCGATAATGGCATGCCAACACTCAGACAACATGAAGAAGAGTCATTGCATGATAAACCAGTCATACAATATCATCTACTCGCTTTCGGGAATGCAATTTCCCATTCAACACACACCAATTGATCTGCTCTTATTTACAAGCGGGACAACCAGTAAGCAGTAGTAACACAGGAACTGCCTTTCAATTGCGTTATACATGAAAAGTGACATTCGGGTAAAAGATGTAAATTAGAGTAGATTAACCAAAAAAACCAATATGGTTACGTTTGCTGCAATAAATGCATACTTGCGCACTTTACTATGTTACGAGAAATGCACACGTGCATTAAACAAATATTTGATGCTCAGTGCTTGATTATGTTACAATTACGGTAATAATTAGAGAGTTACATGCATATATTGATCAGAAAAAATCTGTAACTATCATTATCACCTGTGAAGTGAAGGCATTGAAGCTAACGATTGGCCCAGCAATGTAAAGAGGTGCATAAATCAAATAACATAGGTATATCAGAAATGAGAACTTGTCATCTGGGACGCTTCTCTCCTGGAACGGAAGAAAGACCGGCTCAAAACTTAAAGGACACAGAATTTCTCATGCAAACTTGACAAAGCGGATATTATGCCAACAGAATACCCGAGACACGCCTTACCTGCAACAGCAGGTAGCATATCTTGCCTGATGAACAAGAGTGACATCGTTGAATATGCTTCTTTGGAAACAAAAGAAAAACAAAATTAGAATGTTACAAAAATGTGAAAAGTAACCTTGAAAGTTTTAAAGGCTGCTTTAAAAAACCTAATAAAACTTAATGTTACAAAAATGTGAAAAGTAACCTTGAAAATTTTGATGGCTGCTTTAAAAAACCTAATAAAACTATGAGCACGAGAGAGTTACAGACATTCCCATAATCTTTTTTCAACAGACACTGGATTGATAAAAAATCAATCTGTTTAATTAGTAGAGTATGATCAACACCATTGTAACGTAGAACAGAGCTGATGTTAAGTACATTCAAAACATGGTTGACAAATTAGGCTTTGTTTGGTCCAAGGATCAGCAGAAAATGAATAAGGAAAGGAGTACCAAAAACCATAGTAGAAAGTATCATTTTTGAAAAAAATCTTTTCTCAGCGATTTCGTGACAAAAAAAGGACCACGCAGGAATTTGACTAAAATACCTTTTGATCGAAACGGTTATATTGGTCAGCCCAATGGTAGTCATATCCAAAGCTCATCATACGCAGAACAACTGCGACAGTATAATAAACGTGAAATAAAATTATCACACAAAGAACTGCCACAATCTTGTGTATGCAAACTTAAAGAAAAAAGTTACGGTAATAAGAACTAAAGCGTTGATGCAAAAGTGCATGGATGATCTGAAAAACGTGAAAAATGATAAGCATATGCATTACACATGCAGCATTGAACAAAATTTACGCAATTCTAGTCATATGATGAAAACATGCAATAGTGTTGATTGATATACCTCATCCTCGAAAAGAGGCAACCATAAAATAATTACATATAAGAATGAAGATAAGTCAAATAGTGTATGCTTGAATATGAAAATATTTATAGAGGTGATTCTGTACAAACTTCTTACAAAGTAGAAATCAGCTGCCATTTGACAGTAACTTCCAATAACTTGAGTATCTCATTTCAGCAGATTAACTGGTATAATTCGCTACAAGTTTATTGCCAAGTAAAGAGTAGAACTTTAAATCCAAGAACACTGTTAAGGTCCTCCAAAACTATTTAGAAATAACACGATGGAGATAGAAGTAGAACAAGAGGGTAATTCCTCAGCCATCTTGAAAGATTTAGCTTGGTTCCGTAGAGTTTTGCTCATATTTTTATTAGTGTAAGTAGTGCTTGGTGTCATTATTAACCTTAACTAAAGAAAAGGGTTGTAGAAAGATCAATTTCCTCAATTATACACGATTTTTTAAAACAGACTACTAAACTCAAAAAGATTTTGAGGGATACCAAAGTTGAAGCAGATCTGCCATCTGAAAGTACCCCGAAAGTTATCCAGATAACCCAAGCTTTCCCTACACACGCAAGACTATGAACTGAAAAATCCCAGAAACTTGCTTAATTTTAAATATTAAGAATAAGGGAGTCAGGAGATAAAGATATCCTTACCCAAAACTTGAAAATTTGTATCCCTCATATAAACGGTTGCACACAAGAAACCATAGATTAAAACCCCAAAGCACATAAGAGAAATATTTTGTCCTCCCAAATATCTGTAGAAACAAACATCTGGTAAACATGAGAGCATTAGAGCCTTTACTTCTACATGATGGCATTGAAAAGAGAGGAACAGCGTATCAAGGGATTTTAGAGAGGACTTTCCAAGTCAACGAGAAGAACATCTACAAAGAAATGATAAAGTACATATTGATGTGTAACTTGCTATTAAGAGCTTCCAAAAATAAATCAAGTCCCTACTTGAACAAAGTATGTTTGCCAGAACGAGCCAAATTAAAGTAGTCTAAAAGAGGCTTATGCTATGGACGTATACAATAAAAAAATCCACTTCAAGCCTATCACAATAATTTCAGAGCAACACATGGTTCACCATATGTAGCGATTGTAGAGACAATACATCACAATTTGAAAGAATCGAACCTTCACGAGAAGAAAATTAACTGATGCAATGGTCGCAATGAATATGATGCTGCAGTAAAGAAACAAACAAGATTATTAGGCTAACGAAAGGCTGCCTGAAGGCATAAACTAGGACATACCACGCTCCATGCAGATACGTTAAATATGCCAAGGACATCAGAAGCCAGACTAAAGACATCCCCCGTGCTCTCAGAACAAATGATTTCCTCAATACATTGGCAACCAATGTAAAAATTCCAAAAACGACTGTAAGAACAGACAAGTTTCCTCTAAAGTTTCTCCATTGAGCATCCGAGACATCCTGCAGGCAAAGGAAACAAGAGAACGAGGCATGAGGGTAGATAATTCGACGTATATTGTTATGCGAATCATCATTTGGAACAAGCAAGTAACGGAACTACTGATTTAATATGGCAATCAACAAACTAATCAAGTCTCGCATTTGAAGAGGCCTAGCATCAGAATATTACTAATACAATGCAGCACGTCTAATAAAGAGAACTGATCCTAATAATGAATTCGAACTACCAGGCCCATTAATCAACGTAAAATAAAATGCAACACAACGTTTACTATGATCACAATTAGAATTCTTGAAATACCGTACATTCAGTCTATCAGCAATCCACCCAGGGCGCAGGCCGCGAAGCTTGAGATAGTAATCTGCAAAGGATTGAGAAGACGAACAAATCGACATAAAAAGCTAAAAAGACCGAGCAGCTAAACTACCAAAAAAAGAGTAATGGTTCCAAAATAGTACCGTGCGAGAGCTGAAGAGAGCGACGAATGACAACAGCATAGAAAAATATAGCATATAAAACGAGAAAGACGAGCTCCTTCTGCCTCCAAGAGATGGTCTTCATCGTGTAGTTCGCTTACAACGATCTGCGTGCTGCAGGTTGATCTTGATTCAGTCATAGCCACCCGAATAACATACTCAATGGAATGAATGAAGTTACAGTACAGCATAATCAACTCAGTAAGATCAACGAACCTTTGCATACCAAGAAATATCTAATCGGGCGATCGACTTCGACTTCACTGACCTCGGCAATTGAAAAAGAACTCGAAAGTGGGCTTAATAGGCCCATTTAAGTACCCATTACACTAAGTGGGCCCCATTGTCAGACAAGCAAACTTGGCCCGTTTACCCGGGTTTGTCTATTTCATTTTTTTTTCATACAAAAATTAATTTAATAGGTAAAAGCCAACTGAGAATTGGATAAAATAGAGTTGATAATAAAAATTAGGGTAAATAGCATATAATCCACTTGTGGTTTGAAAAATAAGCATCAAAACCCCTATGGTTCGAAAATAGCATAAAATCTCCTCCTTGTTATTTTCACCCATAATCGGGGGGTACAAGGCTAAGTTTTAGACCAAAAAAAAGGATAAGATGCTAAGTTTTGGACAACACAGGGGGTACGGTGCTAAGTTTAAACAATATTGGGGATATTGTACTAAGGTTTAGATAACACAGGGGGTACGGTACTAAGTTTAAACAATATTGGGGATACTATGCTAAGTTTTAGACAATACGAGGGAGTTTTGTGCAATAAAAAAAATATATGGTAGTTATGTGCCTTTCAGTATCACCACATGGGGGTATTGCATAATTTATCCTAAAAATTATTTATCACCGTAGGTGGCATAGTAGTTGAGGGATGTGGTATATACCCTCCGGTTATAGGTTCAAATTACTGTCGAAATATATCGTGGCTGACAGGTCACATGGACTAAGGAGGATTAGTTTCGTTGGAAGTCGGGGATCGTCTCATAGTCGATAATGAAGTTCAGTTTTGATTCATATCGAACCAAGTCGAAGTGTTGGAATAACTACTGAGACTAAAAAACATATATGAGAAAAATCATTTATAGTTTTATGGAGTTAATTTATTTAGCTATGATGAACGTATAAGGTTCAAAATATCGATCTTTTATTACATGACCATTAAAATGTGATAATGTTGAACGCCTCGAGCATGATCGGGTTGTCAGGTTTGTGACCTTCCAATCTTGAGGTTTCAGTTCAAATTCACTAGAAATTCTTGACTTTCGTTGTAGGGTGAAAAGTGAGATATCTTCATCTTGCCTGGGGATTAATTTTATCTTTGAAAATATGATGTGCAAACCTCTGTTACAACTAAAAGAACATAAATGATAAGATCATCATTAAACACTCATTAGCAGCCTCCTGAGCTTAGAGTGCAATAGCAATTAGAACGTAGAGATATGATATGAAGATGCTATGCTACTAATTAATTAATATCTTTTATGTATACGCTCCCATCTATAACATATAGTGGTCGTTATTTTATTAAAGTGACAAAAAAAATAGTCTATGTGTCAGGAACCGAAACCAAAACCTTACCTAATAAGTTCATGCATTTATATGATTTTATGTATGATGCATGTTCATCCTAAGATTTGGTTAAGCTGATAGATTTTTAAGTCTATGAACTATAAATTTATAAAACCTATGAGTACTCGCTCACATTCTTGAATGATTATATATCCGACTTCAACTGAGGAAAATTTACAGATTCGATCACTAAATATATCATTTTTCGAGTTTTAACCATTTTATTTGATAATTACAAAATATATCACTAACTTCATAGTTGGAATAAATTTAACGTGTCCCTGACACGCTCGAATACTAGCAAGTGTACTAGGTTGCGCAAGTAGTAAAACGGACAAAGTCCGAGTATCGATCCACGAAGACAGCTCGATTAATTCTGAGAAAATATTCCTAATCCTAATCCTCTTACCTAAGTGTACTAGGCAGGTAAGAGGAGGAAGACACAACACGAATCCAGACGTTCGCAACTGAACGTAAAAACCGAGCCAGGCAGTGTTGTTAGGAGGGTGGATCGGAAAGTAAATATGATCCCATGAACGGTGAGATGGTTACTACGGTGGAGAGACAAGAGATAGTGTTTTGGTGGAGGAAAGGATGTTGTGAGCTAAAGCTTAGACCTTTCTTTATCTATGAATGTAATAGTTGAAACTTAGATTATGAACCTATTTATCATCAGTTGTTTATCTCTGTGACTTTCGAACCGTGGAAAATTCCGTCGGGGTCGCCGTCGATTTTCCGTCGAAATGTTCTGGCACATCTTTCGTAGTGGCAGTGTAGTACGAGGGTTGACGACGTAGTTTTGTAACTGTTGAGGATCTTAGCTCAAACAAAGACCAGAGTTTCGTGGATTTATGGTTTGTAGTCGAACGTGATTGAATCGTATCAGAGATGAATCAGAAAACAGCAAAGCAGAACACAAAATACACCAGAATTACGTGGTTCGGCTAAGTGATTTAGCTTACATCCACGGGCCAAGGATCTAACTCTTTATTGATGAGAATCGATCGAGGTTACAGAGCTCACAGCAGGCTACAACTTTCGTGTTTACAACTTTTCGTAAGGCTCACGCTATCAAAAGTTACACACAGTTGAAGGTGATAAAAAACCACACAGAAAACATGTCTTGAGTGTGATTATTCACGCCAGCCATGTGACAAATGTTTTAGCGGGCTTTTTAAATGCTTCTCTGAAGAAAACGCTGGTAGTAACTGCAATTTCGTAAGTGGCTTATTTCTTCATCCAGCTCAGCAACTTCTTCAATGTTGCTAAACGTTTTTTTTCAATCCTGAACATGACAAATCTCATTTGCTTCATTTCTGCTCTTCAACTCATGATCCTCTAACATCAGAGTTTATGAATTATCATTACAAAACTTCACCTTAATTCATCAACTCATGTCTAGATCCTCAGCACTCAACGCCCCTTCGATCAAGGTGCGTTTACACACCCAACCAGCTCCAAGCAATGGTTGAATTTCCTGCTTGTTACTGGTTTGGTGAGCATGTCAGCAGGGTTGTGATCTGTCGAGATTTTCTTGACACTGATCTCACCCGAATCCACCACTTCACGAATAAAATGAAGCCTGACATCCACGTGTTTTGTTCTTTCGTGATGAACACTATCCTTGGCCAGATGAACAGCTCCTTGATTGTCACAAAACACGTCTACCTTCTGCTGTTTTAGCACAAGTTCGCCGGCAACTCCTTTAAGCCAAATCGCTTCTTTCACAGCCTCAGTTAATGCCATGTATTCCGCCTCAGTTGTAGACAAAGCAACCACCTTTTGTAGTGTTGCTTTCCAGCTTATTGCTGTCCCGAACGATGTGAATACATAACCAGTTAGAGACTTTCTTGTATCGAGACAACCCGCATAATCAGAATCAACAAATCCATCTATCATGTTGCTGTCTAGACTTACTTGGCTCTTCTTGAATACCAAGCCTTTATCTAGTGTTCCTCGTATATACTTCAGTATCCATTTCAGAGCATGCCAATGATCCTTCCTCGGCTGTGCCATGAATCTGCTAACCACACTTAAAACGTACGCAAGATCGGGTCTGGTACAGACCATCGCATACATAACTGATCAAGCTACATTTGCATAGGGTATTCTGCTCATGTATTCGCTCTCTTCTTCTTTCATATGATCAGTTCCTTTACTCATCTTGAAGTGTGCAGCTAGAGGAACTACAACAGCCTTAGAATCACTCATTTCAAAACTTTCAAGCACTGAAGTTAAATAACTCTTCTGCTGCAATTTTAGGTATTGTGTTGTCCTGTTTCTTATAATTTCCATACCCAAAATTTTCTTTGATGGGCCGAGATCCTTCATCTCGAATTCAAATTTCAGATGCTCCTTGACTGTATTTATTACCTCTTTGTCTTCACAGGCTATCAACATATCATCAACATACAAGAGCAAGTAACACAATTTCAGATTTTCACAAGTCTTATAGTATATACACGGGTCATACCTGCTCTTCTCGAAGTGATTTCTGATCATGAACTGATCAAATCTTCTGTTCCATTGCCTAGGGCTTTGTTTCAATCCATATAGCGACTTCTTTAACCGGCAAACTAGTTTTTCTGTCCCAGATTTCACATAGCCCTCCGGTTGATGCATAAAAATCTTTTCTTCCAAGCTGCCATACAAGAAGGCTGTTTTCACGTCTAGTTGCTCGAGTTCTAAGTTAAACTGAGCTACTAGCGAAAGCAATAACCGGATAGATCTCTGCTTCACAACGGGAGAAAACACCTCATTATAATCAATTCCCTCTCGTTGAGTAAATCCTCGAGCCGCTAACCTTGCTTTGTATCTAACTTTGGAATCAGCCTCTTGCTTCTTCTTATAAATCCATTTGCAGCTTATGATCCTCTGATCCTTAGGCTTCTCAACCAATTCCCAGGTATCATTTTTCAGCAATGAAAACATCTCTTCATCCATCGCAGATTTCCAGCTCTTTCTGTCACAACTGTTAGCAGCTTCTTGATATGATCTTGGCTCTTCACCAATTTCTTCAGCCATTGAGAAAGCAAACGCTATCACATCAGCTTGACCATAACGCGTTGGAGCTCTAACTTCCCTTCTAGAGCGATCTCTGGTTAACATGTAATCTGAGATATCACTTGTATAAGAGGGACCTGCTGAATTTTCACTTTCTGCATTGATTTCTTCACTGTCTTCATGAGTTTCAGCTTCCTCATCTGCTTGATATTGCTTTCTTTTGGTGACCAGATGAGGCTCCACCTCAAACTGTACTTTTCCTAGAAAATCAGATCCAGACAGTTCCTTAGACCTCTCAACTGCAGACCCTTTTTCAATGTAAGCCATCTCTGATTCTGAGAATACAACATCTTGACTTAAGAAACACTTTCTTGTTCCAGGTTCTAAGCTCCACAACTTATAACGTTTTACTCCCTCTGGATAACCAATGAATACGGACTTGATTGCTCTGGACTCTAGCTTATCTCTCTTGATGTGAGCATAAGCAATGCAACCAAAAGTTCTCAAATGTTGCAGATTTGGTTTCGACCCAGTCCAAAGTTCTTCTGGAGTTTTACAACCAATGGCCGTTGAAGGACACCTATTCACAAAGTAAGCTGCCGTGGTTATTGTTTCTGCCCAGAAGGACTTCGGCAATCCAGCGCTGATCAACATGCACCTCGTCCTCTCGAGTAAGGTTCGATTCATTCTTTCAGCAAGTCCATTTTGCTGAGGTGTATATGGGATGGTTCGATGTCTCTTTATCCCTTCCGACTCACAGAACTTGTTGAACTCATTTGAGCAGAATTCAAGTCCATTATCTGTTCTCAGCATTTTCACCTTTCTGTCCATCTGAAGTTCCACAGCCCTCTTCCAATACTTGAACTTCTCAAGTGCCTCATCCTTAGTTTTCAGCATGATAGTCCATACTTTCCTGGAATAATCATCAATTATTGTCATAAAGTATCTAGCACCACCATGTGACAATACCGTAGCTGGCCCCCAAAGGTCCGAATGTAGATATTTCAAAGGCCTCTTTGTACTGTGCATACCAGTGCCAAAACTTACTCTATGTGATTCCCGTAAACACATGTTTCACAGAATTTCAGTCTTTCAAGTTTTTCTTCACCTAGCAGTCCTTGTTTTGCCAACTCGAGCAATCATTTTTCACTCACATGCCCCATCCTTATGTGCCACAAACTAGTAGCATCACTTTCTTTGTTTACCACAGAAGCAGTTCCAGCCACAATGGAACCTAGCAGTGAGTAAACACCGTTTTTCTTAACTCCTTTCATCAAGAGCAGAGAGCCTTTGAAAACTTTCATCATTCCATTTCGAGTATCTATCTCATAACCAAGATCGTCCAGCATCCCTATGGATATTAAATTTCTTCTTAGCTCTGGAATATACCTCACATCATCAAGAACAATTTCGCACCATGTATGCATCTTCAACCTCACAGATCCGAGTCCTTGAATTTTACATGGAGTGTCATTTCCTAATAACACTCGACCTCCTTCAACTTGCCTAAAGTTTGTCAGCCAAGACTTATTTGCTGTCATGTGAAAAGAACACCTGGAATCCATCAGCCATTCATTATATTTATCTACCTCAACAACATTCAGAACTTCTGCCGATTCATAACCATCCGAGACAGCTGAGACCTCTCCATGTTCTTTCAATTTCGACTGAGAGCTCTTGTTCCTTTGTGGGCAGAGACGTCTTATATGTCCTTCCTCGTGACAGTAGTAACATTTTATCTTCATCCTTGACTTATCTTTCGACTTCAATCTGTCCTTTCTGCCCTTCTTCCCCTCACGTTTTTCCCATCGTCCTCTAACACTGAAGCTCTCTGCAGCAGCCTGTGGCTTAACCTCACTTCCGGTATTCAGCTGCTTGGAATGAATTGCTGATAACACGTCTTCGAGTGATAGATTTTCGTTAGCATATAAGAGAGTTTCCTTGAAGTGTTGATAGCTTCTAGGCAGGGCACACAGGAGTAACAATGCCTGGTCTTCATCATCTATCTCAACCTCAAAGTTTTCTAAGTCAAGGATTATTTTACTGAAATGATCGATCTGCTCGTCGATCAGTTTTTCATCTGTCATTCTGTACGAATACAACGATTGTTTCAGGTACAATCGATTTGCCAAGGACTTCGTCATGTACAAGCTCCCCAACTTTAACCACAACGCAGCAGCAGTCTCTTCCTTCGCCACCTGTCTGAGCACCTTATCGCCCAGACTCAGAATTATAACACTATGAGCTTTCTCGATCATACTTTTCTTCTCATCTGCTGTTAATCCTGCTGGCATAGACTTTTCATCCTTCAATGCCTCGATTAGACCTTGTTGTACGAGTAGAGCCTTCATCTTCAACCTCCACAGGCTGAAATCATTCAGGGCTGTAAACTTCTCAACTTCGAATCGCGAAGTGCTCATCCTTTCTTCAATCTCGCGTTCAATCCAGTCACTCTTCAATCGCGTGTTTGCTCCACGCTCACCGCACCACTTGTTGAGGATCTTAGCTCAAACAAAGACCAGAGTTTCGTGGATTTATGGTTTGTAGTCGAACGTGATTGAATCGTATCAGAGATGAATCAGAAAACAGCAAAGCATAACACAAAAAACACCAGAATTACGTGGTTCGGCTAAGTGATTTAGCTTACATCCACGGGCCAAGGATCTAACTCTTTATTGATGAGAATCGATCGAGGTTACAGAGCTCACAGCAGGCTACAACTTTCGTGTTTACAACTTTTCGTAAGGCTCACGCTATCAAAAGTTACACACAGTTGAAGATGATAAAAAACCACACAGAAAACATGTCTTGAGTGTGACTATTCACGCCAGCCATGTGACAAATGTTTTAGCGGGCTTTTTAAATGCTTCTCTGAAGAAAACGCTGGTAGTAACTGCAATTTCGTAAGTGGCTTATTTCTTCATCCAGCTCAACAACTTCTTCAATGTTGCTAAAGGTTGTTTTTCAATCCTGAACATGACAAATCTCATTTGCTTCATTTCTGCTCTTCAACTCATGATCCTCTAACATCAGAGTTTATGAATTATCATTACAGTAACATTATCGAACACTTTTGGGCAGTGTTTTGTAGGTCTAACAATATCGATAGAGTGTTGAAACTAACGAATCATCAAATTCCAGACAGATTATATTCGATCATTATGATCCAATATATACATGTTTAGTTGACCGTAAAATATTTAGATAATCGTTCCGACACATAAATCTCCATGCTTCATTGATTAAAGTTTAATATCATTATCTAACATTTGGTGATATTGTAATGATTTAGAAGCATTATAAAGCAACCAAGACGTGGAGATGCAAACCGACAATTTAAGAACCTTTTTTTTCCACGTAAGTCATTTTTTTTGTGTGTTAATTACTTTTTCGGTCCTGTAATTTAGGGATGTGGCATTATAGGGACAGAAAACTTAGAGGGTGACAGGGACAATAAACTTTCAAAATTAAGCAATTTCATTATGCGAAGAAATCATAGATTTTGTCCTAAAATTGCTTAATTTTGAAAGTTGTTGTCCGTAAAATGTCACCTCTAAATTCGTCGGAAATCTAGATTATACGTTGGAACCCTAGAATTTGGAGCATAATCTAGGGTTCCGGCGTATAATGTCCCAAAATTGCTTAAGTTTGAAAGTTATTGTCCGTATAATGATATCTCTTGAATTCATTGTCCCTATAATGTCATACCCCCTAAATTATAGGTATAAAAAAATTTTAACCCCCTTTTTTTTTGCCTAAAGCGTGTTGCAGAGTCGTGAATAAGTATCGGCGTTGATATGGATGCTTTATTATTGATGATTATGTTTATTAATGGCATATATAAATTATAATGCATTAAATTTGAGTTTCATAATTAAAACTAACATGCTTTAGGTTTCATATCATATATATTGAGTCGTGTTGGTTTAATTTTTCGATATGAAATATTTGTTGGATATTAAACTCAATCGCACATCGTTTAAATAAAAACTTTGTGATCTGTATAAAGCTTGGTGTGCTGATTCACTTGTTAACAATTGCTTAAGAAATGAACCTCGCTTAGACTTATACATAGGGTTTATGAATATGTACTAAGGAGGTTTTATTTCCCAACAACTGGTATCGGAGCCAGGTTTCAGTACGTATGCAATGTGGATGATGTGTCCCCAGGGACGGATCTACGGCGGGGCTTGGAGGGTCAGTTGACCCCCCGGCCGGCCGTATTACCCCTTAGGGGTGTGCCGGCAGTAACCCCGCCGACCGTTGCTTTTCCTTCTCTGCAGCAGCAGTTCCCCCCCCCCCCCCCCCCCCCCCCCCCCCCCCCCCCGATGCAAAGATTAGGGTTCGCTGGGAAGGAGATGAGGGGGCAGGCTAGGCTGGGCTGGGCCGGATAAATAAAAAGCTGGTTTGGGCCTTTTTATTTCTGAGAATTAGTTTTTTTTCTTTTTTTAGGCCTTATCTGCAGGTTTTGGGCATCTCTTCACTTTTTTTTCTAGACTTTTTTATTTTTATTTAATTTATCGGGCCTGTTTTATTGAGTATCTGTTCTTTTAGGTAATGTTTATAATTTTTATAATTTTTTTTATGATTTATCGGCTAGGCTGGGCTGGGCCGCATGATAAACAAAATTAGGTAATGTTTATAATTTTATTTTATTTTTTATCTTTGAGTATCTGTTCTTTTAGGTAATGTTTATAATTTTTATAATTTTTTTTATGATTTATCGGCTAGGCTGGGCTGGGCCGCATGATAAACAAAATTAGGTAATGTTTATAATTTTATTTTATTTTTTATCTTTGAGTATCTATTCTTTTAGTTTTAAGTTATCGAAATTTGAAAATTATGGAAAATAAACTCTTATAATATTAAGAAATTGAGTACTACATCCTAAAACCAATTGATGATAGGTGAGGTTGCCTCTTGAGTATATTAGGCGAGTCGGGTGAGGAGAATTATCCGATGTGGGATAGATAGAAATCTCAACATATAAGATAGCTTCCTTCCTCCGTTTCTTCTTTGACTTGAAACACCGGTTTGGACAGACGGTTCGTCAACGACTGATTTTAACTGCCGCTTACGATTTTAATTTTTTAGTAATGATATCCAAATCGTGAAAATCACGCTTGCATTTATGGTTTGAACTTTAACCGTACATCATGGTTAACCAAACCGTTGATTGACTGTTCGATTACGGTCTGATTATAATTTTTCTGAACCTTTGGATACCTCTTATGTAGACGTAGAGCCCCCGCAGTAATGAAATCCTGGATCCGTCCCTGTGTGTCCCCGAACCTTACATCAATTTACGCTCAAAAAGAACTTGCAGATTGTGTTTATTGCTTAACCAAATCAAATTCTCTCTCGATACGTTCCTAAAAAAATTCGATTCGTGTCGATTCTTCCCTCAACTAACGAATTCGAAAAGATCTTGGCAAAATTGTCACATATGAAATTGAGCACAATTTTGCAAAGAAACATCGCTCAGTTGAGAGACCATATCGATCCAATTTGATTCTTTGTACCGAAAGTCTTTTTGACATTGATTGTAGTCAAGCCGGGTCTCCCATTCAGCGATAATGCAGTATAAGATGTTTGTCGTTGAAGGGAATATCTGACAGTCTTGTATTTGAGGCAAAGTTTGTTAGAGTATCAAATCTAATTTCACATCGGTTAAATAAGCTTAATGAACTACTAAACCTAAGCTCAATTGATATTAGAATGGACTTTCATTTGCACATATATGTTGGCTCTTTAGTAGGCTTGACAATGGAGCAGGGCGGGAGCGGAGGTCTAATACCCATCCCCGCCCCAACACTTATCGGGGAATTCCCACCCAGTCCCTGTTATGCAAACGGAGAAAAAATTTTCCCCATCCCCATCCCCGCGGGGATTTGTCGGGGTTCTTTTCCCCACGAGGAATCCCCTTCCCGCGTCCCTTTTAGTGTATTTTTTCTATTTTCTTATGATGGTGGAGGCGACGAAAAAATAGTGGAGCAAGCGAAGACAAAATTACGAGATATGATTATAAAAATTTGACGGTGGTAAGAAAAAGGAAGAAAAGATAAAAATAATAAGAAATAATACGATCTAAAATTATAAATTTATACCTTTATATCTCGGATCTCCACGAAAAACGGGGTGGGGATCCTCACGGGGCGGGGAGTATGATCCCCATCCCCGCCAACGGGGAAGAAATTTCCCCCATCACCCTCCACTGGGAATGAAAAACGGGGAATCTCCACCCCATTCGAGGGATCCCCACGGAGAACGGGGAATCCCCGCCCTATTGTCAAGCCTATTCTGACTATGTGATTTGGGAATTTTGTTTTCCTATTTCAAATACTAACAAATAGGCACACATAAAATTGATTAAACTAAAGTATAAAATATAACATGACAAACCATAGCCAGCGAGGCATGTACATAACATACACACCGACTCCATCCTTCCTACTTCAAAAGTTCAAGGTTTTTACAAATATCTTAATTACATAAAATAAATCGAACCCAACCACCCACTTCTAACGGTCAACTTCAACCAAATCACACGAAATCTCACTAAAAGACCCATTCTTGATGAACTGCTTCCATACCTTTTACTGTAAGGACTAAGACATGAAAAAAGCCAAAGCAAGAATATAATGAAACACATGAGTTCTATCAAGTCTATAGTTGAGAAGTCACCTTAAGGAGAAAACTTTTTATTTAATGCTTACATTTTACGTCTTCATGTTGTTTCACTATTATTCAAAAAGACTTTTTTTTTTTGCCCATCAACTACTTCTTGACAGCTCTCTTCCTTCGCTCTTACAATATTTTATACGCGCGTGTAATAATAATGATGATCATCATATAGACGATTTGATTAGAGACCTCTGAAAAAAAAAAATGATGCTTTATTCCCTTACCTAAAACCTCAGAGACAGCAATTAACAGCTCTTTATTGACATTGTTAATTAGCAACAAGTGATTTAGAAAGGGTTTTCTTTATCACTAAACAAACATTTTTATGTCTGCGTTTTCTTGAAATGCGAGGCATTCTTTAAGGTTTTCTTGAAAGGGTTTCTTTCTGTGCTTTCATGGTTTGTTTGTCGAGCGAGGAAGTAATAATAACTGTGGTCAGTTCCTTCCAATTTTGAGAGATGGCTTCTGATCTCAACGAAGGCCTCTCAAAACACGCCGGCGTTCTCGGGCTAAAGGTCTGGGAGATCATCGGAATCGTCGTCGGGCTGTTGATCGTGGCCATCCTCTTCGTCCTCGCATGCTACCTAACTTCCCGCAAGAAACTACGGCGGCAGCGGCGGAGAAGTCGGGCCCACGAAGCCCCTCCGCCTCACGCCCTGCAAATACCCGCCGTCTCGAAAGAAATCAAAGAAGTATGCGTAGAAGAACAAGTTTACTCCGACGGGCTTCCTCCGGGAGGAGGGATTCTCAAAGAATCGGACATAGTCGCGGTGAACCTCGGAATGGCCGAAGAAGCTAAAGACTTGGAGCACGGAAGCCGTCCGGGGGGCTCGTTTCGCCGCGTCGACAAAGGCGGCTCGGCGCCGGCTCCTTCGCCTCTGAGCGGCTTGCCCGAGTTCTCTCACCTGGGCTGGGGCCATTGGTTCACACTGAGGGACCTCGAAGTAGCCACGAACAGATTCTCGAAGGAGAACGTACTCGGCGAGGGCGGATATGGAGTTGTCTACCGAGGACGGCTCATCAATGGCACTCATGTGGCTGTCAAGAAACTCCTTAATAATCTGTGAGTCTTCTTCTTATTCTTCTTCGATTATTCGATGTAGCATTAGAGTTCGTCGAATGATCGATCTTTATCTTCTTACCAGCGGCCAAGCCGAGAAAGAGTTCAGAGTGGAGGTCGAGGCGATCGGCCACGTTCGACATAAGAACTTGGTTCGCCTTTTAGGATATTGCATCGAAGGTACTCACAGGTATTACTACTACTACTCTGTCGTTCTTGAACTATACGTAATGAGTCGATTCGACTCGACGTAATAAGGCTTTCGTTATAGGCTTTTAGTCTACGAATACGTCAGCAATGGCAACTTAGAGCAGTGGCTTCACGGTGGCGTGAGCCATCGCGGGTATCTCACTTGGGAGGCTAGGATTAAGGTCCTTCTCGGCACGGCTAAAGCGTGAGTTCCTCCCGACATATATTTGGCTTTTCGTCGATGATACTGTTTGGGTTTTATTTATTTAATTTTTTTTTTCCGCCCAGTCTTGCCTACCTGCACGAGGCGATCGAGCCGAAAGTAGTCCATCGGGACATAAAGTCGAGCAACATACTGATCGATGCAGAGTTCGACGCCAAGGTGTCCGACTTCGGTCTGGCCAAGCTGCTCGGGGCTGGCAAAAGCCACATTACCACTCGGGTCATGGGCACCTTCGGGTTAGTCTCCCTTCGCCAAGGACTTAGCGACATTGTTGTAATAAAACCCTACTACTACTACTACTACTATTATTATTATTTATTATGCGCAAATCGTACTATAGGTATGTGGCTCCCGAGTATGCAAATAGCGGCCTACTGAACGAGAGGAGCGACGTGTACAGCTTCGGGGTTGTGGTGCTGGAGGCGATTACTGGGCGGGACCCGGTCGACTACGGGCGTCCCGCACCAGAGGTTGATCCCGATATTATTACACAATAATATATATATATATATACATACATATAAATTGTAGTTGTCGATTGATTGCGTAAGTAAATGAGCCACGAATGTGTTATTAGGTTAATTTGGTGGACTGGATCAAGATGATGGTGGGGAGCAGGCGATCGGAGGAAGTGATGGACCCGAGGATCGAAACGAGGCCGTCGACTCGAGCCCTCAAGAGGGCTCTACTGACGGCTCTGAGGTGCGTGGACCCCGACTCGGACAAGAGGCCTAGGATGAGCCAGGTGGTCCGAATGCTCGAGTCGGAGGAATACCCAATACCCCGAGAGGTCGGTGTGACAAATATAACGAAAAAAAAAAAAAAAACTATTTTCGCATCGTTGATGATTTCGGATGTTGTGTATAGGAACGAAGGCACAGAAGAAGCCGAACGGGAAGCACCGACTTGGATCATCATCAACAGCAACAACAGCAACAACACGGGCAACAAAACTATGATATTGAGAAGAGCGATAGCCACGGATGAAGAAGCATCGGGAAATCTCGACTGTCTATGAATTGAACGTCCGACGACGTTCGTATTTGCTTGCATATGAATAATAGCTAGGCAACTACAATATGGATATCTATGTAGATGTATATGTATATTGAACTATTTTTTCATGTCCATTTCCTTCTTGTTTTTGTGTGTAGAGATGGTAATTTCTTTGGTTTTTATTCTGTAACTATGAGCTTGTTTTATAAAAGATACTGTTACTATTACTTATCTTTGTTGTATTGTAGTTAGGGGTGTAAACGGTCAAACTCGACTCATTTTTTAGGCTCAATAAAAACTTATACTATAATTAAATTCGAAACTTTGAAATTTTAAGTAGAGAAATTAAAAAAGGAATTAAAAAACGAAGCTTACAAGCATATAAGTGGTAATGAAGCTCGAACTCGACAATCCTAGTACAAACAATGAATAATAGTACAAACTGGTACACGAGAAAATCAATCAGGTATAGTATCATCATCATCATCAACCGACACTAGAATAAACAGAGTAAAAAGAGAAAAAAAGAGAAGAAAATTGAGAGTTCTTAAAGTTGTGTTTAGTATGCGGAATTTGGTAAGGAAAAGAAAAAGAAATGTATAGAGGTACAAACGATCGAAGTGCTAAGTACAATTATTTGATTCGGTAACTTATTTTTTAGTTGTGCTTTTCACACACGAATTAAACAGAGTAAAAAGAAAAAGAAAAAAGAAAAACAGGAGTCCTTACGGTTGGTTGCGTTTGGTATGCAGAATTTGGTAAGGAATAGAAAAGGAAATGTATAGAGGTATAACGATCGAAGAGCTAAGTACAGTTGTTTGATACGCTAACTTAGTTTTCAGTTGTGCTTTCCACACACGAATTCATGATACCAAACGTACCATAACACTGCCATAATTCACACAAACCAAGGCTTTTAGTTTCGTGGCATATTCTTTTTGGAATTCAATTATTAATGATTTGGGCGTGGCATTTGTCACCATGCATGGGCCGATAATTCATTTCTTTTTCCCACTCAACCGACTATTGGTTACTTCGAGGATGAGACTAAATCCCGAAGGGGTCATACGAAAAGGTACTACTTTCAGCCAACAACGATAGTCAAAATCGCTAGTGCGAATCGAACTTGATATCTCTTGTTTGAAAATCCACAAGCTATATCACTAAATCACCTTTTGGGGACTAATCGGTAATCTATTTAGAACTACAATTTTTTTTTCCATATATCAATCGGTAAATAGTATCTCGCATCGTCATTATGTTCATTCTGCTTTAATGTCATTGTCAATTATAAAACAATTATCCGACTTCTTCCAGAGGACTAATTCTAACACTATCATAATCTCCGCACTCCTACTAAAGTTGATCAAATATATTCACTTGTACTAGCATTCATTCACACTCTCTAAAATCCCTACTATAATATATCAATTTACATATATATAGATATATACCGAATAATCCGAAGAAAAACATATTTTTCCATAATTTATTATTTTTTTATCCAAAAAAATAATCCAAAAACTTCCCATATTTATTGTTTCATTTAAGATCAACACATTTGGCAATATCTTGAAAAAAAACACACACACACACACACTTAGCAACATCAATGAGTCATTTTCAGAAAATGAAACAACAAATTAAAGCTGAGAGGCAGAGAGACCTCAACAAACAAACTAATTGTTCACAACAGCGACAGAACAACCTTAAAATGAAGTTAAATTCAAATCAATTTAAGCTTCAGACATGATGCAGTCAATGGCCTGCTTGCAAATGCCAGTCATTGTTGCCTCAGGTCCATAAACCTGCACAAAGCCATGTAATAACGCTCTTTTTTTTTCCGCTATTCATAAAACACGAGCCCATCGTTCACGGTGTGCGTTGGAGAACCATAGATGAAATAAACGACGGGAAAGAAGATATACTCATAAAAAAAAAGAAGAAGGTAGATATTGAACTCAAACCTCAATGGGAACTCCCAATTCTTCTCCCAAAGCACGCATGCGGGCCAGACCAGTTTGATAGTTGGGCCCGCCTCTTCGAACGAATATGTTCATTCTAGCTGCTTGCAGCTTCGATTCCTGCCCCATTTTCAAGAAAAATAAGAGGGTTGTAAAATATTTCTGAAGTTCAAGCTCGGATGATCCGCGATTTTTTAAACAACATCTAACCTTTTCCCTGAGAGCTCGGATGATTCCATTAAAGGTAGCAGCAACATCGGTGAAGTTAGCTATGCCGCCTCCGATGAGAAGGGCTCTCTTTCGTCCGTCGGGGTTAGCTGTTGCACACTGTTTAAAGCAAGACACAGACAAACATAGGACTGTTAGGTTACATGGATTAGTAACGAATCACAAAAAGAGTAGCATGAGCTTTGTCTTTTTTCTAACATCGATGACTGCTCTTGCGTATTGCAAGACCTCCTCTTCGTTTGGTGCTCCGCTGTACTCAGCATAGTTACCGAGCTCTGATGCATAGCCTAAGTCTCCAACCTATTTCAATAGCATAAGAAATGGGATTTTTAAGTTTTCTTTCTTTCGAAGTTGAAATTGATGTAAATAGACATAATACTTACTGTATCAGCATATATCACACTAGCACCGCCGCCAGCTACCATGGTCCAAATACGTCCTTTCGGGTTCAAGACGGTAAATTTCAGCGACGCACTTGTCTGCAAAGCAAGATCGAGTTACTATGAATAATCGAGTCGAGCGAAATATTAGACGGCAAGAAGCTGTTGCATTTTTTCTCTCTTTTTCTTTTTCTCTTGTGTTCTTACTTTCTCGTCCAATAAGTGTATGAAGCCTTCAGTTGCACTCAACACTCTTCCAAAAGGGAGAGGAAACTCTACGTCACCCCATCTAAGGGAACAACAAAGAAAGGAAAGAAAATATATGACAAAGTAATAGAAATTCAATGTTTGCAAAAGGTCTAAACCATTACGTAACGTACTTTTTGAAGTTCTTGAATGCAGCGGTGTCATCCAATTCGCCTCTCATATCTAAGGGATATGGTTCACCGTTCACCAGCGTGAAGGGATTCATCTCAATGAAACTGAAGTCCAAATCTGCCGACAGTAAGTATACATGATTGAATTCAAAGTGAAAAAAATAAAAATAAAAACAAATGGACAAGTTAGCTTTTGCTGAGAATTTCCTACCTTGAAATACTGAGAAAACACTCATTATGAAATCGCCGATTTTGCCCCTAACCTGAGAGCAACGATAACTAATCACATGTAACGTGAGCATAAGCGAATATCACAAATTTACGGCATTGACTACAATTACCACAAGCTAGACGTAGAAACTTGTGCAACGCGAGGAACGAATGCGATTAAAGTTTCAAAAACGTATTTCTACCTCCAAAGGAAGTGTAGCAATCAACGGAGCACATGCTTCCAAGTTCATTGGCTTTTCGGTTGGGAGGAAAATCGTCTTAACCTGCAACAGTTACAGTTTGGCTTCTCAGT
Source organism: Lindernia subracemosa (assembly GCA_028392965.1). Taxonomy (NCBI): domain Eukaryota; kingdom Viridiplantae; phylum Streptophyta; class Magnoliopsida; order Lamiales; family Linderniaceae; genus Vandellia; species Vandellia subracemosa. Next base: position 3,761,758 of record JAQPCC010000005.1, read on the forward strand.
TAAGTTGTCATTAAAAGTACAACAATTGTCTTTTCCAAGAACAGAGCAAAAAGTCATAAACTAACCTTGTCCCAATTCTCTTCGATTTCAATACCACCACATTCCGAGAAGCTAATGGTACAGCCTAACCTCTCAGAGACGATGGACAGATAGTACTCTTGCTCGTGCGGGACAAAAGGCTCCACAATGAACGTAGTGATCGGTGCTTTGCAGCCACCCATCTCAACCTAGGAAAAGAAATCAAGTCGCCGTATTGTCAGATAACGGTAAGAGAGAGGGCGAAAATTCGCATTTTTTTAAGAAAGAATCGTCCTAAAAAATTTTATTACCTCGACGCCAAGGCGCTCCTTCACAAACGCAGCCACCTGAGCAATATCTAGATTCAAAGCGACCAAGCCACTCTTCCCTCTTTTCCCAAACAGCATGTCGGGCTTGACCACTAGCTTTGTGGACGAAAGCCATGGCTCTTTGTTCGTCAACTCGGTAAAATCCGTTGATTCCGTTACCTAAAATAGAGATTTTTCAACATATGGCATTTACACAACATCACCAAATACATCACGTTGGTTAAACAAACACAATATTCTAATATACCTTAATATGAAAAATGAAATATCACCCCAAAACAAACACAACGATGACATATCTCATTAATCCACATTTCGGGGATAGTCACATCACGGTGATGTTCGATTACCTCAAACAAACAGCCCCAAAGTTTATTGCACACTCAGAACCTACAATGGAATCACAAACTAAGGACTTCGAAACGGAGACAAGTCGGTCGGGCGTGCGTGTGAGAAATCGGGCTATTCTAAGTCCTAATATTTCGTTCCCCTCGTAGTTACATCGGGCTGTAAGAAACTGTTTTACACCCTAACTATCAAAATCCGTTGCCATAGAGATCCATAATGCAGATATGCATAGTAGCAAAAGAAACCATCAAAGATCACAACTTTGCAACACAAAAAACAAAATAAGATGCATAAACCCATCTTGGGGAGATCTCAATTACAGAAACAAATCATTGAAAGAGGTACCTGGGCAGAGAGGATCTGAAGATCAATCCCACCCAATCTCTTCAAGTGCTCTTTGAGCAGCCTCTTCGAATCGTACTCTCTGATCTTCTTCCTCGCCATCGAATTCACCCAACGCGACGGATAACTAGTGGGAGTTAGCGAGTCGGTATTTATGATCGTTAGAGATAGAGATTGTATTATGAGGAGAACGTTAGGTGGTCGGGCGATTTTAGCAATGAGATGGTTGTTACGATTTGTGGTAATATCGTATTCACTTTGTTGGTTGTTTTGTTCTTTTTTTTTTTTGGTTTTATTATCGGGCACATGTGATTGTTTTTTTCTTCTTTTTTTTTTGGTAAAATAAGAGCAAATTTATTTATGATCCGTTTGGATACTGAGATTTCCTTCAAATCACATGTTTGAAAATTGAACGGATTTTGATAAGTTAGAATTTTATAATAATTTTAATACCTGTAAGAATATGTTTTTGGTCGTCGTTCATCCTAATTACCTCGAATATCTTACGGTTACGTGTTATATTTCGTGTTTGATAGATAACGGAGCGAAAAGTTAGTTGAAGAGTGAACCATGCATCATATGCCGTAATTTTTTTTTTGTTTACGGCCCATTAAGGTTTTAAGTCGGTGGAATAAGTTCTAATTAGTCCCTCTATAAAGATCTAAGATGAAAAAAAGGGGACGGCTTCAATGGCTTAAACTCTTTTTGTTACTAACATCGTATTATGTCGAATTATGAATTCGTATTAATGTTATTTCTATTTTATCTAATCGTGTGATTTGAGTTGCGTGTTCTATGTTTGTGTTTAATGCTCGTGTACGCTTGATTTTGATTGGTTTATGAGACTGAAAAAGCAATTAGACCATTTAGAACAATAAACATAAGACATCATTACGTAAAATCGATCAGTGATGGAATTCAGTTGCGTATGTGTGGTTTTCGAGACCTTAGGCACCAAAAGCGTCTAAACTCGGAGAAATTCATAAAGCCAAATGCGTACAGAGTAACTATAACCATTAACTATCGAAATTAACAAGTACGTGAAGTTTTACTCATTATAAATAAATATTTATAGATATGGAATAAGTATTTTTCGGGGAAAAAAGAAAAGATATGATGGAATCACTAATTCACCAAAATCCACATCGATATTATTTTCGTAGAGAATATACTTCGATTAATCACGTGAGTATGATTCTCAAAATCTTTCTAATCGTAGAGAATATACTTCGATTAATCACTGCCTAATCCACATAAGACCAACTAGGGCTACCTTATAAATAAACAGCACAAATATAATAATAATAAATATACTACAATCCAAACCCTAAGTGCATTCTTGCAAGTCGAAGCTCTCCTTCCATGGCTCGAGAAGATGATACAGTCGAGGTAAGTAAATAAAAGTACTTCAACAAGCTTTGCTTTGTCCCCCGTCCGTCCGTCCGTCGATGATAACATACATTTTATTTTGTAATAAAAAGGCCCCGACAAAGCCTGTAGGATTCGAAGCGTTTCCTAGCATCGCAATGGCGTTTCGCCTCTTGGAACTGTTCTTAGATGAGGTGCCTTTGAGCCAAAGACCTTCCATCAATCGACGCTTGGACAGCTTGAAGGGAGAGGTGGCAAAGCTGCGCGGGATGAAGGAGGTTAAGGTCGACGAGTTGCTTCTTGTCGAATTCTTCCGCGAGAACGTAGGCGACGCCTCAGAAAATATGAAGGTGGATCGGTCTATCTCAGTGCTCGAGAGGGTGGTGGAGAGCAATGAGGATGGTAAACTAAAGTAGTCTATATTCTATTTATGCACGTTTTTTTCGAAGTTCTATTTTATCATTAGTACAATTGCAGCAACGTTGAGGTTGTCTTAAGGTTTCATTACTAATAACAATGTCGGAGGAAATAAGAAGTTTACCCTAAGTTCTGCCTTCACTATATTGTTTGGATGAGCAAACTTAACGTTAAGATCTTGTTTGGTTCATTTGTTTAAGATTTTAAAGGTTGATATAAGACATGTTGATGTTTTTGGTAGGAAGATTTATATAAAACATGAGTTTTCGATATATACGAGTTTAGATAAACCCACCCTATCAGTTGGATTTTTGTAGACCCATTAACCAAATATAAATTTTATTTTATAATCATTAATTAGTTTTCTGTAAACCTTAATCATTTAAACCCTCCTATATAAAGATTGGCTGGGGACCCTTAATCAATATCAATTTCTTTCTAACTTTGTCGAAGTCGATTTATATAAAAATTTACTAAACTTCTTTTTATCCTGCTAGTAATAAAAATTTACTAAACTTCTTTTTATCCTGCTAGTAAGCCGATTTCGCGATATTCTATTTTTACTATGTTTGCAAAATTTTAGGTCAATATAAGTATGATTTAATCAACATTTTATTTTTTTTTTTAAAAATGACGAATAAAGTTTCTATCCGTTCGGATATTTGGGGCGATAATTTGGGCACCCATCATTACATAAGTGTTATGTGTCATTAGATTGATGATACAAGGAGTGCTTCAAGTAAAGTCTCTTGGGAAGGGACTTGATCATGTACAAGGCATCTAGTTTCTTCCATATCTCCTAGACTGTGGTTTCCGTCGATACCTTTCTCAACACCTGATCTGATAAACAAAGGATCAAGGTGCTATTGGCCCGCTCTCGAATCTTTTTCTTCAATGGTTCGTCCATATCTTTAGGCTTCATCTCAGCCTCCGGCGTCAACGCCTCCTCAAGACCCTTCTTCGTGAGCAGGGCCTGCATCTTCTTCATCCATATGCCGAAATCATTATGCCCATTAAAAGCCTCTATTTCGAATCGAGTTACGACCATTCTGTAGATCACGTCTCTCTCCATGCTCATCACACCAATTGTAAAGAAAATGGCACTCCTCGATTTCCAACTATTGATCAATGACCATCGTTCGACTCGTAACTTAGTGTAGTTTTCGTGTGTGTGCGTCGATCGAATCGATTCAGACGATCGCAAGATCAATCGAGCTAAAAACTCAGCTCAAAAAACCAAAAAAACGAAAACAGGATTTACGTGGTTCGGCCGAACTTTGTCCTACATCCACGGACTAACAGAGCCTCGATTTGTATTACTCACCACATAAAAGTTATAGATCTCTGTGTCTTCTACAAATCTCTAGTTGGCAACTCTCGCTAATTCTAACCCTAGCAAAAGTTACGAGCTCTCAAAGTGGTGTAGTTGAATCCTGATTTCTGGTATTTATAAGCTCACAGCTGAAGCTATTCTGCCCAGTATGCATCGACGGGGTTGTACTCTGCACATGTGTGATTGTACATCATGCACTTCAGCTTATAAAGAGCTATCACGCTTTAATAAGTGAAATAACAACATTCAATTTCAGCCATCTGATCTCTTGCACGCCAAGATCAACGATGCACAATCAACCTGCACCATTCAAATACTAGCCATCCGATCAAGCGCCAACACATCCGACGACCCTTGTTAAATCTGGGACTTGAAACTATTTTCCTGAAGCAGATCGACATCTGCTCAACTGTGGCCGAGCTCACTCATTTCTGGCCATCTCTCGGCCACGTTGGGGCGAGTTTAGGCTCGCTTTTCCCTACACCAACTGAGTATTCTTTCGTAAGCGTATGTTAACCGAATCAAGAAACTCAATCTTGAAAGTGATCGAGTGCAAAAACAGCAGCTGAAGCAATAACTGAACACTCAGATGTAACGTGGTTCGGCCTGACTTTCTGGCCTACATCGACCGACCAACAAAACACTTTTTTTTTTCAAACTAAGAGAAGGATTGACAACTTTGTCACACCCTCAATAAATATCTAGTTTACACCTCACTATCACTCTCTATCGAAAGATACGCACTCATGAACATGGCTACTTAAACTCTCAAAACCGGTATATAAATGCAGACTTCACAGTTTTTTTTTAATCATATGGTCCCGAAACCAAACACGCCTCTAATGGGCCAACTTATTTTAATTACCCATATTGTGTAATGTGTACTCTTGTTGTTGGGTCTACTAAACCCAATATTCATCTTAAAATAAAATGGAGGGATATTTATTCTTGCTTAATTATGCCACCCTACGCCTTCCCTTCCTTTCATGCAAATTAAATAAATAAATAAAGCATAATACACTCACGTAAACGTAATTACCCTTATGACTATAGCAAATTAAAAATAAATAAAAAATTTATTAAATCCAAATTCAATTCAATAGAAAAACATAAGAATACTAAAAATAAAAAAAAATTAATAATAAAATTTAAAACACGTGTCGTAAACTGAGACCGTCTTACTGCTGGCAGCAGCAATTCCCGAATGCCTATGCTATGCAACGCCACCCCACCCCTTCACTTAACCCCACAATTTAAAGCAAAGAAAGACTTCCCCAGAAAATCTCTCATTGGTGAGCTTCCTTCTCGTTATACCCGTGAGGACTGCGACTCTCTCACACACACACAAGGGTACGTTTCACGCACAAATCCTTGATGATGCAGATTTGTGGGTTAGTTGGTTGATGAGACGGTGTATTGTATATATGAATAAATGTGTTCGTTCGTTCTTTCATGCGGTGGTGGATTTTGATATTTTTTTTATCGACCTGTTTAGGAAATGTGTGGGTTATCGCCAAGTTTTTTTCTTACGGTGATTTCATGTCGCTTTTCATTTGCTCCGTCCGATGATTGATTTCCATTTCTATCTGATCGATGGCTGGCGCTTTCGTTTCTCTGTCATTCTGCGCGTTTTAGATTCTTTAGGTTTTCTGGGTTTTTGATTTGTTTGCCTGAATATTTCGTTGCGATTGTGATTCTGTGGTTGATCCTTCGTTCGTACGTGAAGAAAAAGGAACGATAGGAATCAGTTGGTGAAGCTTGAAAGGAATCCTTCGCTGTGTTCCTTCTTTTTCTTTTTTTTTTTTTTCTGGTTGGCTTTTCATTTTCCCTTCTTTGAATCGTTTCCTTTTCAATTTTAATCTGTGTACCGTGTCTGCCAAGGCCTGTTAACTCACGAAAACCGAATTTCGATGATGCAGAGACATAAGCTTTTAACCTACCGGCGTTGCTGAGTTGTAGGTAGGTGAGGTTGTTCTGGCAAGTATGTCCTCACTTACAGAGGACGAAGTGTCACAGAATGGGACGGTCAAGAACGTAGAATCATCGAGCAGTGTGCGAGAATTGGATGAATTCGATTTTTCAAGGTTGCCCGAGCGGCCCAGGCATTTGAATCTGGAAAGAAAGAGCTCGTACGATGAAAGGTCCCTCGTCGACTTGTCACTGGCGATGTCTCCTCACCCTTCGTCAAGGGCAGATAACTCTTCTTACCGACCTTTCGACAACTTGGGTTCACCTGGTAGGCTATCGGGACTTAATACTCCTAGGTCAATGTTCGGTTACACCCCAGCCAACGAACCGAGCCCCATCGTGGTGGAGGCTTGGGATAACCTGAGGCGTACTTTGGTTTACTTCCGTGGCCAACCCGTTGGGACGATCGCAGCTCTAGACAGTTCCGATGAAAAACTGAACTACGATCAGGTAATCATGCCTGACCGTCACCTGTCTAATGAATTGCTTAACGTTTTCTTGATCCGTGGCTTTAGTTCGACAAATAGTGCCAAAATCTTCAACACGATGATTTTATCCTCAGTTCGATAAATGTTTGTACTTTGTGTGAGGGTTTGGGCGTATTATATTCATGCCCTGTTTGTTATTGCAATGCAACCTCTGAGAGCAGGTGTTTGTGCGGGATTTCGTTCCAAGTGCATTGGCTTTTCTGATGAATGGAGAGCCAGAGATCGTAAAGAACTTCCTTCTGAAAACTCTCCGCCTTCAATCGTGGGAGAAGAAGATCGATCGGTTCCAGCTGGGAGCCGGGGTTATGCCGGCAAGCTTCAAAGTACTCCACGATCCTAAGAGAAACAAGGAGACGCTCATAGCAGATTTTGGTGAGAGCGCGATAGGCAGAGTAGCCCCCGTTGACTCTGGCTTCTGGTGGATCATACTGCTGAGAGCTTACACCAAATCCACGGGAGACACTTCCTTGGCCGACCTGCCCGAGTGCCAAAGGGGCATCGGGCTCATACTCAGCTTGTGCCTCTCCGAGGGGTTCGACACATTCCCCACGCTTCTGTGCGCTGATGGCTGCTGTATGATCGATCGTAGGATGGTGAGCTTGCTTACATTCTTGCCCTTGATGATTTATCATCTTGGCTCTTTTTTTTTTCCCTCTTATATAATTATCATCTGCTGATGATTTAGGGCGTGTATGGCTACCCGATAGAGATTCAAGCTCTTTTCTTCATGGCCCTGAGGTGTGCCATGATTCTGCTGAAACCAGACGCTCACGGCAAGGAAATCCTGGAACGAATCGTCAAGCGGCTCCACGCCCTGAGCTACCACATGAGGAGCTACTTCTGGCTCGACCTGAAGCAGCTCAACGACATATACAGGTACAAGACTGAGGAGTACTCCCACACCGCGGTCAACAAGTTCAACATCATGCCCGACTCCCTGCCCGAGTGGGTGTTCGACTTCATGCCTCCCGGCGGGGGCTACTTCGTGGGCAACGTGGGGCCCTCGAACATGGACTTCCGCTGGTTCTGCCTCGGAAACTGCATCGCCATCCTCTCGTCCCTGGCCACCCCCGAGCAGGCCACCGCCATCATGGACCTCATCGAGTCCCGCTGGACCGAGCTGGTGGGCGACATGCCCCTCAAGGTCTGCTACCCTGCTATCGAGAACCACGAGTGGCGGATCGTGACTGGCTGCGACCCCAAGAATACCCGCTGGAGCTACCACAACGGTGGATCTTGGCCCGGTAAAATAGCAAAAGCAGCAAACTTTTTCATTTAAGTCTTTTTAGAATGGTGTTCGTTGGTCGATTGATTGTGTATCCTTTGCATGGCAGTGCTGCTATGGCTTCTCACAGCGGCCTGCATCAAGTCAGGCAGGCCCCAGATCGCCAGACGGGCCATCGAGCTAGCGGAGGCGAGGCTGTCGAAGGACGGTTGGCCAGAGTACTACGACGGTAAGCTGGGCAGGTACGTGGGCAAGCAGGCCCGCAAGAATCAGACATGGTCGGTCGCGGGGTACTTGGTGGCGAAGATGATGCTGGAAGATCCCTCGCACTTGGGCATGGTGGCTATCGAAGAAGACAAGCAGATGAAGCCTATGCTGAAGAGATCTTCTTCGTGGACCATTTGAGCTTGATGGATGATCATCACTACTACTACTTGTCTGCTGCTATTACAGTGATGTGTCTTTCTTTGTAAGCATCGACGGTGCTTCATTCTTCTCTGTCTTTCGAATCTTGCCTTTTTTCTGTGACTCAAAATGATTAGTAATATGACGATGTTTAGTGTGTGTTTTTTGGGTTCATTTAGGAAAAGAAAAAGCAAATTAGATGACGTTGAGGTATCATATCTTAGTGCTATATCTTAATTGACAATTAATGTGTGTCTTAATCATATAATAGAATAGCCACATCTGTCAATCTATCCATCCCTTTCGGATCCTAGAAAATTATGAATTTTGAAAACTAAAACCAAGTATACTTACTTTCGATTTATTTATAGATTTGATTTATAAGAATTTCTTATTTGATAATTGTAAATATAAGTTATTTAATTTTGTATGTCGGAACAATATGAAGTACCACATGACGTGATGAATCTTAGAGCATCTCCAATCCCACATTGTACCTAGCATGGGACTGGACAAATAGAGTTGAAGTTCCTCCAATGGAACTTCAAACTCTACTGCAATTCTAGAGGGGTGAATAGTGCTCCTCTATATTGAGCGGGGCACTGTTCACCCGTTAAATCTATTTTTTTTCTTTTTCCTTTATGTTTTACTTTTTTTTTTCATTTTTATAAAGATAAAAATTTATCTAGTTTATGTTTTTAAAATTCTTTATTGTTTAATTTCTGTAAAAAAAAAATTATTAATTTTTCTGTTTAAAATAAATTATTGTTTAATTTCTGTAAAAAAAAAATTAAAATTAATATTATTAATTTTTATAAGATTTAATGATGGAATTTTTTTTTTATAGAATATACTCCATTTTTTTCTAATAATTAATATTTTAGAAAATTAGACAGAAACTAAATATCCTTATATATATTTTTCTTTAATTTCATAATAATTTATATAAATTGAATTATTGTTTTTTATAAGTTATTATGGAAAAAAGAAGTATTAAAATTTTATTTATAATTAATATTTAGAATATAAAATAATATGAGATAAAATATTTTATTTTAGAGGAAAATATATAGGAGATGGTTGGAGATACAAACATTGTTCAAACTCTATATATAGAGAAATTAAATTGTAGCAACTCTATATATAGAGGATATGGTTGGAGATGACCTTAGAGCTAAGTACTGTCTTCATTGACGATTTGTCATAAGTTCTAATCATATAATAGAGAATAGCCACAATCTACCTATCCCTTTAATTTATTTTTGTGAACGTGTACGTATAACAGTAGTGATAAAAAAATTTATATATTTAGATAACTAAAACTAAGTGTTGAGGTTTTTGGTCTAATAATGTGTTTCAGGATATAACTTACAATTCGTACATGTTTTTTTTTTCAAGAAGAAGCAAAATAAAATAATTCACCTTCCTTAGGCATATTTTGTACTTCACTAAGTATACTAGTCGTAGTTAACCTAGTGGTTTACGGGGTGAATTTCAATTCTTAGGTCACGAGTTTGATTCTCATAACTACTATTATTGAGTAAATTTAGAACAAATTCACCTGACTTGATGGATTAGTGCCATCATTTAGGTGTGCGGCGCAAACCCATAGCCGATTGAGTATGATACATTTGGTTAGAAAAAAAAAACTAAATATACTTACTTTAGATTCATATGAATTTCATATTTAATTTATTAGGAATTTCATATTTTATAATTGCAAATATATGTTATTAATTTTGTATGTCAGGACGAATTTGAATATTCGATCATTTTTAATAATATACGTCGAAATCTGTGTCGTCTTATGATGTGGACTATTTCCACTTACTTATTTATGACGTAGAATATTTTCACTTGGCTTAATATATGATGACTTGCGGGGGCGAGGCGGGGGGGTTTCGGGGATGGTACTGGACTGGACATACCAACATCATACCAAATTTTCGTTCCAAGTACCATCGATGCTAATTCACCACTTCTTACAAATTGAATCGGGAACATGGAACCACTATAATGGGGATTAGAGTTTTAATGGGGGATTCACGATCACATATAGATCCAACAACTCAAATTTTTTTTGCAGTGAAAAACTAAACTAAGTAAACATCGCTATAGGAAACAATAAACATATAACGAAACATTCAAAGTAAGAATAAACTAAGACAAACTACAATTAAGACACTTTAATAATACGATAAAGCTACAACAAAATATGACATTTGTTTCTTCGAAAGAAGTTTACTATGATACATGTCCATAATTCTTTAATTAGTACTAAATGCAGTCTCAGAAGCGATACAAGAGATATGCATGACTAAAATGTTGTAGCAATAACTTGTAATGTTCGATATAAAATTTTGTGTATAATGTTACATTAGATATTATATAGACCATGGCCGAATTTTGACCCGTACATCATGGTATATAGCACAAGACCACATGACTTTTAGGGCCAAATTTTTAAGGCTTGAAGACCTCACTTTAATGGTGATTGCATGAGAGCCTCACTTAGTTATCGGGGCCACAAAAAAAAAAGCCCTAATATAGATTAATAAATATAGTCATTGAGCTCTGAATTACCTTTTGTTTGGTTCAAATAGGACTGCGATAGATGAAGAATATGAATTGCATTTCCATCTTGTCGCCACGCTTTCACCAACTGAGAATCACCGTCAACTCCCTATTCTCATTTTGATCGGAAATTCTTCATCCCAATAACCTTGGGACTTTGTCACCTCTAATAATGTGGTGGGATTTTCGACTTGTCTTGTCGGAAAAAAGTATACAGATTTTAAATTTATTTTAATATTTATTTTTTAATGATCAAATGTAGACGCTTTGACTGTATGGCTAAGTTATGAAATAATTATAATTTCAATGAATTAATGATTCACAACCTCTCAACCTTCCTCTTCCCATATCACAAATTAATTACACAGAGAGAGAGAGAGAGAGAGAGAGAGAGAGAGTTACGTGTTTTCGGACGACGGAAGGAGCAAAGCGTGCGTGCCCAACAGCACAATTTGATCTCGGCATAGTAAAATTTTGAAAGATGAGGCCGGCAAAGAGGCCAATCCAAGTGGTGTCGTCGTGGGTTCGTCGTCAGCCTCCGAAGGTGAAGGCTTTCCTGGCGGTGATTGCGGGGATGATGGCGATCGTTCTCCTCCGTGCGATCGTGCACGATCACGACAATCTGTTCGTTGCGGCCGAGGCTGTTCACTCCATTGGGATTTGTGTTTTGATTTATAAGTTGATGAAGGAGAAGACATGTGCTGGTTCGTTTTCTTTCGACCTTCCTTTTCATTTTTTCATCTCTCCTTTAATTTTTTTTGCTTGGGAGTTAGGTTTTGCGCTCTCTGTGTTTCTCGTAGTTGAGAATTTTCGAATTTCTCTTTTCTGTATGTTGATTTTATTGTTGGGTGCATTTTCCCCAAGGATTGCTTGTTTTTTCTGCATCTTTTAGCTGCTTTAGCGGTTGAAAAGATTGGTTTTCTTTTTCTGGATTTTGATGTGGTCCTCATGTTTAGCCATTGTATAAGATGTTGTTGATGTCTTGCTTGTGGGCCGAGGGGTTATTTCGATCTTTATCTGTCCAGGAATTTGGAGACTAAATTTTTATGGGCTACTTTATCTTTTAGATGAAGCTGTGTTGTTTTCAGATTTCTATTGACTTTATTGCATGTTTCTGCTTTTCTAACAAGTAAATGATTCCATTCTTGTCTTGGCAATATCTTTTCCCCCTCATTTCTCGGAACTACTGCTTTAATCAGGTGGCATAAGTAGTCAGTCTATTGGGGATATTCATCATTTCTTTCCGTGCACACATTCGTTGTTGACGTGTTCTACTTCCGTTTGTTGACATTGTTCCAGGGCTTTCACTCAAATCCCAAGAGCTTACAGCTATATTCTTGGCCGTTCGATTGTACTGTAGCTTTGTCATGGAATATGACATACACACTTTGCTCGACTTGACAACGCTGGGCACGACTGTGTGGGTCATCTATATGATTCGTTTTAAACTGAAATCGAGTTACATGGAGGATAAAGACAACTTCGCTCATTACTATGTGGTGAGTCTTAGATTGTTGTGCTGCAAAGACATTGAGATTTTCGTTAGTTGTGTAAGAGACTAAAAAATTTCCCTCTGCACAGTTGGTCCCTTGTGCTGTTTTAGCTCTGCTAATGCACCCTTCCACAAGGCACAACATCGTAAACAGGATTGCCTGGGCTTTCTGTGTTTACTTGGAAGCTGTTTCCGTGCTGCCTCAGCTGCGTGTCATGCAAAACACAAAGGTGCATGCATTAACTATCTCTTTGAGTTCACATTTTAGATTTTGGAGTGCTACGTTTGATTTTGTGTGAATATGTTTATTGATTTTGTGGCAGATTGTTGAACCGTTCACTGCTCATTATGTATTCGCATTGGGTGTTGCAAGGTTCTTGAGCTGTGCCCATTGGGTTCTCCAGGTTGATGCTCTAGCTTTGTACATTGCCATCTTCGTTTTTTTCCCGTCTGATGTGCTTAAATAGAGCCTCGATTGAACTTATATGACCGATGATTTCAAAACTCAGGTTCTGGACACACGAGGCCGTCTCCTCGTGGCACTGGGTTATGGACTTTGGCCTATGATGGTCCTTGTGTCAGAAATCGTTCAGACTTTTATCCTAGCTGACTTCTGCTATTACTACGTTAAAAGGTTCGTTTTCGTTTATTCTTCTGTTTCTGGCACAGATTTTCTTTCTCTTTGCAACTTATCATTATTACGTAGAGATAGATTGACGTAGTCTTTCGATATTTAGTGTTTTTGGAGGACAACTTGTGCTGCGGCTTCCTTCTGGAGTAGTATAAGAGACAGTCTGTTAGGTTTTACAGTTTCTTTTGGTGCAAAATGTGGTGGTTTGGACTGTTAGCTTGTTCTTGAGAGGAGAAATTGATTGTTTTTACTTTTTAAGCATCCAGAAAGTTGTTAGGCTATCAACTGTATCAGATTTTTTATTTTCCTCTTGAAGCTAAGGTTGTTTTGTTTCGTTTTTTCTGCGTCTTTCTCTTTTGTTGTTTTAAGACAAGTTTGAATGCTCGGCCAATTTGATTTACTTGACTTAGATAAGCTGTGCAAGATTCTGCACTATAGTAAACAACCATCTGAATAAATAGAAATCATAAGCTAGCTTAGGACCATCATGAGTTCTTGCGTCATTGAAGGTTATTCAATCAGTGAGTTTTCGAGTGAGAATCCCTTCGAAGGTAATCCCGGGCCCAAATGCCAATATCAATCCCCACTCACCGCCTCCCTCTTCATCATCCTTCTCACCATTCCTTGCTGCTGCTGCTTCTTCTTCCAACATATACTCCAGAACGTAGACTATCGTATTGCTACTGGCGTTCCCATAATCCTCCAAAGCCCTCCTGCTCGAGCTCAGCTTTCGCGGCAAAAGCTCCAGCTTCTTCTCGAGCCTGTTGAGAATCGCAGGCCCGCCGGGGTGAACGGCCCAGAACAGCTTATTATAGTCCCTCTCGTCAAAACCAGCGAACCCCATCAGCTCATCACAGAAATCCTGAATGTTGTCTTCGATAATCTGAGGCAGTTCCCTCTCGAGCTTGAAGCTTATTCCTTCCTCAGTGAGCTTCCCGTCGATGATCGTCTCCGTGTCTGGCAAGTAGTGCTGTATTGCAGTGTGCAGCTCGAAGAGGGGCTTCTCGGGTTCTAAAACGGGTCCTGACCCGACGATCATGGCTCCCGCCCCGTCGCCGAACAAGGCTACCCCTACCAAGTCGTAGGGCCTGTCGATGCTCGGCGGCTTAAACCCAATTATGGTAGTTTCCGAAGTTGCAAGCAAGACCCTACTGCCCGGGTTGTTCTCCGCTATGTCCTTGGCCACCCTGAGGCCAGCAACCCCGCCGGAGCAGCCCGCGAAGTAGAGCATGACCCGTCTGGTGTCAGGCTTAAGGCCCAACCCCTTGGCCAGGTAGAGGTCTCCTCCCGGGAGTCGAACTTCGCTCGAAGAGACGTAGACCAAGTGGGTTACGTCCGAAGCTGGCCTGCCCCATTTCTTGATGCAGGCTTGCGAGGCTTCGATCGCCATCTGCGTGACAGCCGAGTTGCAGATGTCCAGTCTCTGCTTCACCGTCGGGAGCCCTTCGACGGCCAGTTCGGGATATTTCTTTAGGATCTCTTCGGACATCACCACGTACCTCGTCTTCACCGTGGTCGTCTTGCCTGGAGAATCATAAACACGGTCATCATCATCATCATAGAGAGAGAGAGAGAGAGAGAGAGAGAGAGAGAGAGAGATTATACAGAGTCTAGTGAGCTTCTGCCTGAGGTCAGGATCATCACAGTTGGTGTTCTTGAAATACCCATCGACCAAGAGGTCCTGCATGACGAGCTGGTGAGGGAACGCCTTGCCGAGCGACAGAATCGCCGCTCTGTTCGGGGTAGAGCCGCCGATGGTTCCTTCGCTTCCCATTGATCGACAGACGACAGAGACAGTAATAATATGTTGTTTTTATGATATCTCATTGGGATGCGATCTATTTATACTCTTACCAGGCACAATGGTAACAGTAAATTTGGTAATGATTGTTAGTTAAGCTGCAAGAATTTCATGGTGATCATGTCTGGAAAGAGTTGGATGAAGTGTTGGTGTGATTTTAACGACGCCATTTCTGTTTCTCTACACTATTATATGATCAGTAGTTAATGTCCACTCACACCTTGCAGTGAAGTTGCTTTCTGTTTATTATGTAGCCACGGTGTTCGACAAAATTCCTAACATGCATCAGTTAGAAAAATCTTTCTTCATCCTTCATATAGAATTACTTTTTTTTTTTACGGTCCCGAGGTATCCACTCGATCTGACTATGGACTAGCCCCTAAATACCGGCGTGAGCTTTGCGCCACACAGACCTGGAGGACTTAATTGCGCCACACACTCCAGTGTTGGGACTAATCCCCGGGGTCAGATGAATACGTCCCGTCCCAAACCCACCTGGCAACAATAGTCATGAGAAATAAATTCCATGGAGACTACTCAAGAATTGTGGGAGGGAGGATTCGATCCCACGACATAACCCACAATTCCTTAAGGCCTCCTCCTTGACCACTAGGCCAAGGCCCAATTGGCATATAGCATTACATTCTTTGCGATGAAGCAAAAGGATATATGATGTATGGAGTTGAGTCTTATCTCCTAGCTTTTGATGTGTCTCTCCGTCACGCTTTGTCGGCATTTTCGTTCGGCCGTACCGATTATGAAGACTCCGCCCATACGTGAGCGTTATCAAAGATGCATCGGCGTTATCATATACTTATTATCTCTTAAGAAATTGGAACACCATAGGCATAATTGTACGTTTAGAACGCTGAGTATGCTAGGTTTTCGATTTTGAGTCACTGTATCAATAGTTGCAAAAGTAGATCGATCACTAACTTTACATGTCGGAAAATCTTTCAATATTTTTTCCGAGAACAACATAATCGTGAAATCCTTATTGATTTTGAAAGCCTTCATTTAAATAGCATGTATGCCGTTTTTTCGATTTTGAGTTAATATATCAACAATTGCAAAAATAGATCACCGACTTCGTAACAAATTCTGAATAACTCATAATTTTTCCGACAAAAATAATCATGAAATCATTATTGATTTTGAAAGCCTTAAATGAAATAGCCTATATACCAATTTCGATTTAGATTTCACTCTATTAATAACTACAAAAATTTACAATAACTTCGTATATTGGAATAAATTTGGGTTTTTAATTATTTTTCGGACAAAATAAGAGAAAATTTTGAAATCCTTCTATTAATTAATTAACTGGTCCTTTTTTTTTAATAATAATAATAATAAAAACTGCATGAAGAAGTAGGTACATAATTAACAAGTATAGTTATTGTACCAGCCAACCACTACATACACGTATCATTATAAGATATAATACATATCACAATAAGTGTGTAAGATAAACTATATAAACGGCATTTAATGACTTTACATATATATAGATATATATAGAGAGAGAGAGAGGGACAGAGAGAGAGAGAGTTGCTTAGTCATGGCAGAAAAGAGTAGAAGAGCCATTTCGATGGCATCGTCGGCGAAGCTGCTGCTCATAGTACTGATGACTGTGTTCCTAACGGCGGAAGCAGAAGAAGACCCCACCGCCGACCTCTGCCTCGGGAAAGAAAAGGCGACGAAGCTCCGCTTCTACGTGCAGGACTTCATCGGCGGGCCCAGTGCGACGGTCTTGCCGGTGGCCCGTTCGAACCTGACGGGCCTCCTGCCCAGCATGTTCGGGCTCGTGGCCGTGCTGGACAACCCGGTGACTTCCGGGCCGGAGGCGGGTTCCCGGGAGCTGGGTCGGATCCAGGGGCTCATCGCCCTGTCGGACTCCCGCGAGGTGTCGCTCGCCATGCTCGTCAACATCGTCTTCACGGCGGAGGATTACTACAAGGGAAGCACGATGAACATTCTGGCGAGGAATCCATTGCTAGAGAAGACCCGCGAGCTGAGCATAGTGGGCGGGTCGGGTTCTTTCAGGATGGCCCGTGGGTACATCGTCACCACCACTTTCGCCGTTTATTCCGAGGTTCACCGCGTGTATCAGTACGATGTTGTCGTGTATCATCATCACGTAGAGTAGAGGAAATAATAATGATTATAATAAAAAGGTATTTCTGGACATTAGGAAAAACAAGAAAAAGAAAAATTGCGTTATGTTTTAATTTCTTGGTTAAATAGCATCTAACCCATATGTGGCTTTAAAACTAAGCGCCAAAACCCTTAGGGCTCGTTTGGTTCGTGGGTTTATATTTAGGAGGGTTTAAACTAGTAAAGTTTATATAAAACTAATTAGTGGGTATAAAATAAAATGTATGTTTGGTTAACGTGTTTAAATAAACCCATCTGAGAGGTGGGTTTATTTAAACCCTTATACATGAGTTTAAACTTGATATATATAAACACATACTTTATATAAACCTATCAACCAAACACCTTAATATCCTATAAACTAACCTTTAAAATTTCTAAACCTATGAACCAAACAGGCTCTTATGGTTTATAAATATCATATAAAACCTCCGTGGTTTATTTAATTTTGCACACGCTCCCTCTCCGATCAATTCAAGTCTAACGGTCAGATAAAAAGTTAAATTCCAGTTTTACCCTTGTAATTATAACCTAATCAAATAGAATTTGTCTAAATCATGCGCCTCATACTCAAATTCATAGAAGCGTAATCCATACCTTCATCTCGAATCCTAATTGCTACCTTCATCTCGAACCCTAATTGCTACCTTCATCTCGAGCCCTTAATTTACCACGCGACTTCCTCAGAGGTGCAAAAATATACAGATACTGAAGGATTTTACCAGGACTCAGGGAAAAATGTCAGATACAGTATGCAACATCTATTTATAGGTCGATGACAGGATTGCGTGGCTTCCAATAGTGAAGTATTTTGGGGGAATTCAGGTTTATTTAGGGGTGTTGATAATATATCCATTTTGGATTTCGAATCACATATTATTAGGGTGGTTCGGTACGGTATACCTTATCGAAAATGTGATACCGTATACCTTACCAAAATTTCGGTATGGAAAAGTATCATACCGATATCGTAGCAAAATTTCGATATACCTTAAATTTCGATACGGTATCATACCTTAATTTTGGTACGGTATCGGTATCATACCGTTTATACCAAACAATCTTATAAACCAAAAGATTTTCGATTCATAAATAATCATAAAATAATTTATATAATTTAACCGTATCCTACTAAGAATCTTACTTATGTATAAGAAAATATATATTAACAAAAAGTCATTAACAAAAATTCTGAATCTTCACGTTTTCAAAATACTAAAAAATAAGCATTAAAAAAAATATGAATTAAACATCATTATAATTTGTTGATTTAAGTAATAATTCGTGAGTCTAAACAATTTATGAAGTTGTCTAATTAATATAATAACTTGTAGGCCAAAATAATTTGTAAAAGACCTTATACTTTTTGACTCATTTAGATTTGATATGTAGGTGTATATATAAAATATTAAAAAAAATTCGGTATTCCGATATACAAAATTCTTAAAAATGTCATACTTTTACCGTACCGATCGAAAATTTCCATATACAAAAAATTTCGATATTTTCGATATATTTAGATACGATAAGAACGGTATTCTTTTCCCCACACCTACGAAGACGGCCTCATCTTATCGGTACATCATGGCCATAGCAGCACCACGTTACAGTCGACGTATTCTCTCTGAATTCCCGCCAGTGTGTATTATATATATATATATGTGTGTGTGCGTGTTTGTGTGTGTGAGAGAGAGAGAGAGAGAGAGATTATTTAAGATGAGGCGGTGAGGTTATATTTATCCACAGTAAGGATTAGGTCAAGCTTTAGT
The DNA here is from genome assembly GCA_028392965.1 of Lindernia subracemosa. Lineage (NCBI taxonomy): Eukaryota > Viridiplantae > Streptophyta > Magnoliopsida > Lamiales > Linderniaceae > Vandellia > Vandellia subracemosa. Next base: position 3,780,423 of record JAQPCC010000005.1, read on the forward strand.
CGACGTCTTCTTCTGTCGCATTATGGAAGAAAAGCCAAGAGGAGCTTCGATGATGATGACATCAGCAAAGCTGCTACTAATAATATTACCAAGCGTGTTGGCAATGGTGGAAGCGCAACCCACTGACCTCAGCATCGCAAATGAAAAGGTGACGAAGCTCAGCTTCTACGTCCAAGACTGGGTCGGTGGAGACAAGCCGACGGTCTGGGAGGTGGCTCGGTCGAACCTAACGGAGCTCCTGCCCAGCGGGTTCGGGCTGGTGAGCGTGCTTGACAACCTGGTGACTTCCGGGCCGGAGATGGAGTCCGGGCAGGTGGGTCGGATCCAGGGGCTCATCGGGCATGCGGACTTCCACGAGCTTTCGCTCTTCATGGTCCTCAACGTGGTCTTCACCGCGGACCATAGTGGCTACGAGGGAAGCACGCTGTGCTTTCTTGGGAGGAACCCTTTGGACGAGGAGACCCGCGAGGTGCCCGTGGTCGCTGGGACGGGTGCGTTAGGATGGCCCGCGGGTATGCGGTCACGAGCACATATTCCGTCGACGATGCGCACGCTCATGGCGTGATTCGCTACGACGTGGTCGTGTTTCATTATGGCGATGCAGCTGTGATCTAGGGTGTGTTTGGTGTGCGGAATTCGTGTATGGATAGGATGACGAAAAATTAAATTAGCGTATCAAATAATTGTACTTTATACTTCGATTGTTATACCGAATTCTGCATGCCAAATGCGGTCTTAATGATTTTTATTAGAAGGGTAACGATGAAGTCGTTGATTATCTTTCTTATATTGCTTCAGTGTTCATGCAATGCATTTTCAGTATTATTAGCTTAGAAAAAAACAATCTTTTTCTTTTTCTTTTTTTTTTTCTATACAATGAGAACAATGTATTATTCATTGATTTTAGAATTTCCAGAAAGATCTAATATTGGTCGACTAATTATATTGTTTTTTTATTTCGAATCACTATATTTGATAACTGTAAAATAGGTCGGTAACTTCAAATGCCGTAACAAAATTTAACTTCACATGTCGGATTAAATTTGAATTTCCGGTCAATTTTTTCATCGTCGGAAAAATGATCTGAGATCCAAATTTATTCCAACATATTAAATAGCTGACCTATTTACATAGCAATCCAAAAACGAAAAACTATATAGAACAACTTTGCATCTACGATCATTTTCAATTGATTATTGCCGATTCACCGATTAATGATGTCATGTTGTGGTTGGCGTTTTGATTGATACGTTGCCGAAGGCAATATATCGACGGAAACGGCGATATATATCCGAAAGGACAATATATCTGCCGAATTTTAACAGTAATGAAAGACGGCATGAAAGTAAGGAAAGACTGCACGATATACTAGTCGAATTATTGCAATTATGTTATTTTTCTAGCGCGAGAATCATTCTTTTTCCAACATATGCTTTAGAAAGATACATGAAATTAAACGAGCACATGAATAATCTGGGTATACGAAGAAACCACCAATGGCATAACGGCCGGGATTAAACGAGCATATGAATAATCTCCCCTTAAAAAGAAACCACCAATAGCGAAACAGTCGCGACCATTCCCCAACAATGCAATGCAACTGAAAATCCGTGTTATCATTTGCTTGTTAGTCACTTCACCAACTGTACATTAACAGTACGCTTGCGACGGCTCGAAGTAAAATTTTTGTATTCTACGACCGAAGGTAAGAACATCGAAGTAGAGCCGCAACGACTAAAACAACATTGTAAGCCACACAACTCTATGCATATCGATGATGTTACGCCGTAACTTCAACTTAGCTTATAATAAAGACGATATATACAACGGTGCGTGCGTGTGTTGTTACCATAAGCCCATCCCTCACATGACGGCGCAAGCGGTCGGATTCTCGTCGCTAAAAGCGGTGGTGTAGCGGACCTCGGCTGAGCTGGCCCGCGCGAGCTGCGTGAGCCTAGGGTCCTCAGCGGCTCGCACGTATCCAGGAGGAGCCTTCTTGTCGTAAACCCCGGGCGCATACGGGTGCTCCACCACGTCGTACGGCACGTAGGGCCACAGCTCGACCTTCTTGCCCGTCCGGTGAGCCACGCGAGCCACCACCTTCTCGGGGTCCTCTATGTAGCCCGTCACGCTGAGCCTGTGCTCCTTGGGAAAGACCTCAACCGCGGTCACGCCCCTCATCCCCTCCACCGACTTTCGTACCTTCCTCACGCACCCTTCGCAGTCCATCTTCACCTTGACCTCCACCGTCTACATACATATCGTTCCAAGGGCTTAATTCGACGGTAATAATAATAATAATAATAATAATAATAACACAAAGGTGTAAGAAAGAAAATCTTACTTGTAGGAGTTTCTTCTTCTTCCTCCCGAGCTTGTAGCGGCTGTCCGAGCGGTCGAGGACGTCTGAGAGACGATCCAAAACGCCCATCTCTTCTTCTTCTTCTTATTTGGAGGGTTTTTTTTTTTGTTTCGAATGATGTAAAAGAAAGGAAGAGAAAAGAAGATATGAGAGACAATGAGGAAAGAGTTTGTTATGTAAGATTTTGTTAGTTTGTTGGATTGATAAGGTAAATAAGCACATGCGTGGTGGTTCGGGATAGGGATAGGGATGCGCCGACTTTGGATGGATGGATTACTACGACGTGTTGTATTGTATTGTGTTGTGTTGTGTATGAACGGAACGATGAGGCTTTGACTTGTAGTGTAGCAGTATAGCATCATTAAATAAATGGAAGAGACATGTCAATTTTAGGATCATTTTGTAAATGTCTTGAAAATGGAGAGGTGAAATTTTTATTTTTAGACGGCAAAGTTATAAATTTGAGCCCTTAAATATATTGCGATTCTGAATTATTATATCAATAATTGCAAAATCGATCACGAACTTCATAATTTAGGGGCGAATAAATGCGGATATACGGATTTGCGGATATCTAAAAATGAAAACTGCATCTGGTCCGATTTCATTCAAATATCTGAAAATCGGATATCGAGTTTATTCGGATATTTAAAACCGGATATCCACATCCGTTTTTGTTTTTTTTTTTTGTTTTTAATTTAGAATTGAACTTTATTTTTATTATAATTGATTGATATATTTTTTTTCAAAGGTGCGCACTTTTCTTATTTCTTACCACAATAATATATATATACATAAAAATTCCTACACATAATAATTCATACAAGCATAAACGCAATTAAAATAGACTAGTATTTTAAACGCACTCGATGTATGTGCTTTAATAAAAAATATATTTGAATTTTATATTTGAAGAGTTATTTTTAATTTAAGCCTTTTATTAGATAAAATTTAATTTTAAATGTTTATTATTTATAAAAAAATTGATTTGTGGGAATATACTTGAAATAAATAAAAAATAAAAAGGATAAGATTGTAATTAGAAATGACATACTAAATTATTTGATAGATTATATAGGGTGTTGAACGTTTATAAATAATATATATATATATATATATATATATGATCTAATAATTACATCAAACGATTGGGAGTATACCCTTAGCCCAAGAGTGATTGTCGTAACCCGATATTCAATTTTAGCAGACAAACGAGCCAATGTATGTTGTTTTTTTGTTCGCCAAGCAATAGTAGAATCGCCAAGTTGAACAAACCAGCAAGTGGGAGAGCGACGAGTTAAAGGACAACTTGTTCAATCAAAGTCACACCATGCAGTCAATTGTAGATCACAATAAGCGGAAAGAAAAATCCATTAACCTGGATTGCCTTTCAAAATACCCAATCATACAAAGTGCAGCGTCCCAATGTACTTGAAGAGGACGTTGCATGAACTGAGCAAGTGTATGAACCGAATAGGAGAGTTCTAGATGAGTAACCGCCAAATAAATTAACCGACCAACGAGGCGACGATACTATTCGGGATCTGGGAAAGCATTCCCTTGAAGCAGCGAATTGCTCCATTGGAAAACTAATTGGCTTCCCTCCTAACAAACCGTCCTCCAAAATAATATCAAGAGCGTACTTCTGTTGGCATAGAAATAGACCAAAAGCATTGTGCACAACCTCAATACCCAGAAAGTAATTAAACTTCAAAAGCACAACATGATCTGTCATGTGGAAACATGTGCTCAGATATTTATTAAACTTCATAATATTAGTGCTATTATTATCATAAAAAATTAAGTCGTCAACATAAGCCAACACATTCACCTTGAGGAAAGCCTTACTAGGGTCTAAAAACCTTGAGGGAGCAGGAGGAGAGAGCTTCATGTAAACCTCATCATCAAAATCATCATGGAGAAAAGCATTATGCACATCCATCTGATGATGTTCTCAATTCTTTGCAACAACAGAAACAACAAAAGGTGAGAACATTAACCATCTTAGCAACGGGGGCAAAAGTCTCCGTGTAATCAAGACACTCATTCTGTTGTTCCCTAAAATCACAAAAAGAGCGTTAAATCGTTCAATAGGCCCATTAAATAATATTTCACCTTATAAACCCATTTGTAGCCAATAGCATGTTTCACATGAGGAAGAGTCATAATCTCCCAAGTCTGATTGTTCTCCAAGGCACTAATTTCACTTTGATAGCAGCACGCCAAAGAGCATCCTTCATAGCTTCGCGAAAAAGAACGAGGTTCTACAACAAAGTCTAAAGCCGAAGAAAATGAATCACAATTGACATAATGTGCTATTGGATTGATCGTACCTAAGGACAGCGACTGAGTAGATGAAGCAGTTTAGGGGGTAGATGGGCAGACGATATTATGCACATAATCACGAAGACGAGTAGAATGTTGCCTCTAACGATAACACGATCCAACTGGTCAATGGATTGAGAGTTCTCAGATTCCACCATGTCGCCATTGTTCACAGAATTAGAAACAAGTGAAGGACCCCTGGGAGAAAAATACATTAAAATCAAGCTCAAATATATTTTGTGTTATGTTTCATCTAACATTTTGCATCAAATGTCCCCTGGGAGAAAAATTCAAAGTCTAAACTTAGATAAGAAAAAACGCGAGCGGTATGTTGGAAATTAAATATGTAAAATGAAAATATGATATTCCCAATCAGTTTAAACTTTTAACTAAAGTAATCGTTTGTGAGGATATGAACATACGGCGGGGATCGGAGGGTGCGTTGACCCTCCAACCGGCCGAATTATCCCTCAGGGTATACAGACAGCAACCACGTCGCTGATATTCGTCCTCCGCAGAAGTCAGATCTGTTTTAATATAGAGTTCTCGCAGTCTTGAAATCCCGAGTTTATCACTGGTCGTTGAAGAACAATTATTTTAGCATAGACTAATGCATGGAAATTAACGGATACGTTAAGATGCACGTCTTTAACACATACATGCATCCACCCTATAACATCCTTGTTCGAAAGATTATCAAAATCACCAAAAATTCGTAAATTGTGATAATTCGTTATTGGGCCTATGCATACGGACTCGCATATGATGAGAGTTGACTGTGGGGTTCCATCCTAAAACTATTTGGTGATAGGTGGAGTAGTCCATCAACTTATATGCTAGTCGATCTCTTCATTTTTAATCGATGTGTGACACATTTGAGTTATTTTCTTTACCACTCATCCGTCACATGTGAACCCATTTTTTTTTTAACCGTACAGAACTCTACTCTTTTTCGAACCCGCCGTATATATTTTTTTTCAACTAGAATCGGATGAAGAACGCCATTCTTTTCGAACCTCACGAACAATCAGGATCTTTCGCTCTGATACCATGTGAAAATTCGTTATTGAGCCTACACATACATGTCCGCATAGGAGGAGAATTGACCGCATATGCTTTCGGGTTCTATTCTAAAACCAACTGGTGATAAGTGGATTAACCCGTTAGGTTATCAGTGTGATGAAGTGCGTGAAACCAAAGGGATTAAATTATTCTTTCTCAAGATCCAAAAATCACAATATTAAAATCTAAAGCAGGTGTTTGCTTGGTAGTTAGAATCTAGATATATTTACAATTATAGAAATCTCAAGCTATTTCTTCTGCTGCTGATTAATCCCATTTGAGTAATATATTGCTGATTTATTGCTACCACAAATCATAGATTTTGATTCGACGTATTCTCTATTTAAATAGTCGTGATTGGTGCCTAAAACAGATGCTTTACCTACTCCATGAAATTAATTTTATAGCATACCATCTATATATATATATATATAGTGGCTGGGAGAGGATAAATCGAATGGTCTTTCAATTTTGAGTTACTATTTTATCCTTCTATGTTTTATATATTTAATAATATATTCACAAATCAATTTTTTCTTTTTATATAGTTAATAGTAACACATAATTAATAGGCTATAATTTTATTTATTAAAGAGGATATACCAAAATTGGTCATCCGATATTTATCATATGGATCAATTTAGTCTCCAATGTTTCTCGTGTACTAATTTAGTCCGTCAATGTGGCTGTTACTTTAGACGAAAAATGACACGTGTCAGTACGCAACAATTTTATTTTTTTTTATTGCTTTCATCGCGTGTTAACACGTGTCACTTTCCGTCTAAATTGACGGATATAGTGACGGAGGACCAATTTGGTTCATTTTCGACAACATCGGGGATTAAATTGGTCCACGAGAAACATTGGGAATTAAAATGGTCAATTGAAAGGACCTAATTTCGATCACACTTTTGGGGATCGACCATTCAAGAATTGCTTGAACTTTAGACTGATCAACCTGCAAGCCATTGCTTCCCACAACAAATCCAAGAAAGACAATCTCGTTGGTACAAAAAGAGCATTTTTTTTTGCATTCACAAAAATTTTTTCCTCACGCAACGTATTAAGAACAATCTTAAGGTGCTCGTCATGATCATGTAAATTCTTACTATAAATAAGGATGTCATCAAAATACACAACAACAAACTTGCCAAGAAAACATCTTAAGACATGATTCATCAGGCGCATAAAAGTACTTGGAGCGTTAGTTAAGCCAAACGGCATTACTAACCACTGGTACAGACCGAAATTAGTCTTAAAGGCTGTTTTCCAATTCACTGATGCTGTGCAGAATTTTGGATTTATACAAACTGAATTTGATCACACCTTGTTTATAAAGGGAAAGGGTGGTCAAGTTGTTATCTTGCTGGCATATGTAGATGATATTATCTTAGCTGGACCATCAACGGAAATGATACAACACGCAAAGACCTTTTTGAGCACATGCGTCATAGTTAAAGACTTAGGGGAACTCAAGTTCTTCCATGGAATCAAGGTTGCAACAAGTGAAACATGAATCTATGTCACCCAAAGACAATACACAGTACAACTACTACATGACACATGCTATATTAATGTCAAACCATTGTCCACTCCTATTAATCCAAGTGATAAATTTATAGCTAGTGATGAAGAATTGTTGTCAGATCACTTTCAATATAGAATGCTGATAGGGAGGATGCTTTACTTGACTTTTACTATGCCAGATATCAAAATTTGTTGTGCACAACATGGCATTTGATGGAAGCACATCTCTTGCTCATGTATCTGAAAGAATTCTCCAAGACAAGGGATTCTTATGTCGACAGACCAAGATATGAGTTTACGAGCATTTTCAAATGCAGATTAGGGGGCATGTAAAGACACAAGAAAGTCAGTCACGAGATATTGTATCTTCATATGAGATTCATTGATTACCTAGAAGGCAAAGAAATAGGCAATAGTCTCGAGATCATCAACAGAGACAGAATATCGTATGTTATGATCAGTTGTGGAAAAAGTCTCGTGGATCAAACACCTACTTGAAGAACTGAATCTTGCTATTAGGCAAAAGTCAGTTGTGTATTGTGATAAATAGTTAGCATTGTAGTTGGCTTCTAATCCTAAGTTTCATGAGAGATCTAAGCATATAGAGATAGATTGTCACTTCATTCGTCATCATGTTTCAAATGGAACAATTAAGTTGTTGCATGCCAGGTCAGAACATCAGTTAGCAGATGTACTTACCAAGCCACTTACAGGTTCATTTCTGCAGCAGCTTTTGCTCAAGATGTCTGTGAAAATTTGTACCATCCATCTATCTTGTGGGGACAAATAAAATCGAGTTTTTACTTAAGATCCAAGTTTACTTATAAGGTTGCAGTTGATAGGGACGGCTTATGAGAAAGAGCTGGATATAACATAACGTTTTTTGAGCGGGAAAAAACGGCGTTATCTTCATCACCATTCATTCACATGCTTGGTGTGTTCCTTATGCATGACTCTTATTCTTAAAAATTAGGTTTGATCACTCATGTGAGATTTTCAAGAGAGAGTGATAGCTTTCTCTCATTTTTCTGTAAATCTTCTTCTTCAAGAGATCATCATCGTTGGATCGTGGATGTAGGATTGAACATAATCCGAACCACGTTAAAAGATCGCCTTCATTGTTTTCTTTACATTAAATTTTGTTAATGTACGCATTTATATTATGTCCCACCGACCAGAAATTTATGGATCTGCCCCTGACAGTTTTGAAATAATGAGTCAATCCATCGTCGGTCGTTTAAGAACAACTATTTTAGTTAAGAATACGCATGGAAATGAACGAATAATTCAAAATGCACGTTGTTAATAACACAACACATACATGCATTCACCCAATATAATAATCACTGTTTGAAATATTACAAAATCAACCAAACAATTGGTAAAATGATCAAAATATTACTTTCATTTCTTTAAGAAAGAATCGGTGAAATGGCGTGCGTGAAACCCAACGTGTTTTAATTATTCTGCTAAAGATCCAAAAATTTACGATATTAAAATCTAAAGCCTATTTCTTCTGCCAGCTTAAACGTGATTAATCCTATTTGAGTCGACATTAAAATATATATTGCTGATTTGTTACAACCATTTTGATTCATATATCTCCATTTAAATAGTCGTGATTGGTGCGTAACGCAGATGCTTTAACTGCTCCAAATTAATTTTATAACTCTGTTCAATTTGTGTGTTCTCACATGATGTTCCACCAATCAAATACCGACATATGTTTATCTCCATGATTCTATCCATCATATGATTAAATAAGCAGAGACGTGTCATCACAAATCGATTTTGTTTTTATTTTTTTAATTTCAGACAATGACGTGGTGCCACGTCGAATATTTCTAATGATGTGTCGACCATTAAATCGCACATGTCAGCGGATTTTGGTCAAAAAATACAGGATCGCATCGTATAATGTCCATAAATTGCCATTTTCGAAAGTTATAGTCCGTATTTTGCAAACCTCTAAATAAGTTGTCCCAATAACGCCACCCCCTAAACTACGGTACCAAAAAAAATCATTAAGCCAACACTTTATATATAGAGGATTTATATTGTAGAAATTCAGTATATAGAGGGATGGTTTGAGATGGACACACGTTGGATAACTTCAAATATCATATTCTTTGAAGTTTTGGTGACTCGATCAGGGGTTCGAATTCTCTAGGAACCTTGATTATCGTTATTTGTGGGATCTTGGGGTGGATCTCATGGACCAGAGGATGATTAGTCCCGCTGGAAGCCGTGGTCGTCCCATAGTCGACGATGAGGTTCGGATTCGATTCAGACCAAACTAGTCGGAGTATGGGGACTACAGTGGCGTTGTGTGGGGATACCTACTTGACCGGAAAAAAAAATGAAGTTTTGGTGACTCATGACCCATTCGGAAACTCATCCTCTTCGACGTTGTTTTTTTTTTACTCATGACCCATTCGGAAACTCATCCTCTTCGACGTTGTTTTTTTTTTATCCCGAGGTATCTCCACTCGATCTGGCTATGGGCTAGCCACTAAATACGGGCATGGGCTTTGCGCCACGCAGACCTGGCGGAGGCTTAATTGTGCCACACACTCCAATGGTGAGACTAATCTCCGGGGTCAGATGTATACGTCTGAAACCCACCTGACAACGATAGTGATGAAAAATAAATCTCATGGGGACTACTCAAGGAATTATGGAAGGAGAAATTCGATCCCACCACCTAACTCACAAATCCTTAACGTCTCTCCTTGATCACTATACCAAAGCCACGTTGGCCTTCGACGCTGTTTGGACTTAACTGATTTGGTTGGAAACATAGAATGCCCCAAAGCATCGCTGTAATGTACATAAATATAATATTTCAGATCTGGGCAGCAGTTATCTTCTGGCATATTGTCGGAAATAAAATATTTTGAAAGCATGCAACGCATGGCGTGCTGTTTTTTTTTATTTAATTCCAAATATATTTTGTGTATTATGAAATATTAAAATAAAGACGTGAGTATATATTATTTTAGATTGGTTGTTAAGTTAATAAATATTAAAATAAAGACGTGAGTATATATTATTTTAGATTGGTTGTTAAGTTAATAAAAGTTGAGAAAGTTAGATATGATTATTTTATTGATAAGAATGGTAGATGCAATACAGACCTGCCGTTTTCTTTTTTATAATTCCAAATATATTTTGTGTATTATGAAATATTAAAATATAGAGGTGAATGTATATTATTTTAGATTGGTTGTTAAGTTAATAGAAGTTGAGAAAGTTAAATATGATTATTTTATTAATAAGAATGGTATATGTGATTTTTGCATGGTTGATGTAATATTTTATTCTATAGATGTAATTTGAGAGATTTGTGTATAAATAGGTAGGGATGGTTACCGTACCGAAAATGTGATACCTTATACCATACCGAAATTTCACTAGCGAAAAATATCATACCGATACCGTATCAAAATTCGATATCATACCTTAATTGCGGTACGGTATCGGTATCATACATTTATACCAAAAAATATTATAAACCAAAAGACTTTCGATTCATAAATAACCATAAATAATTTATATATTTTAACTATAGCATACTAAGAACCTTGTATATAAAACCAAAAAGATATACTAACAAAAAATCATTAATAAAAAATCCTGCATCTTTACGTTTTCAAAATCCTGAAAAATAAACAATTAAAAAATAGGAATTAAACATCAAGAATAATTTGTTGATTTAAATAATAATTTGTGGGTCTAAAAAATTTATGAAAGTTGTCTAACTAATATAATAACTTGTGAAGAAAATTAATTTGTGAAAGACCTTACATTTTTTTACCTATTTTATATTATTTTGCTTTAATATGTAGGTGAATATATAAAGTATTAAAAAAAATTTGATTTTCATACCTTTACCGTACAGAAACTTTTCGGTACGGTAACATACCTTATCGAAAATTTTGGTATACAAAAAATTACGGTATTTTCGGTATGTTTCGAAACGGTAAGAATGGTGTATCGTTATTTAGGTATTTCTCACCCCTATAAATATGTGATTTGATGTGTAAAAATATATTGAAAGTATTGAATAAAAAAAAATGGTTTATGTCTCCCATATTTATATAATCGTCTTAGCATAATAATTAATAACATTGTTATTGTTTGATTTTACCTTTGTGTTGTATATTAGATACATGATTTGTTTTATCGAAATTCCAAAACAAAATGAATCAAATCAAATTAATGATATGTGGGTTCAGAAAACACCAGTGGTTAAGATATGAATATAAGTGCTTGTTTGATTGGAGGGTTTAAGGATTTTAAATATTGATCTATGACATGTTGATGTGTTTGTTTCGCGAATTTATATAAAACATGAGTCTATATATAACAGCTCTAAACTCATCTATACGACTTTTGATAAAATACATCTCTCATATGAGTTATTATAAACTCACTATCAAAACACGCTTTTTATTTTATTCACGTTAATTCATTTTATATAAACAATAAATATTTAAACCCTCTTATAAATCTACCTACCAAACAAGCACTATATATGAGAATTGTTGTAGTGTCCAACTATCATATGCATAACAGACATGTTTTTTTTTTAACTGTTCCGAGGTATCCCCATTTTACCTGGCTATGGACTAACACCTAAATACCGGTGTGAGCTTTGCGCCAAACAGATCTGACGAGGCTTAATTGCGCCAGAGCTTTGCGCCAAACAGACCTGACGAGGCTTAATTGTGCCACACACTCCAGTGATGGGACTAATCTCCGGGGTCAGATGAATACGTCTCAAACTCACCTGACAACGATAATCATGGGAAATAAATCCCATGGAGACTACTCAAGGAATTGTGGAAGGGGGGATTCGATCCCACGACGTAACCTACAAATCTTTAAGGCATCCTCCTTAACCATTAGACCAAGGCCTCATTGGCCATAACGCTGACACGTTAGAATAATATAAATAAAATTAAAATTGGATACACTCACTCACACAGCGTAAATTAGATTTAAACTTTAGTTGGAAAGTGACCATCTTATATCTTCAGCACTCATTCATGACATGATGCAATTCTTGAATATCGAATGCATGAAAATATCAACTAAAATAGACGAAACAATAGTTAATATTTAATATCATCTACATGCAATTATTAAGTGTCAACCTTTCAATAATTGCGCCACTAGGTGCTTATACTATATATACGTGTGTGTGTGTGGGGGTAAATCTTCCTTCACATTATCATTCACCCAAATAACCGTCCTTAGGAGCTCAAAAACAAAGAGAAAATGGGATCAATAAGCAACACTGGACGAGCACCACCAGCCCACGACGACGGCGACTCGGCGGCCGCCCAAGTCGAGCTATGGAGCTACGTCTTCGGCTTCACTCCTATGGCCGTGGTCAAGTGTGCGGTCCAGCTCCAAATACCCGACGCACTCGAGAGCCACGGCGGGCCCATGAGCGTCCACGAGCTGTCCTCGGCCGTCGGGTGCTCGGGTTCGATCCTCGGGCGCATCATGAGGTACTTGGCCCACCGAAACTTCTTCGAGCTCGACCGCACGGCGCCCGAGGGGGAGCCGTACTACGCCCAGACGCCACTCTCTCGTATGTTCACGTCGGCGAAAAGCAACCAAAGCATGTCGGCGTTTCTCCTCCTTGAGAGCAGCCCCGTGATGCTCGCGCCGTGGCAGAGGCTGAGCGGGCGGGCCCAGTCAGGCGGAGGAGAAGCCCCGTTCGAGGCCACGCATGGCCGGGACGTGTGGGCGTACGCGGCGGAGGATCTCGGGCACAGCAAGCTGATCAACGACGCCATGTCGTGCCATGCGAGGCTGGCCGTGTCTCAGATGGTGAGCCGATACCCGGAAGGGTTTGCGGGGGTCCGCTCGGTGGTGGACGTCGGCGGCGGAGACGGGACGGCGCTCCGTACTCTGGTGGGAGCGTGTCCGTGGATTCGAGGGATCAACTTTGATCTCCCTCACGTGATCGCGGCCTCGGAAGGACGCGAGGGGAGCGGCGGGATTGAGTACGTCGAGGGCAACATGTTGGAATCCGTTCCGAAGGCCGATGCCGCTTTTCTAATGGTAAATAACGTTAATTAATAGGGTAAAGTTGGCCTACAATAGCCGAACTCGGTCGATTTTCAAATACTTTTTTTATTTTGCCATCTCGGATATTCCCACTCAATCGGCTATGGGTTTGCGCCACAAATTCCGATGATAGGACTAATTTTCAAAGTTATTTGCGAATATCCCCATCAAGCATTGATAATCAAAGTCCCTAGTGAATTCGAACACACGACCTCCCACATGAAATTCCCTGGCCTATAATAGCCGAACTGGGTCCATTTTCAAATACTTCTTTTATTTTTTGATATCTTGGGGTATTCCTACTCAGTCGGCTATGGATTTACGCCATAAATTCCGACGATGAGACTAATTTTCCGAGGTCAGGTGTCAATATCCCCGCCCAACATAGAGAGTCAAAGTCTTTAGTGGATTCAAACTCACGACCTCTCACATGAAAGGTCTCGGACCTCCTTGGGGACCATTTTTAAATATTTCAGTTACTAGAAATTTTGACTGTTACAACTGTCTTGATTTCTGACGTTTTTGGCTGACGCGGCATTTGACAACCATACGTGACATTGGCTATAATTTTTAGCACCAACCATGCTACTTCGATTGTCACGTCAGCCACAAAGTCTAAAAACTAAATCAATTCCAAAATCTTGAAAGTCGATAAATAAAATTTTTCAAAGTTTTAGTTCACGAAGTAATTGCAAATTGAACGCACAATGCATTGATGTGTTGCGCAGTGGGTGCTTCACGACTGGAGCGACGACGAGTGCATCCGCATATTGAAAAACTGCAGGGAAGCCATCGACGGCCGCAAAGACGGGAAGGTGATCATAGCCGAGGCGGTGGTCGGGGAAGGGGACGAGAAGTTTACGGATGTACGGCTGACGCTGGACATGGTTATGTTGGCCCACACGGAGAAGGGGAAAGAGAGGACGTTCGAAGAATGGGAGTATGTAATCAAGGCTGCTGGCTTCTCCAGGTTTACTGTCAAGAACATACACTCCATTGTATCTGTTATTGAAGCTTATCCATGAAAATCAGTTGAAAACCATGCAACTTGTTTGGCTTGTTTCATATGCAAATGTGTGTTGAATTGAAAACCATGTAACTTTCTTTGCTTTATATGAATAAATGAAGATGATGTTTGTATGTGGAAGAAAACAAAAACATAAAAGGGTTAAATATTTTTCTAATTCTGTAATTTAGGGGATGACATTATCGGGACAATGAATTTAGGGGATAACATTATACGGACAATAATTTTCAAAATTAAGCAATTTTGAGACATTATACGCTGGAATCCCTAGATTATGCCCTAAATCCTATAGTTCCGGCGTATAATCTATGTTTTCGGCGAATTTAGGGGGCGTTTTACGGACAATAATTTTCAAAATTAAGCAATTTTGGGACAAAATCTAGGATTCCGACGTATAATGTCCCAAAACTTTTTAATTTTAAAAGTTATTGTCCGTATAATGCCACTCACTTTTTTTATGTCCATATAATGTCACTCGCCTAAATTACAGCACTAAAAAAGTAATTAACCCAAACATAAATGCCCAAGTTTATATTTATATTATAATGTTTTGGACAGAATTGATCCATAGTCTTCAAATAATAATATGAGAATTGACTTACAGGCGTATATGAGTAGCTCATTTTCAAGGCTTGAGCTCCAACTCGAAAATTAAATACTAAACTCAAAGATAAACAGTTAAATTCGAGTTCAGCTCGTGAGCTCATGTACTCAACGATCTCGAGCTTAAAGGTCGAAAAATTAAAAAAAAAAATAATTAATAAAAAAGTTAATAAGAAGCTCACGAGCCAGCGTGTTATCTTTCAAGTAGTCATAATAATCAAGAGGCCGATGCTCGGCTCATCTTTCATCCCTAGAATCGACAGTATGAACAATAGATCAACAGTTTTCAATTTAGTACTTTCTAATTACCATCGAGTCAATTGAATCGATGTAATTTAGTCATCCTTTTCCTTTTCTTACACATGGGTTCTAACCTGATAAAACCCCGCCCGACAAGGTCGGAGATCTTCTAGCAGACAAGGGCACGGACGAAAGGAAATAGGATGCAAGTGAACTAAATAAATAGAGGTGAAATCAACTTACACGATTAAGCCGTCGTAGCATTTCAAAAACTCGACGTTCATCTATCTTTAAAGTGCTCAAATAAAGATTACTTCACTCCCAGACACAAACTGCGTGGCTCCAAAAATGACAGACACTGTAACCCTCGTATTATCAAGTTACTACAAAGGGCAAACGAATTCTGAGTAACAACAAAGTCGGCAAGTTTTTCTTTTCCTTACCAGATTTATTCGAGATTGGCGATAACAGCATCGGCGACTTGTTGCGTGGTACTATCCCCGCCGAGATCTTTTGTTCGGTATTTGCCTTCTGCTATGACGCGCTTCACGGCAGTTTCCAGCCGATCGGCGAATGACGGGAACTGCAAGTGCCTCAGCATCATCGAGGAAGAGAGAAGTAAAGCCACTGGGTTGGCCTTCTTCTGTTCCACCAGGTTCTCGTTCCCCACATTACCGGCCGAAGCTCCTTGTTCGAAAATGGCGTGGTCTGCCCCGACGTTTCCTGACAATCATCCAACTTATGAAATTCATGTATATGTTTCCCCACAGACTTCGAGTTAAAGAAACATTTTATTCAAGATCGTAAGACAGGCAAAAGTAAAGCAGTAAATACCCTGAAAGACAGACAGAGAAAAAAAAGAAGAGGAGTTGATGAAGGGATAGATTGAATTCATAGTAGTTAAAGGCCCACGGTGCGAAGCTTCGCTGGAGCCATGGCGCGCACAATGTCAAAGTATGGCGCATGTTTAAGAATAATATAAATTAAACATAAGATACATATTCATCTCTAACCCTACCGTTCTGTGACGCAACCCAATGCAAACTAAACTATCAATGTAATATCTATTGACTTTGATTCAACTTTGGATCCTAACATACACTAATAGTTATCCAACCATTTTTTCTAATAGCTCTACGTTGTTGACAAAAATTAAGGCCAGATCATTGTGAAATCATCTGCAAATATATACATATGTGGTTTCATCTATGAATGTGATGGCACCCTTGAAAACTTGGAATTTGAATGCAGACTTCACATGGTTATCAAATATCTGCGACCTTTCGCGATGAATTTACAATCACACGAGCACTAGTGTTTCATCCAACACGACCAAGACAGAGACTAAGTTAAGGCCCATTGCTTTGTACCGTGCCACAGCATTGCCATAGTGAAGCCCAGTGCCATGTTTGAGAAATGGCGTCGGGCTCTCGCCATGCGCCATGGACTCTATGATTGGACTAGTAAAAGAAAAGGAATTGATCAAGGATAGATCAGGTTCAGCCAAGCTGTACTCCCTGTGTGTGTGTGTGCACACACACATCGGAGGACATTTAGTGCTAGAAAGGATGCATGGGAACAAGGTTGTACCATAGATTAAGAAAGCTTCCCCCTTAATCCATCAATTATATATATAAAACTAAATATTAGAGCTGCTTCTTAGCTCTAATCTTTCTTTTATTGCAAACCTCGAAAAAAAAGTGGCTCAAAGAATAACCATGAAGAATGAGGAAACCCATCTATTGACATGGACATCGTTTTGCAGGTCAGTTGATTAAGTTTAGAGGGCCAAGTCTTAACAATACACGGTCTACTGAAGGATAGATTAAGGTTTTCTGCAACGCTAATTATACATACCCCCAGGCATGACACCAGTACCACCAGCGATGCCAGCAGCTGTATTGGCCACAAGATTTCCGTATAGATTAGGAGTCACCTGCAAATCGACGATTGAAGCATTTCTATAGTCATAGGCAGAGGACAGAAAAGAAAAGCTTATGAATTATCATATTTAAATGACAAAACGAATAAGAGAAAATCATTCATGCAAAAGAAGCAATGTGATCAGATTGAACACACACATGCAACTAGTTACATTTCGGCTCAGCTACCTTAACTTAAATAAAAAAAAAAAAAAGTGAAACAAGGCAAAGAACCATATATAGATTTATCGGCCAAATTTCATGCTGTCCAAACTTTAGTGACTCAGAGATCTAAACAAAAGAAAATATAGAAATAAATCTGTACTGACATTTGTCAACATCAAAAGAAATAAATTGACGCCCGTAAGTTGATTTTATATCTCATTTTATTATATCAGTCGCGAGATCCCTTATTTCGTAAAATCTTTCGTGCAAGATAGTATATCAACTCCCGAGAGCAAAATACAACTCCAAACTTTATGTCCAGAGGTTCTCATACACTTCATCACCAGTTAAGCATTTATATTTTTTAAAAAGGAACCCTTTCTCACTAACTATCACATTTGTATACATACTAAAGAAAGGACATGGAAGAAGGAACCTAGAGAACCAAAACTGTAGGAATAGACCTAAGGGCGAATTTGTCGAAAGTAAATAAGAGAGCGTAAACAGAAGAATCTACACGAGGTGAGATTCCTTACCATAACATCAAACTGCTCGGGCTTGGAAACGAGTTGCATTGAGCAATTATCGACAATCATCTCATCATACTTGATTCCGGGGTACTTGCTGGCAACCTCACGACAGGACTCAAGAAATAAACCATCGGCAAGCTTCATAATATTGGCTTTGTGCACAGCAGTCACCTTCTTCCTGTTATTGAGATAGGCATATTCGAAGGCATACTTTGCAATTCGTTCCGAACAGAATTTGGTTATCACCTAAGATTTGTGTAAAAGATTAGAAGAGAAACCATGTTAGAATTGTCGCCTACATTCTTCACTGTGCTATGCGAAGAAAGAGAAATATAAAAGGAAGTCCAAGATCATCAATAGGAATGGGGTGCAAAGTGCAAACAGAGAAGGAAAAAGAACCTTCAAGCTTTCAACGACACCAGGAACAACCTCGTGCTCGAGGCCGGAGTACTCCCCCTCGGTGTTCTCCCGAATGACCACAATGTCCACGTTGTGGTGGCGCGTGGGGAGTCCCTGGAGATTGAAGCAGTGGACGAGGGAAGCGTAGAGATCCAGCTCCTTCCTGAGCATCACGTTGAGGGAGCTCACACCACCGCCGACGGGGGTCTTGAGACCGCCCTTGAGGCACACCTTGTTCTTCTTGATGGACTCGATCACCTCCGACGGGACACTCTTCATGTCGCCGTGGATGTCGTACTTTTCGAAGTACACCGGCGCGTGCATCGCCTCCATCACCTGCTCCACGGCGCCCGTCACAAGCGGACCCACGCCGTCTCCGGGTATCAGAGTCACCGCGCGGGGAGCTCCGTCGCCGGGCCGGGGCATGTAAGTAACCGATCTACGTCCGCCGGAACGGACCGCCGGCTCCGCGGCCAACATCCTCGATACCAATCTGCATCTCCACATCTTTTGCTTGTTGCAATACAATCTAAGATATCAGATCAGCAAGATGAACTGAACTATAACTTAAACGAAATCTATGACGATTACGAAAATCAATCAATCAATCGATCAAACAACGCATCAACGAGAAAATCCCTAGTTTATCTTAGAACAGCTTCAAGTCTCCGCTCTAGTTTCCACGGTGTAAACCGAAAAGACTATTTCACCCTTCTTGACCCGTGAAAAACCCATGGGCCAAAAACTAATCGGGTCCCAAAAACGACCCATCATTTTCTTGGGGAAATTGGATCTTTGTAAAAAAATATGGAATAAAATTCAAAATAGTCTCTAATATTTACCATGTGGATCAATTTATTCCTCAATGTTTCGCACGAACAAATTTAGTCTTCCAATATTGTTTAAAATTCAATTACAATAACATGTGATTCAATTATTCTAATATCAATGTAATACATCCCAGAGTCAAAAGAAAGTAATGTTTTCAAAATTCTTTTATTATCCGAAATCACTTTTGTAATGTGTAAATATTTAACATCTCATTTTTCTTCAGTCTCAACACGAAATCATCCTTATTCCTCTGGACAGAAAAATGTTGGCTCTTTCGAAGTCTTTGATTATATGTGTACTACTCGATTTAGTAATAACACTAGCTTCTTTCATATCAAGATAATCGAAATATTTCTATTTTCTTAGAATCGTATTAATCGTTGCACAGTCTGCAGATATAATTCTCAGTTGTACATATGCCCGTAGCCATCAGATAAATATCATTTATAAACAAACACGTAATAATTATTAATAGATATTAGATATTATTGAAGTAAAGTTACACAACTTCAAACACATAATACATCATACAATAATAAAACACATAATAATACATCAATAAAATTATAGCAAATCAAGTTTGTTCGATCATAAAATTTCGCAATTTTCAAATGAGTATTTTCATCATTAACATCAGAAGTAGAGGCAAATTCACCCTCAACAATTTTTTTTTTTCTTTCCTTATTCTTTTGTGATTCTTGATATAATTCAACAAGATGTTTGGACAAACAATAGTTGTGCGATCAATGGCCCGAACCACCGCAACGATAACGTTGTTCATCATTATACTTTTCTTCAGCATGTCTCTTTTCATCTTTATTATAACAATTCCTCTTCTGGGGAAGATTTTGATGACCATCACGATTATTATGATAACCATCACAAAATACTGATAATCACTACCATAATACCTCGACCACGACCACGACCATGTCCACGACGACGATATCCACCACCACCACCACATCCATGATCATTATATCGACTATTATATTATTACCTTTGACCGCATTCAAGCATGCAAACTACTATACCATTTTGATTGGATCGTGATATCTTCTTTCGACGTTTGATGTTGACTTGTTATTATGTCAAAATGGCGACAGCATACAAATCTTATAGGGGACAAGTTGACTCCCTCTGCTCGAAGAGACGAATCGATCGGAAACCGAGTAGCTAAAGCGGCAAATGCAACACGCCAATGGTATTTGATTTTGGCTCAAGCAGAGTTTCCTTATAATTGCTCGATACGCCAAACTACCAAGTGATTTCCATTTGAGGTTGTGTATGGTAGCAATCTGATTACACCATTGGGTGTAGCTCCTCTTACTGCTACTCTTCATTTTAGTGGTGATGATGAAGAGCATGGAAAGCACATCAAGAGCTTGCATGAGCAAGTTCGTCAAGAAATTATCAAGCAGAATGAGAAGTATCACAAGATTTCAAACATGAATCGAAAGAGGTTAGTCTTCGAAGAGGGAGATTTGGTTTAGATTCATTTAAGAAAGGACCTCGTGGACGTTATGGAAAAGTTAAACCTAGGGCTGATGGACCTTTTAAAATTTTGAAGAAGATTGGAGACAATCTTTCTCAATACTATAAGGTTGGTATCACATGAAATACCTTTTCTCAACAGCCATTTAGTACTCTTAGCTATAAGGTTGGTACCACATGAAATACTGCAACTTACAGAATCGTCATTCCCAGTTGCATTTCTCTATTGGTTTGCAGAACATATATCATCCCTTCAACCCAACCAGGCCTTGTTTGGTTCATAGGTTTAGATATTTTAAAAGTTAGTTTATAAGATATTGAGGTATTTGATTCATATGTTTATATAAATTATGTGTTTACATATATTATGTTTAAACCATTGTATAAGGGTTTAAATAAACACACCTCTCAGATGTGTTTATTTAAATACATTAACCAAAGACACATTTTATTTTATACCCACTAATTGATTTTATATAAACCTTACTAATTTAAACCCTACTAAATATAAATCCACGAACCAAACGAACCCTAATAGTGTATGTATGATTAACTTCACATAAGTGATGAACACGATCAAGATTCGAGGGAGAATCTTTTCCAACTGGAGGAAATGACATCGAAAAAATTCCTGTTGAGCTCTCAACTTCAAATAATAAACTGTTTTCGTTGTCTTGGAAATTATGAAGACATATTTGATATCATTGGAAAGTCAAAGGAATCTAGTTTCCACAAAAAAAAAGACGCTAAAAGATATTAAGTATGGAGAAACTTATGATAGTTTGACTGCAGACTGACCAGAACGAGCTAAGTGATAGGAATTTGGAAAATTCATCAAACTTTTGATTTCTTTTGCATCAAAATTTGTAAGCTAATCAGCCCATATACATTCCACATTTAATCTTCGTTGATTTTCATGCATTGTTTTAGTTTTTAAGTGTAGTCAATAAACGATCTAATATGACGGGAAAAATGAGATCAGAAAATAGGGTTTTATGCTGATCTAATTTTATCTTCTCGTTGTGCTCTGAACTCTCAGTAGATTATCAGAGTGTGCGAGTATTGGATGTGCCCTTGTGTATGCTGTTGAGATTTATATTCTATCCCACATCAGATATTTCTACTCACTCGACTAACCTAATATACTCAAGAGGCAACCTCACCTATCACCAATTGGGTTTTGGATGAAACCCTCAATTTCTTAATATATGCATACCTTCTACTTCTCTTTTTTTGGGTGTCAGTATGTAGTAACAACATAAAATCACTATATTGTTTTTGTGCTTTCCTTTCGCTAGGAGATCTTCATATGAAAAGCTCAGCATCATGGTTCACCGGAACGCCGTGAAAACGGCCGGAACGGCCAAGTCGGAACCAGAACGGAGGGCTCCGTGCCAAAGTTCCAGGCACTTAACATTTGGAATTAGAACGGCCGAAAAAATGGACGGAACAACGGTTTTTCGGCCAGAACGGATATAGAACGGAGATAACGGCGATAAAACGGATGGAACGGATATGGAACGGCGATAATTCATTTAATGATCAACATGCATCAGACCAGTTATATCAACCCATTGATCGTCATTTAAGCTCATATCCGACTTCGTATCCACATCCCGAGGGGTCAAGACAGAGAAATAATTATTATGAACCTAATATTGATGATTGTGTACCTCCCCGTAGGGGTGAGCAAATGCGGATTTTCGGATAGCTAAAAATGAATATCGTATCCGATCCGATTTCATTCGGATATCCGAAAACCGAATATCCGGTTTATTCGGAATATTTAAAACTGGATATCCGCATTGAACTTTTATTTTTTATAATTTGTTTTTTTTTAAAGTCGTTCATTTTTCCTATTACTTCCGAATAAGTATAAATGCAAAATATTTATACATAAAATCCGTACACATAATAATTTATACAAAATATAAATGCAATTAAAATATATTGATATTGTAAACGCACTTGATGCGTGTGCTCTAATTATTTTATAATTTAAGAGTTATTTTAAGCCTTTTAATAGATAAATTTTTATTTTAAATATTTATTATTTATAGAAAAAATTGATTTGTGGGAATATAATTGAAATAATTAAAAATACAAAGAGAAAATTGTAATTAGAAATTACATATCAAATTATTTGATAAGTGATTACTATAGGGTGCTGAGAGTTTATAAATAGTATATATATGATCTAACAATTGCATCACACGATGATACTCTATTAGAATCACACGATAATTCTACCATTATCTTTTTTTTTTCAGTTCCATTCGCGTTTTTGCAAGAATAATATAAATTCTATATATTGTATTTTGGGTTTCAATAATATATGTTGGACCTTTTTTTACTCTTTTTTTTATTTATTTTGGACCACTTTTTTTTTTTCTTTTTTGTTTTTGTGATTATTTAATTTACTTTATTTTTTAAAAATACTAAACCGGATACCAGATATCCGAATTTTAGTCCGAGCACTATCCGCATCCGATCCGGTTTATCTTAGAATAAAGCGGATCGGATATCCGATCCGGTTTTTAAAGCTGGATATTCGATTTTTCGGATTTTGAAAACCTAATATCGGATCGGAATCCAGTATTCGGATAATTTTGTTCACCCCTACCTCCATGTTATTCAGCTTGGTACTAATTAAGTTTATGTACCGAATTATCGTGATAAATAAAATAATATTATTGTAAGATGCTATTTTATTATTTTAATACTGCGATTGTATAATAGTCTATATTTAACCTCATAATTAATATTTTTTAAGGGGCTCATTTATATTTATCTAGTCATGGTAAATTTATTATGCACTCTATGTTTTAACGATAACTATTTATTTAATTTAAACTATTTTAATATAAAAAAAGCGTAACGGTTCTGCTTTAATGCAATGGAACTAGAACGTTCGTGTCCGTTTCAGTGTTCGTTCTCGTTTCAGCGAACCATGCTTAGCATGTTTTGTATGTATATTCCATCTTTTGAATGGCACACAATTCAACACTTTCAAATTTGAAACTTTCGTTGGAATCATACTAAGTTAAAGAATCTCGAGACGTTTTCAAAGTTAAAACTTTTTTCCAAGTTTGGATCTCGAGACAGCTGGTTGGCCTGTCGGCCTATAACTTAATATTTAATGATATGAAGCTGTCCGAATATATGAAATAGCTCATTTATATCCTATGTATGTATATTACAGAAGTGAAAGTGATAGTGAAACAATGTTTTTCCCTATTTTAATCATCAAAGACTCGATATATAGTTTCTGCCGCTTCAATCTTTTGATAATTTGTTGAAAGAGGGTATAGGAGAATGGCGACTGCTTATGCACTTCTAACTTCGCTCGCGAATCTATTGGGGAATCTCAAAGAACACCCGCGCCCGCCGATTCGACTTGACGAGGGACATGTCGAGCCTCTCAGCTCGAACATCCGTTTCTTTCAAGAATTTCTCAAACAACCTCGTACCGCCGCCGCTGACCTCGGATTGGTGGCTCGAATCGCAGATGCGGCGCGCTGCGTGGAGGACGTTATCGAGACTTGTATCGCAGAGCAAGTCAAATGCCTGGAGGAATTGTATCGTGGTCTCATGGGAGTGATGAAGGACTTGGATGACCTCATCAAGAAAGAAGCGATCGATGAGATGGATCGAAGCCAACCATCTTCGGCTACCGACTTCATCATGTTGAGTATCGAAGATATAGCAGCCAAGTTTGACAACCCGAAGATGATGATTCCAATGTCAGGTACGAGCGACTAACTATACATTTACGTGGCTTCGGATCAGGGTCGGATTTGGGTCTGTGCATCATGGCCCACTGCATAGGGCCACAGAAGTTTAGGCCCAAATTTTAAAAAGATGGGGCCACATTTTTTGAGCCAAAATTTTAATATACTTATAATATATGACCACATTCTCTTAAAATTACTGGGCCACCTAAATTAAAAAACGGCCCTGCTTCGGGTGGATCTTGGAGAATTTTACTTTGTTTCGTTTGTTTTGATTGGTTTCGCTATATATCGCCTAATGTTAGACCCTTTTTGGCGGTGTCGAAATCGCGATAGCTTTGAAATATCACAGGAGACAAGTCGACTCCCTCCGCTCGAAGATCCGATTCTTGCAAGGCCGTAACGCCGTCATGATTGTTCGCGGCGAATTGGAGAATCGAATAGCTGAAGCGGTACGTGCAGCAGAAGACCACATCAGGACTCAGATGGTGCGACTAATTCGTAATCAAGATGACTTCTGTGGAAGCCTTCAAAGGGCAATGCAAGGCTTGGAAATCATAAAAAAAGAAGCCAAGTCGACGGAGAAGAAGCAAAATCAAGGCGTTAAGCGTAAACCTAAACAAATTCATATGCCACTTGCGTCTTGCGCTGCTGCTGCTGATGACGACGGCATTGCGATTGGTATCGAAGACCAAACACTCAAAATTGTGGGCAAGCTGACGTCACAACCCAAGTCCGGGCGACAGATATTGGCAATAACAGGTATGGGCGGAATTGGTAAGACAACTCTTGCTCGCAAGGTTTACAACCATCGATATATTAAGCACTATTTCAATATCTGTGCCTGGGCTACGATATCAAAGGACTACGATACGCACGGTAGTCTCGTACAACTTCTTCACTGTCTGGATAATAGGAGCAGCAAGGAAAGTTTGAGTGAAAAGAGCGAAGCGGATTTGGGTGTTATACTACACAAGTCCCTGTTCGGCGTAAGGTATTTAGTCGTATTGGATGATGTATGGGACGCAGACGCTTGGGACAGATTGCGATCTTTCTTTCCGGCTGGCGGCGGCAGTGGGATAGTGATAACCACTAGGGAGTCGGCGATCGCGTCGATCGGCTCGCAGAGTTTTGTCGTGGATTTTTTAGACGAACCCAAGAGCTGGGATTTGTTTTGCAAAAGCGCTTTTGGAAAAGGAATTTGCCCGCGTGAACTCGAGGACGTCGGAAAGGCGATATCAAACAGATGCAGAGGACTTCCTTTGTTGATTGTCGTGATTGGAGGCCATCTAGCAAGGTCTCCAAGAACGCAGGAGCACTGGGAATATGTCGCGGATAATTTAACGTCGGTCGCGGATTCAGAAAGTGAGGGTAACTGCTTGAGAATTCTATCTTTAAGCTACACCAACTTGCCCGTGCATTTGAAACCATGTTTCTTATACGTGGGAATTTTTCCAGAGGACGAAGCGATTAACGTCGACCAACTTTTGAGATCATGGGTGGCCCTAGGATTTGTTACACCAACTACTAATGGCAAGAGCCTCGAAGACGCCGCGCGAGGCTATCTCGACGATCTTATCGGGAGAAATCTTATTTTAACTGATCATACGTCGGTTTGGAGGGGAAGGACAATAAGTTGCAAGATCCACGATCTCGTGAGGGATTTATGCCTGAGAGAGGCTAGGAAGGAGAATTTTAAGGGCATCGTACGGCAGCATATGCCCGATGACATCAACGCATATCGATGGTCCAGGTCATCAAATCGTAATCGTATTTTGAAAATCAACCACCATTATTCGGAAGAACTTTTACGCCAGGATTCGGATAGCGACTTTTCCCGTATGGCTAACGTGCAAAGCTTTCAAGTCGTCTACAAGCTCAGCTACGATCGCCTTCCCGTCATTTCTCCGTCCGTTTGTTTCCTATGGAATCTACAATATTTGATCGTCGAGGAGCACAAAGAGTTAGAAGCGCCGCCGGAAATCTGGGAAATGCCTCAACTCAGGCATATCAAGATACACAACATGGGCGGTTGCCCCGATCCGTCAGGTGAAAGCAATGACATACTGAAGAATCTGCGATCCGTTAGGACGATAGTAAACTTCAGTTTCGCGGAAGACTTGGTTCGAAAAATCCCCAACATCAAGACATTGGAGGTGAGTTTCGACGACAAACGCGAGGACTTCGACGAAAGGAGGATCTCCCTTGACAACATCGGCCTCCTCGAAAAGCTCGAGTGGTTCGCCTGTGCATCGCTCAGCATGGGCCCCTCAACCGTGGACCGTATGCTTCAAGGTCTCACTTTCCCGAAATCGCTCAAGATTTTATTTTTGGGTTTCCTCCAATGGGACGACGTGACGGCTAAGATAGGCTCATTGCCCGTACTCGAAGAGCTTAACCTGGTAGAGTGCCAGGGAAGCGAGTGGAATCTAATAGAAGGAAATTTCGCTCGTCTCAAGTATTTGGCCCTTCGATTTTGTGCCGGTCTACAGTGCTTTGTAGGAGGCGACGAGTACTTTCCTTGCTTGCGAGAACTGCACCTATCTTTCATGGGTGGCTTGGAGGAGATATCCGAGGATGTCGGAGATATACAGACGCTTAGATTCGTCGAATTGTTGTATTGTCCTGACTCGGCCGTTGTCTCCGCTATGAAAATTGCGGAGGTACAACGTGAATTAGGGAACGAAGGATTACGAATAAAGGCTACTTAGGGTTTTGAATCGTCAAATACTATCTCAGGATTACTTTAACAAGCACACTCCCAAACATATATATATATATATATATATATATATATATATATATTCTATTGTGTTTGTTGGGGTGGTAAAATCAATCCCACGTCGGTTAGATGAAACAAGGGTGACATACATATAAGCCTGTGGCTAATCTCTCTAATTGTTAATTGACTTTTAGGTGGAATTTCACGAGGGGGTATATGGCTGGCTTGAAATTCTTAATGCATCATTTGTGATTCTAATCAATTATTTGCATTTGTCCATATGGAATTTTGTGTTCTCATTGCATTTAAATTTGGAGCTGAATCTTTGAATGATTGGCAGATTTGTTAATATTTTGTGTTCACAGTCACTGAGGGATTAGATTATCTCATGATAGAAATAAATCGGCTGTCACATTTTATTGATTGTTTTTGTTTTTTGAAATTCAGCATTTTCGTCCATAAAATGTTACTTTTTTTTTTTTGAGTTTATAAGTGATGTTGCAAAAATCTGGCTATAATCAGTGAGAGTATATTAGTTTAAATAGATGATTAAAGTTGTTATAAAACACGATAAAAGTAGTGAATAATATTACATGCTTCATCTCTTTAGTAATTCTCTTTTATATTATGAGTTATACTAGTTTTTAATGCACGGGTCTTAACTATATATAATTAATGTAAGTTAGTAAGTTAACTTAATTGTATGTCACGAAATAAGAATATTATTTTATAATTATAAAAGTTAAATAATGTAACAGTTGTTGATTTTTTAAAATATACAAATGGAACTTTGTCTGCGTCATAGGTCTTTTATAATAAAAAAACATACCATATCTCAAAATAAAAATATTTTAAATTTTATCAAGAAAAGTAATAGGTACAACTGCCTGATATATTTGATAATAGAATATAATATATTAAAGCGAGTTGCATCATAATTATTGTTGTTTGATGAGTAAATAATTATATTCTTCATCTCAATAGACACTAAAGACATAAGGCACCTTAATTTCGTTATCATATGTGTTGGGCGCTCACAGAATATAAAACGAATTTCGATACCAAACTACTATTTATGTAATAAGAGTAGAAATATGATTCCAATATTTTGATATAACTAAAGAATACAAATCAAGTAGCGACAGAAGTAGCTAAATTCACCTTAACAATCAACTCAAAGTATTCGCCATATGAATCGAAAGTAATAGGAGTATATGATTTGATCACATCTTATCGTTGACTATATACTTGTAAAAAGTCAAACACCCAATCACTTGAAATTATAAAACTTCGGATACTCCATTATAGAATGGACATAATAATAATAATAATAATAATAATAATAATAATAATAATAATAATATAATAATAATAATAATAATAATAATAATAATAATAAGATTCACTGATACATAAGAGTGAGACCAAGCCGATCTAACTGTTATGTCCAATATGAATGCCTTAACATAGAAGTAGGATTAAAAACAAATCATATCGAATAACACCATATGCTATTTGTATTTGGTAATTCTATCAAATACTCGTATTCATATTTAATTTCTATTCGAATCATAAAATTGATTTGAGTTCGAATCGAATATATTCGAATATCTCGAATATTATTTTATTTTTTAAATTTTTCCATATAATATTTAATAAAAGTATATAAATAATATTATATTTAAATATATATTGAATTATAATATATTATATTTAAATTAATATTGAATTATGTTTAACATTATATATAGAAATATATTATATTTAATAAATATTGAATCAAATTTGGAATCGAAGCGAAAAAAATTCGAATAATTTGAAACCCTACAAAAGGTGGGCATAGGAGAGGATCCAAGCAATATTTCTTGCAAAACCCGAATATAATAACCCTTTTTCCACCTCATTCAACATAAAAGTGGTGCTGGTGTAATCTTTCATGAATAGTCTAACTTTGGTGAATAGTCATGTTTCTCTACAATGAATAGTCACGTTATAACTATTCTTGAATAGTCATGTTTCTTTATTTTATTTCAAGAAATAATATTAAAATACATACTAAACTTCTAAAACTAGGATGACCTCTCAAGCCGTTAAGAAGAAATACCTTCGGAACCTAATAGTCTTAAGGGATGACTAAAAAGGCTAAACGCAAGCAAATCAGGAAGATCTGCAAATATCTAGCTCCGTACAGGAAAGAGCATGAAGAGGGGGCCAGTAACACATGTAGGATGCCCATTGAAAGACAGTCGTTGACAGAAAAACATCGTCTGCTACAGTATCGCGCATACAGAAGCTCCGTACTGTATCTGATAATACGGAAACAGCTCCATCCAGCTGGCTTTGACAAGAAGAATCAATAAAAAGAGGAAAAATGGCCCATTTTGAGGGAGATTGGATAAGAATTTGATAAGTCGTTACTGTTTCACACAGTAACAAACCAAGAACATACACACAAACACACTCTAGCTACCTTATTCTTCATTCTTTATCTGTAACAATTGAGAGATGGAAGCTGAGTGTGTAATCGTTTTATTTTAGTGAAAAGCATCTTCCGGCGGCCCGTAGACATAGGATTCCAAAGAATCCAAACCACGTACATTGTGTTCTTGTCTTTTCTTTTACTGTTCTTTTCTCTTTTCTCCACAATCAAGAACCTAAACTCGAACCAAACTCAAGCCAAAGCAACAACTGCTACCGTAGTTCCTCGGGCCAAAAAATCTTGTTGATCGGGACCACGCCCGTATCAGGACTATTGCTGAAACTGATCAAAGTTTGAAATCTGTTACTGATTATCAAATATTGATGGGAAAGTTGATCTACTTATGTAAAACAAGATCTGATATTAGCTATGTTGTGATAACCTTGAGTCAATTTATGCATATGCTCCTATTAAATCTCATCTTATTTGTGCATTTAGGATTTTAAGACATCTGAAATCATCTCCTGGGAGTGAATACTTCTGATTATGCAAAGCTGTTTTGTGACAATAATATTATTGCATTTTAATCTTATGTTTCATGAGCGCCCAAAACATATTGATTGTCATATAGTTATAGATTGTATTTAAAAATGGCACCATTAAAGCTGACTTTGTGTGTAGTGAGCTTCAGATTCCATATATACTTACTAAGTCACTGGAAAGGAAGCTCATTATAATTTGAAGGAAAAACTTGGGATGTTAGATGTATTTGCTCTACTCGTGAGGACGAGTGTCAAAGAGAGCATGATTTTGGGAGCAAAAGTGAAGAAAGGAAAATGAGAATAAGAGAAGGGGGATGCAGCATTGAAGATATATAAGTAAAGGGGAGAAAAAAGTTGAAGAAAAAAAAAAGGAAGGACTAAATTGAAATTTATATGACTTGTGAAAAATAGGACTCATACAGATTTCTTTGTAGTTTCTTTGTGTAAAGATTGTTAGTACATAGATTTCATTGGTATAGAGAAAACCATGTTTTACATAATCCCCTGCTATATTGGACAGCGTATAATGGATACCAGCAAGGACTCATATATAAAATAAAAAATTGGGTAATTCAACTGGCACCTTTTTTTTATTTACACCCCCTAATTAATATGTAAAATAAACTATTAAATATTTACCAATTCTTAATGTAATTTAAATCATTAAATACTTACAAATTTGAAACCATTAAATACTTACCATTAAACTAAACTAATTCTAATTGAAATCATTAAAATACGTAATTATTCAACAATTCAAAGTGCATCTATTTCACCAATTCAAATCAATTCAGCAAGGCAGTTTCAAACTTCTATATCTATGTTTATTTGATATTAATATTAAATATTAAGCTTTAACTTTTTTAAAGTTAACATAAAACTGTAATGATTAATATAAGGAGTAATATAATTAGTGATGTTCAACCGGTTCCGATTTCGATTTTCGGTTTGGAACCGCCGGTTTCAATTGCACCAAAATCTCAAACCGCAACCGGAATCGAACCGCTCCGGTTATAACCGTAACCATTGACACCGGTTAAACGAACCTTTGACCGCCGGTTCGGTTCCGGTTTTTCAAGCTGTCTGAACATCTCTAAATATAATAAAAAATAAATTAAATATTGTGTCGATGTATTATTGGTAAAATAACTTAATTAATATTGTTGAATAACTCATGCAATTAATATTGTTGAATTTTGTAAAAAATAAATTATAAAATAATTATTGTTGAATTTATGTAGTTATGTAAATGACTTTTACAAATTTCAAGTGTTTTGGGATGTAAAGGGGGATGTGGGGTGTGAAGTAGGATGTGAATAGTAGAACCCAAAAAATATTATTGTAGTTGGAATTTGAAGTCGTAATCTATTCCTTAGTTGCTACACACTATCACTGTGCTAAATCAATACGTATCCAGCTAGTAAGTGTATAACAATGTTTACATATTTGGAGGCTATTTACCTAATAATTAATCGGAGATTACTATCATTCTTATATTTTTAGATATTGAATTTGTTTTTATTTTTTTATTATTTTTTCTAGATATTGACTTCAATTACCATTTTCTCTTACTTTTTAAATTTTTTTTTCTATCCCGAGGTATCCCTACTCGGCCTGGCTATGGGCTAGTCCCTAAATATCGGCGTGGGCTTTGTGTCACATACTCCACTGGTTAGATTAATCCCCGGAATTACATGAACACGTCTCAAACCCACATGACAATCCCTATTCGACCTGGCTACGGGTTAGTCCCTAAATACCGGCGTGGGCTTTGCGCCACACACTCCACTGGTGAGACTAATCCCCGAAATCACATGAATACGTCTCAAACCCACCTGACAATCCCTACTCGACCTGGCTATGAGTTAGTCCCTAAATACCGGCGTGGCCTTTGCGCAACACACTCCACTAGTGAGACTAATCCCCGGAATCACATGAATACGTCTTAAACCCACCTGACAACGATAGTCATGAGAAATAAATCTCATGAAGACTACTCAAAGAATTGTGGGAGGGAGAATTCGATACCACGATCTAATCCACAAATTCTTAAAGGCCTTCTTCTGGACCACTAAACCAAAACCTCGTTGGCCTCCTACTTTCTTAAATCAATTAATAACAAACCGATACTTTAGCTCCAGAAAATCTACCGGAAGTAATAAATTGTTTGGGCCGTCTGGTAGGAAGGTGTTGTAGCCTATTTTATCTCTTCATTGGAAGAGAATTGGAATTCCTGGGATTTTACGTAGAAGAGGGTTAGGGATTTTGATTAGTTCGGAAAGAAGAAAGGAATCGATGGGCGAGGAGGGTGAATCGAAAGTTAGCGTAGGTGGGCAGGAGCATGTGAACTTGAACATCAAATGCTCCAACGGCTCTAAATTTTCGGTGAAAACGAGCCTTGAATCGACGGTGGGCGGATTCAAAGGATTGTTGGCCGACAACTGTGATGTCCCAGCTGAACAGCAGCGCCTCATCTACAAAGGTCGGATCTTGAAGGACGATCAAACCCTGGCCAGCTATGGTATATATATCCTTTTTTTTTATTATTTCATTAGTTTCCGTATAAACTTTGGCAAGTTGGTTGGGTTAGTCTTGATCATCTGATAAGAATGGCTTGATATGGGCTTACGTCAATTAGACGAGTGGAACTTTTCATCCTTTTTTTGTTATTTTGTTTGCTGTTATTACCCTATGTTAGGTTAGGGATAGTTCTTGCCAGCCCGAAGGGGTTGTTCCCAAACACATCTGATGAATGACGCTTATGAAAAAATGTGGGTCCAACCATGATTTTATGACCGTTTAATTGAAGTTTTGCGCACTTGTTATTCATCAGGAAAGGTTGGGGTACAACTTCTTCAGTAGACCCCTCAGTTAGATTATTGTTTGCCACAGCACCATATAAAATGCTGCAAAAGGTCTCTTTGAGTGATAACTTAGCTGTTTGATTCAGTTATGATAATGAACTGTTTGTTCACGTAAAGAGAATTCAGTTGTAGAAACGCATGACTCGAGAATAACTTCGTAAAGAATGAATTTGAATAGGGTGATGAGTACCTATATTTGGTCAAAAGCTGATACCTGTGAAGCCTAATATTTGGCTCAAATCATCTTGCACTTTTTTCCGGTCATGTCATACATATGGTGGAAGTTTTCCATTTCTGAGTATAGAAAGTGGAAAAGTTACATCACATCTCTGTGAAACATTCTGTGGTTTTCGGCGCCTTTGTCCTCTATAAATTATTTGTCGCTGAGGAAGCATGTGGTCTGTATGCTTCTGTATGTTCTTTAACGTTATTCTGTGTCCTTTATTCTAATTGGAGTTTGCAATTCCAAATCCATGACTAAAATGCAATTTTTCATCCAATTTTCAGTTGATTTTGTTTTCAAGAACATTGATCACGAGAATTATGAAATCTTATTATTATGTGGAACGCAATCCATTTCTTTGAAAGCTCGTCAAGATTTATGATCTTTCTTCTTTTTATCTAGTCTCTTAATGTTCTTGCTATAAGATACTCTATTTTCCTAAACCTATTATTTCTGTTGATGTGATTGAGTAATATAATTTTGCCCATTTTGGGCATTCACAAATCGTAGGCATTAATGCTCTTAAATGACGTGTCATTGATTTTCCCATATTCATGTTCGTATCTTCTACTTTCTCAGGCTTGGAGGCGGATCACACTGTCCATATGGTTCGTGGATCTGCCCCACCTCCTGTGAATGGGGGTAGGTCTACGGTTTCACACAGTGTGGGGCCCAGAACTGAGGATGCTGGGCTGGGTGGTGTAGGTGCAACTGGTGGCAATCCGATGTCTGGGTTATTTGGCGCTGGGTTTCCCGAGTTTGAGCAGATGCAGCAACAACTCACACATAACCCGAATATGATGAGAGAGATAATGGATATGCCTGCCATCCAAAGCCTAATGAACAACCCTGAGATTATGCGTAGCTTAATCATGGATAACCCTCAAATGCGTGAGATCATTGATAGGAATCCAGAACTTGCTCATGTTCTCAATGATCCTAGCACCCTTAGGCAAACAATGGAAGCCACGAGGAATCCCGAGCTAATGCGTGAGATGATGCGAAACACTGATAGAGCAATGAGTAATATCGAATCTTCTCCCGAGGGTTTCAACATGCTCAGGCGCATGTACGAGAACGTTCAAGAGCCCTTTTTGAATGCGACGACGGCAATGGGTGGCAGTGCCGCCTCTGATGCGAGGTCAAATTCATTTGCTGCTTTGTCGGGGAATGGGAATGGAGTTCAGAGTAATGATGGATCAAATTCTTCTCCTGCTGTTCCGAATGCAAATCCGCTGCCCAACCCATGGAGTAATACTGGCAAGTCTCAAACTATTATTTGATATGTAGGCTACTGATGTTATGATGTTTTGTTATGGTAGTGCCTGACCTTGGTACTTGTTTTGTAAATTCACATATTGAAATGCTACGTGTGGTTAATCAAGGCATAAGATTATAAGCTTTTGCATTTTTACTGAATGGTTGAATTGTGCTTTATACTCTGTCAAGCTCAAGCTTTTGTATACTTTTTCCTGTATCTTGGTCTTTTTAATATTTTGGTTGAGGGTTTTCTACATGTTGACTTGCCTGTTCTTCCTCGCAAGTCATTGGTTAACGACCTGATTTCTAAATTCGATCTCCTTCTTATTCATCTTTTTGAATGGTTCTTAGTCATTCTCTGGTGAAGATTTTCATTGCGAAGTTTATCTGTATATGTAAATTGTATAGTTGGGCATTTCTCCAAGATAGTTTGCTTCATTTATTTAAAGGACTTCTCTATTAATCATCTATCAATAGCCGGTTTTATGTGGTTACTTTTGCCTTTCTTTCATTCAGAAGTGTTCTCAGCCTGCCACCCAAGAAGCATATAAAATCATTTAATCTTCTGATTAATGAAATGCCTCATTTGCACTTTTATTATTGTTTCAGATGCGTTCATCTCGTAGATCTCTTTTGTAACCTTGCATTAAGTAAGCGGTAATTGTTAACTTTTGTGAAACATCTTTCTGCCTATTTTTTTGTGTTTTGTGGTTGATCGATTCATTAACTTCTTTGGGTAGTTCACTCCCTAACTGATATCCCTACCATAGCAATGAAATCGATATGTTGTTTCTGGCTTCTCAGTATATCTTGATGCCATGCTTGATTTGCAATGATTCATCTTTTAAAGTTTCCGAATGTTATCATAGAAGGATCCCAGGCGAACAATGCTGCAAGGACAAATGCAACTGGCGGTGCAAGACTGCCCTCAATCGCTGGATTGGGAGGAATTGGCCTTCCTGAATTAGACCGTATGGGCATGCCCGATTCATCTGAATTTAGTCAATTGCTGCAGAATCCAGCTGTTACCCAAATGATGCAGAGCTTGCTCTCTAATCCCCAATACATGAATCAGGTACTAATATTATTGCTTTTCGAATGGCTGACGCCCATTAGCTTAACGACATACTCAAATGGCGACGTGAATGCAGATCCTTGGTCTTAACCCTCAACTTCGGGGCATGCTTGATATGAACCCTCAGTTGAGAGAGATGATGCAGAACCCTGATGGTCTTAGACAGTTGACATCTCCCGAGACCATGCAGGTGCGGGCCCCATCTGTCTTCTTCTTCCGCTAACCTTCTGTTAAGTTATGATTTAGGGCGGTGTTTGTTGGTAATGATTACCGTAATGATGGTTGATGAAAACAGTGGAATAGCCATTCAGCCATTATTTTTCTCCGGAGCAATTCCGAAGATATTACCATAGAATCGGGGCGATAGTAGTGTTGACTTGAAATTACAGGCGCTTAATAGTTTGCTCTCACATTTCCCATTCTGTTCTGTCATTTGATTATTCAGCTTTGTGCTTACGAACTCGCTGACCTTTTTATTATTTCAGCAAATTACGGCGTTGCAGCGACAACTCTCCCAACTTAGTCGTCAAGGATCCAATGTGTAAGTTATCGGTTGAGCCCCATATCGTTGTTTTTCTTTGCACATCACGTTTAATGGCTTTTGCTGCTCAGACCAGCCTTTGCTTTCCATTCCTCTGATCTACTATTTTACTCTCAAATGTGTGTATTTCTGCATAAAATGTCTGGCTTGCAAAGTTGTGGCTTTCGTACCTTTTCTTGTATATCTTGTTATTAATCGTATTTTCAGAAATATTTTTTCTTTCTGTCTTTCTCATTTGGAGTTCCCCTTAATGCAGGGACGGAGCTCCTGCTGGCGTAGGTGCAGGTACTGAAACGAATCAGACGTAGAATCTTTTAAGTCATTAAAAATCACATGCCGCCTATTAACGAGAGTTATTACAATGTCTGCTAACTGTAGGAACCCAAAATAATATGGACCTCGACATGCTGATGAATATGTTCGGTGGTCTCGGGGCTGGCAATTTAGCAGCTTCAAACACTCAAAACGGTTCGTAACATACACACTTCACATAGACCTCGAGTCTCCTTCCTTTGTATTTTGCTCGATATCTAACGATCTCAAAGTCGTCTCCTATCTGTCTTTATACAGTGCCCCCCGAAGAACTCTATGCAACTCAGCTGTCGCAGCTGCGTGAGATGGGTTTCTTCGACACGCAAGAAAACATCAGAGCTCTCCGTGCCACAGCGGGAAATGTGCATGCAGCTGTCGAGCGGCTCTTGGGAAATCTCGGTCAGTAGTCATTACATTCTACTAAGTGAGTCTTAGCAGCTGCTGTATTACATTTGTAGTATTCCTGCAATTTAAAGACATCCACACAATTTTAAAGAGTCCATTCACATCTATATCCAAGGCTGTAGACTGAATCCTTTTTAAGCTCACTGTAAGAACGTAAACATTCCTCCTCGGACAGATATGCATAAGAGTTCTTGCATATAATATATATATATATATATATATATATATAATATACCACCCCAAATGGTTTTTTGGGTCAAATTATTACACTAACATTTGTCTTAAAGAGAGCATCACTTCAAGTTTTTAGCCATTAGCTCTCATGTCATAACGGTTTAATCGGTTAGTTCTCTTCTTACAATTACGTTACACTCGTCCTCAAGTGGTGAAGCTCATGATATCTGCGAATGGAGGTCAAGGGTTCGATTTGACTTGAACTCATTGACTATCATACTAGTTTGCGTGGACTTGGGACAATACATACAGGGCATAGGATCAGTCCTTGCTAAGCTCGAGCTGGCTCTTTAACAGTCGAGCCGAGCTTCGAGCCTATTATATCTTGGCTCGTGGTTCGTCGAACCCTTATCGAGCCTACACTTTTATTTTTAAATATTTTATAATATATATTAAAATAAGTATTTTTATTTAATAATATATACCGAACTCGAACTCGAGCTTAAATATCTCGAGTTACACTAATCTTATCGAGTCGAGCCGAGCTTTACTGTTTTTAACCGAGCCGAGCTCGAGCAGAAATTTATCAAGTTAGATCGAGCTCGAGCCAAGCTCGATCCCAACAATACTTAATCGAGTCGAACTCGAACTGGGCCATGTTCGGGCTCGTCTCGGCTTGTTTACACCCCTAGTTTCGCTGTAAGTCGTGGTCGTCCCATAACCGACAATAAGATTTAGATTTGACTCAGACTAAACTTAGTCGGAGTGTAAGGACTACGATGGTTTTGTGTGTGGATAACCCATAAATTCATTAGACAATATTTCCGATATAAAAACTATTAGTCGATCGAAAACCCAGAGAGTCATAACACAACCTCAAGTTTATAGCATATATCCTTGCATGAAACAAATCCAAACAACAAAATAGTCTTAAAGCAGCATCCAAAGCAGTTATTACAGTCATTACTACTACGAAACTTAATCCGCTCAGAAGAAACCTTCCACCAACAGCGCGGCCGAACGATCAAACGGACCGGCCCTGAAGCCTTAGGGTGAAGGCATACAGCGACAGGAGCAACTTCTTCAAGTTCTCCTTGAGCCCCTCGTCGATCAAATTGCCCTCCGCGTCGAACTTGGACGGCGGCTGGAAAGCCTGCACAAAGAACTCGGGCTTGTTGATGAAGTGTAGGTCGAGGAAGACTCCGACCTGCCGGAGTTGGTACTGAGCCCTTCCGGCGCCGAAACCTCCGCCGGCGCTGATCAAGGCGGCCGCCTTGTCGGCGAACGTGTTCGGCGGTCGTGAGGCCCAGTCGATCGCGTTCTTCGTAGGCGCTGTAATAAGAAAGATGCAATGTGATTCAGATAACAGGGAAATAAAATTCTCTTTAGCCCATATGAGCCTAACATATAAGTCCATATG
This sequence comes from Lindernia subracemosa, assembly GCA_028392965.1. Classification (NCBI taxonomy): domain Eukaryota; kingdom Viridiplantae; phylum Streptophyta; class Magnoliopsida; order Lamiales; family Linderniaceae; genus Vandellia; species Vandellia subracemosa. Next base: position 3,818,682 of record JAQPCC010000005.1, read on the forward strand.
TGATTCTATTCTAAAACTAATTGGCAATCGATAGAGTAGTCCACTTAGCTTATATACAGGTCGCAATTGTTCTATCTATAACGGTTGGAAATAAAGTATATAAAAATTAAAAATATGATACACTTCCTTAAGACTTAAGCTTTTAGGTGAAGTGGTCTTTCAACATAATATCAGAGCCTAGGTAGTAGGTCTTCGATACGGATCTTCACGATCACTCATTTAAGAAAATTGCTAGATAAAAACTGCCTAGACGTGAGGGGCATGTTCGAAATAAAATATATAATATTAAAATACGATACACTCCCTTAAGTTTCTAAGTACCGGCGATGGCGTAGTTGTACTCCGGCGAAGCAAAGAGTATGGCGTCAGCCGCGAGAACCTTTTGCCGAAAAGCCTCGACGGCAGGCGGATAAGTTCCGTTAACCTCAAGATCGGTGTTGATCAGTGGAAGTTCCGATATGTCCAAGTACTCAATCTCCAAGCCGTCGATCGATTTCGAGATCTCTATCGCTGGATTAACAAACAACACATTGAAATGGAAACCAAAGAACAGCTTAAGTTCTGAAGCACAGTTCATAGTCGTAGATCTAACCATGGCGATCACAAAAAAAAGCATCAGATAAAGCTGTAACAGTTCTTTGCTGCCATGTGTAATAAACACAATAGATCTAAGACAAAGAAACAATCGGCAAGAAATATGGGGGACGGATTGATCTTATTATTACCAGCACGAACGAGGCCTTTATTGAAGGAACCCTTTCGAAGTGAACCAGCGATGGCGGCGACTTTGACGATTGGTGGTGAGGCAGCCATTGCCGACAGTCCAAGAATCAAAACTAAAAGACTTTACCTTTTTCTTTCTATTTCTTCTTTCTTTGTTAAACGACAAATGAATCAACTACTTACTACACTACAATATGGTCTTGGTCGTGAGTTAATAGTGGTCTATATATAGTGAAAAAATCAAGAGAAAAGTGTGGAGATTGTGGGCAGTTTTTTTTTTTATTTCTTTTGGGATTACACTTTTTAGATTGTGAGAAACAAATTACTCTTAGATTTCTATTATGATTACACCGGACTTACCTAATATACTCAAGAGTCAACTTTACTTATCATAATTTTAGTGCTATGTTGAAGCCCTCGATTTCTTAATATATGGTATCAGAACGGGTTCGATATATGCTTACCGTCACATGATTCATATGTCCACGTGTTAGGTCAGTCACGCCACACGTGAGGGGGCGTTTTGAGATTTCTATTATATCCCACATCATGTAATTATACTCATCCGACTCACCTAATATACTCAAGAGACAATTTCACCTATCACGAATTGATTTTAGGTTGAAACCCTCGATTTCTTAATAGGTATTCTCAAAATATTACCCAAATATTTACGAGATTATTTGACAATACGATGCAAGACTAAAACTTTATTAACACAAGATTTCTTAATTTATTTATTGGCAAAATATCAGTAGGTATACATAACTTTTCGATTTTTTATATTTGCCCAAATAAATTATTAAATTTCATATGTTGAAATAAATTTGGGTTACCGATTATTTTTCGATAAATTATGTCGAAAATATCACTTGATAGCATTCCATGTCAGCAACCAATCGGTAGATATATTTCACGTCAACAGACAAGTATGATTTTTCACTTATTTTGTGGGGAAAATAATTGGATAAATTATGCTATACCTTCACGTAGATATACTGAAATGCGTATTAGTACGTTTTTTATTGTGTGAAACTGCTGTCTAAAACTTAACACGTACCCCCATGGTGCCACTTAACACTGTATTCCATAGCATTATACCTCCCAATTAGGGGTGAAAATGAAAATGAATGCATGAGTAAATAAACCATGATGTTGTTTTTATGTTATTTACAAATCATATGGGTTTCTTATGTTTATTTTTTAAACCATAAGTGAATTATATGCAATTTAGAAAGAAAAAAAATTGGACCCTAATTTATTCCGAAACATGAAGTTACTGACATAATCAAATATAATGACATGAATAAAAATTAGTATACTTATTGATCCAAATAAAAATGATATAACGGCTAAAAAATTAAACATTAAAAATCCAAAAAAAAAAAGGTAAACGCTGAAAATCACTAGAATTGTATTTAATGGATCACCTAGGATCTAGGAAAGGCCACGTGTGTCAAGAAAATGAAAATTTTTTAATCCACAAATCATAAATCGAGGATTGGCAGTTCAATTTCAAAGTCAAAATATGATGATCTAAGTCATATCAATATCTTGGGTTTATTTATTGTTTTGAAATCAAACTTGTTGAAATCATATTTTATATATTGGAATATTTAATAGAAATACATAAATTTGCAATTAAATCACTAATCAAATTGGATCAGTCTAAGTAGACCAAGGGAATTAGTCTGTCTCATAGGAAGTCATATCTCACATAGCGGATAATGAGGTTTAAATTCGACTTAATATATGTAAAATTTTGTTATTGGGCATACGCATACGGGCCCACATAGGAAGAGAGTTGACCGCATAAGTTGTGGGTTTTCATCCTAAAACCTGGTGATAGGTAGAGTGACCCATTAGCTTATATAATAGTCAACTTCTCCCGAGGTTCAGGTTCGACTCAGGTTATGTGAAATTTCATTATTGGGCCTACGCACACGGGCCCACATAGGAAGAGAGTTGCCCGCATAAGTTGTGAGCTTTCATTCTAAAACCAATGGTGATAGGTGGAGTGATCCATTAGCTTACATAATAGTCAACTTCTCCCGAATTAATCGATGTGGGATGACATGTGGGTAATGTTCTTTAATACTCTCCCCCACTCTTTTCGAACCTCACGACCCACTAGGATCTTCCGTTCTGATACCATGTGAAATTTTGTTATTGGGCCTACGCACACTGGCCCACATAGGAAGATAGTTGACCGCATAAGTTGTGTGCTTTCATTCTAAAACCAATTGGTGATAGGTGGAGTGACCCATTAGCTTATATAATAGTCAACTTCTCCCGAATTAATCGATGTGGAATGACAAGTGGGTGATGTTCTTTAATAGTTTAGGCTTAGTCGGAGTTTGGAGCATTAGTTGACGTTAAGTGTGGATACCTCGTAAAAAAAAATATAGAAAGTTCGATCTAATATCAACTTGTAATTGTTTTACGTAGAAATTAATAAATTTAATAAGAACACAATACGAATTGAGTGGTATCATGTATATTTATTTTGACGTAATCAATAAGGATGTTTAAGATTATTTTCGAGATACCAAAAAAATTGAAATTGAATAATATTTATACAGTAGTTTTGAGCTGAAACAAACCAAACAAAAAAATACATTGCTTTGGGGTGAAGTCTAAAAATTAATTTTTAAAATTTTGAATTATTAATCAAAAGTCTAATGTATGCGAATTTGTGATGTCATAGATAAATACTCTGGAATTTTAAGTTGACCTTTCACAAGGCACCACGTGGGAAATAAAATAATAATTAATAATTTTAAAACATTATAACTAGACACGTTTTATTATGAAATAAGTTAATTATGGATGGTTAAATAATTAAGATTTGGATGTTTTTGGATTATTGATGGATTTGGAAGTATTATATTAAATGATGATACACTGCAAAAAATGTTGTTTTATGTGACCATTTTTTTGTGAGAAAATTAAAATTCATCACATAAAACTAGATGAATTTTAAACGTGCTATTTATTTACGCATGGCGGAACCGCTATTTCATGGCGGTCAGTTAAACAAAGTTTAACGGCTACTTCATCTAATCATGCAGAAATTTTAGCTATTCATGAAGCTAGTCGAGAATGTGTTTGGTTGCCGTCGATAATTGAGCATATACAACAAACTTGTGGGTTATTATCGGAAAAGTTACTTCCGACGATTTTATATGAAGATAATGCTGCATGCATTGCCTAATTAAAGGAAGGATATATTAAGGGTGATAGAACAAAGCATATTTCACCAAAATTTTTCTTTATCCATGATTTAGAGAAAAATGGTGATATTGATGTACAACAAGTGCGATCAAGTGAAAATCTTGCAGATTTATTCACGAAAGCACTTTCCCCAATAATTTTCAAAAGATTGGTATATTCAATTGGAGTTCGAAGACTTCGAGATTTGGAATGAAGTTATCATCAGGGGGAGTAAATACGCGTTGCACTCTTTTTCCCTTCACTGAGGTTTTTCCCATGTGATTTTCCTAGTAAGGTTTTTAATGAGGCAACAATCGAAAGCGTATCTAAAAGAATCATGTTTAAATAATTAAGATGTGAATGTTTTTGGATTATTGATGGATTTGGAAGTATTATATTAAATGATGATAAGATGATAAGATGAGATGTTTAATTGAAGAGTTTGTATTTTAGTGTGAGGTGTAGAATTATAATTAATGTGATTAGTTGTAATAGTGAATTTTTAGTAGTATAAATAGGTGATTAGAGTTCATTGTAAAATACACCAAGTATTAAAATACTTAATCTCTCTCTAATCTTTCTCTCTTTATTATTATAAGCTATATTATCATTATAATCTTAATAGAAGTATAATTATAATAAAATAATCTTAATATAATATTAATCACAATTAATATTTTTATAACACGTTTAACTTTGTCACTGGATTATTATTATTATTATTATTATTATTATTATTATTATTATTATTATTATTATTATTATTATTATTATTATTATTATATTATGAAATAAGTTAATTATGGATGGTTAAATAATTAAGATGTGGATGTTTTTGGATTATTGATGGATTTGGAAGTATTATATTAAATGATGATAAGATGATAAGATGAGGTGTTTAATTGAAGAGTTTGTATTTTAGTGTGAGGTGTATAATTGTAATTAATGTGATTAGTTGTAATAGTGAATTTTTAGTAGTATAAATAGGTGATTAGAGTTCATTGTAAAATACACCAAGTATTGAAATACTTAATCTCTCTCTAATCTCTCTCTTTATTATTATAAGTTATATTATCATTATAATCTTAATATAAATATAATTATAATAAAATAATCTTAATATAATATTAATCATAATTAATATTTTTATTATTATTATTATTATTATTATTATTATTATTATTATTATTATTATTATTATTATTTGTGTCGGTTTGAACTTTTATTAATTTTGTAATGCTAGCTTGATAGCTGACGTTTGCTCTACAATCAAGCAATATAATATAAATGCACCTAATATTAATATTAACGAGTAAACGATAAATTTGGTGCTTATATTATACCAAAGTTTCACTATTGATGCTCAAACTTTTAAAAGAGTCGTTTTAGTTTATGAACTTTGTAAAACCTTTTCTTTTTTGTTCTTTTGACCTAAACAACTGGTAAAAGAACAAAAATTGAATAGTTTTGCAAAGTTTAGGAAATAAAACGGAGCATTTAAAAGTTTCAGCACAAAAAATAAGAACTTTTTTTTAATTGTTCAACTTTACTACGTATTTGTGGATTCAATTTAGACTGAACTTAATCTGGTTGTGGGGATTACGACGTGATTGTGTTGGGATACCTCTGGAAACAAAGAAAAGGTTAAAAAAAATCTCGTGGTGATCGAAGCTGAATTTTATATTAAGTAAAAAAATTTATAACTATTGATGTTTAAACTTTTAAATGTTCCGTTTTATTTTCTAAACTTTGCAAAATCGTTCATTCTTTTTACAGGTAATTTAGGTTAAAAGAACAAAAAATGAACGATTTTGCAAGGTTTAACAATTAAAACGGCGCATTTAAAAGTTTGAGCACCAATACTGAGACTTTGATATATTATAAGCACCAAATTTGCCGTTCACTCAATATTAATCTATAATCTCTCATTAACTTTTTATATCACCAATCTAATTAGTTATCATCGATCGGAGACAATGCTTAAAAAGATACGAATTCTAAAATTCGAGTTCTGTTTAATTTTTATTCAACTACCTAAGCTCGAGTTTTGAAATATGAAAAGTTCCTCGAATAGTTTCATTTTGTTATACGAGGTTAAATTACGAGGCCATATTATATAAATTTATAAAATACAAGGGACATGTTGTAAATTTACACAGCATTCCCGGCATATCTTTAAAAATTTATTCTATCCTACTCATTTGGGAAACCAACCCAACTCAGTTTGGATTTATAACACTCATTTAAAATTCAAATTATTGATCACGTGTCAAAAAAATTCAATGAAGTTGAGTTGCATCCCGCATGGCTAGGGAAGAATAGACCATCTTTAAACGACGTTTATTGCAAAGACTATGTTAGGAATATTTCATTGTGTTCAATTAATTATAATTATCTTTGTTGTGTATTTATAAAGATTCTCTTTATAGGAGGCTTAGTGTAATTGGGCTTTGTTAGGGGCCCAAGTATTATATACCAAAATGTGGTATAAATACTTGAACCCTAACACATAATAAAGTGTGTTTTGTGTGAAAATCATCTAGAGAGAGAGATTTTAGAGAGAAGCTCCCAACCTTCCTCAAGAACACACAACACCCCACGTACACTAATTCTTCCCATCAAACGTGGTTTAAATCGTCCCTAAGTTATTTTGTTAGGATCAAAAGGCTACCAACAAGTGGTATCAGAGCCAAACGCGTTCGGATTTGAGTCAAATTTCTGAAAATTTTGGGCATTTCAAGTTTTTTAGTTAGAAAGTTTTTGGTCTTGTTCTTGAGCTTTTGGGTTTATTTTACTGATTTTGCAAGCTCAAGAATTAAATATACTATTTTTGTTTGATTTTAAGTGTTTACCCAACATTTTCAGTCAAGTTTGGGTAAGATTTAAGCCAAAATCGTGTATGAAGTTAGTATTTTCTGCTACAATGTTGATATTTGGGTAGATGAATAACAGTGCCCAGAATTTGGTCAACTTGGTCAATATTCGGGTGATTTTTGCTCAGAAATTCGGCTGATTTGGTCAACTTGGTCAATTTTCGAGTAATTTGGTCAATATTCGGGTTTGCTCAGAAATTCGGCTGATTCGGGTAATTTGGTCAATTTTCGGGCAATTTTGATTGTTAAAAAAAAAAAAAAAAAAAAACACGGCGAATGAGCTACCCGATTTTCCACTGTAGTCATTAGAGTTACCCGAGTCTTACACATATATATACAGTAAAAATACTGGTAAATTACGGGCAAATTACAATTCAATCCCAAACATATCAATTCAGCCCCAATACTTTTGATTTGGCCAAAATATTTTTCAATTCACTCCCCAACAGCCCCAATACTTTTGATTTGGCCAAAATATTTTTCAATTCACTCCCCAAAGGTACAAATTAGTCCCAAATTTTTAAATTTGGATAAAAAAAAAATAAAAAAAATTTGATCAATTAAACCCAGAAATTTTCGTTTTGGTCCAAATATTTTTCAATTTAGTCCTAAAATCTTCAATTTGGTCCAAAAGAGTTTTTGATACTTATTCTGCCCATATATTTAAAGTTTTTTCTTGGCACATTCTAGAAAAATTTTGGTAATGTTTTTGAAGTTTTCGACCTCACTTCAAAACTTTTCGGTGCGCAACTAAAAGTTTTCGACACATAAAAATTTTCGAAACTTCACGATATTTTTCGACACTTCAAAATGTTTCGGCACTGAACTTTACAAAAGCCAAATTTTTCAAATCCACAAAACGCGTCAATGATCACCTATCCAACAATCAACTTAGGTCGTATTTGGCATATTATAGAAAAAGTTTTGGTAATTTTCCCGAAGTTTTCGAAATCATTCTAAAATTTTTAGGTACACACCAAAAAAAAAATTTCTACACTTATTTTCTTCGATACTTCACTATACTTTTTGATAAAACCAAAATTTTCGGAACTGAATTTCCAAAAGCCAAATTTTTAATTTTTAAATTTAAAAAAAAAATGAATGCTCAAGCTAGAAAAATTGAGGAATTAGAAGCAAAATTTGCTAATAATTACTCTGTGTTGCTTAAGCAACAGGAAGATCTAGCTTTCGCTAATGAGGATTTGGCTAACACAAAGTCAAAGGTCATTAGCTTAAGAACTAAGTTAGCGATTAGTGAAAAGAATGTCTGTGATATGACAAAAAGATTACGTTCTTGCGAAGATGAGCGAAATCATGTCTCATCAAAATATGAGATAATCTTAGAGGAACGGCGTATGCTTTACTCTAAGATTGAACTTTTAGGGAACGCTATTGCGAAAAGAAGCCAGGCAGATGAAAATCCCTCTTCTAACTTAGTGTCTTTAGGGGAAAATAATTTACATTTTAATAAACCTACTTCTTGTTGGGAAACTCCGGAGGTTGCTAGTAAAATTGCAGAATTGAACGCAACCTTGGAATCAGAAAGAGTAGGTTTCCGAGCTGAAAAGGAAAAACTTTTAGAGGAGATTTCAAATCTCAAAAATTCCCCGCCCTTACCTGTCCTAAATAATCTTTCCATAGAAATATCTTCTATTAAGCAGGATAAGAGAATTCAAACTGACGCTCATGTTCCCAAAGCTAAAAAGGCTTTTACTAGTAATTCTAAGTCAATTTTGACTGAAGCTGAAACGTTAAGTAAAAGCAAAATGCATAAAAATTCTAAGGAACAAGAGAAAGTTAGGAAGGAGAAAGGAAAATCGTCATTATCTTTCAAAATTAAGGTCGAACATGTTCAAGATTTTCCCTCTCATATTCCTCTTCAAAGGAAAGCGTGCAAAGAAGAAGTTCAAAGCTTAAGCAAACGAACTTCCACGCTTATCCCTCATCATTATAGAGTGAATGATGTCAATTCTTGTAGGCAATACGACTCATCATCTGATGACGCATATATTGCGATAAGCTCGTATTCATACTTGAAATACCCGGTCCAGATTAAGTCTGAAAGACACCTTCTGCGACTGGCTATGGAGAAAATCTTCAGATCTTCTAAACCTAGACACACATTCACCGGCGCTGAATTGTCATTTCCCTCTAAGGTTCACCAAACTTGGATTCCTAAATCAGAAATCAAATTAAATAGGACTTTAAAGGATGATTTAGGATGTATATCTGAACCAAATGTGCATAAATTGTTTTCTGCTAATCAGGGAGGACCCATCCAAAAATGGGTACCAAAGTCCCGCTAATATTTTGCAGGAGCCCAATCACGTGTGGTAATTCGACGATGGTTGCTCCACACGCGTGATTGGTATGAGATGAGAGCAACCACAAAGCCCCGATCATGAGTAGTAGTTAGAAGATGGTTGCTCCATACTCATGATCGGTATGAGACGAGAGCAACCACAATAATTCCATCATGCACGGTACTCGGGTTGCTCCACATGCATGACTGGTAAGACACGCGAGCAACCGCATCCCGCACGTATGGTACTTTGAAGTTGCTCCACATACGTTATAAAGGGAAGCACGGTGAGCAACTACACCGTAGGTAAATTTTATATATGCATTCCATAGTAAATTTTGGCATGCATATCGAGCTGAAAAGACAATATACCTACTTTGAAAATAATAGGGTACAATATAGCTATGCATGCTTCAAAAGGACTTTTACTTTCAAATTCTTGGATGCATGCATACATGAGTCGAAATGCAAAATACTCTATTTTAAGATAGGTACATTTTCATTATGCATACAATTTTAAAATTTTCGAGCTTAAACTTTCAAGTATGCATATAAGCTGAATCGCAAAAATTACCTATCTTATGTAGGAGCGTCAAAGGTAGAAAACGTACATTTTAATATGCTTAGTTTAAAGAAAATTAATTCTTTAAGTATGCACCATAGCAAATCTCATACAATATATATTATATCAATATAATATATAGTATAAAAATATATTTTACTAATAACGATTAATATATATATATATATATAAAAGGCCATCAATATTTAAAAAAAAAAGAGGCCATAAAAAAAATAATAAAAAAAAGAATGTTCTCTCCTCTTCATCAAGCTTCATGGAGATTACCTCCGACCTCCGAAGATGGACCTCAAAAGAAGAATCTCGAGCCTACAACGGTCAACTCTTTTCAAAAGGCGACGGTGGCTACAAATGCAAATCTCGGTGCTCGCTTCAATCGACCTGCTCCGGATTGCTGACAAACAAAGCAGCACTCACCACTTCCTACCGGATGCAAGGACTTCGTTCCCATGATTCAGTCAAACCCAACCGAATCTAAACCCGGAACATCACCGAGAGACAGTCAAAATTATAGCCAAGTCTATTAAAACCTTTTGAAAAGACCGACGCTACATGATTCCCTCATCTCACAAATTATTCGGATCAACCCCCATAGGTACAGGTGCTAATTTTATTAGCTCCCGGGTAGAAGTCACCGCAATAGGTCCAACGGCGCGTGCACAACCGAGCCTTACCCACTCGTCTGTCTCACAAAAGACAGGTGTTTCAAGAAATCACGGGGAACCATGTCTACTATCACCGCTTCACTCGGAAGCGGGAGATATTGAATTAAGTGGTACTCAGCCCCACCACCACACTTTCTTGCACACATCGAGTCTAGTGTGTCCTCACTCCCCATATTTTTAATACTTTCTAGGACACATACACTTTTATAACACCTGATCTTTGTGATCACGTCAGAACTTCCGTAGACATGTCATTTTAAGACATGCTTCGAGGATCGGAAGGAAGTCCTGCCGTTGTAACATCAAAGCAACAACGGTTTCAGGCCATCGTCTCGAGCTAGTCTCTAGAACGATGTAACGGGACGCCTATGTGGCCCCGGTTCTTCAAGAACTGTCCTCACAGGCCACGTCTCGGAGCTTGTCTCTGAAGTCGTGTCGACGGATTGCCTTAGTGGCTCCGTCTGGTTATTACCATCACCGACCTGTCGTTTGTGTCCTTCTAATCTTCCTATACAAGCATGCCGATTTCGTTAGCACGAATCGCCATGAGGGGGAGAAGGGGACACACATAAACAAACAGGTCGGACCACCCACCAACTTCCGCCGAGCTTACCACTCTGAAGCCGGGCTCCCCTACACTTGAATGGAACATTCCAAAGGAGCCTCGGCACATTTTACAACACCCCACGCGTACCTTCTTCCGGAGCCAGACAAGCTTCCTCGAGGCCGAACCAGACAACTTCCTTCGAAGAAGACGAATCCGGCGCCGAGAAGAAGAGGAGTAGACTTGACTTGACGACTTCAAACTACGGAGAAAGACCAGGATAAGATGCGATCAAAGTACAAGATCCGCGACATCATCAAAGTCAAATTTCAAGGCGTGGATCACTATCTACATCCGGTCTACAGAATATAGCGTCAAGTCAAGAGAGTCCTAGCTGAAGAGCATTCAAAGCCTCTGCAAGAATGGGAGATAGCCCTTGTAGGGGGAGATTGCTAGGACTCAAGATGTTAATGGGAAGTCTTCGTGACCCCGGTTTCTTATACGACGGATTGCCTTTGTGGCTCCGTCTCGTCATTTTTCCTGTTCGTGACGGCGATCGCCTTCGAGACACGACTACAAGACTTTGCCAAGACGTTAGAAGACCAAATCCTAACCAAAGTCTACCGAGCGATGGAAGGCTCATCTCGAGACACCGGCAAGGCCCCCGTCACCGACAGTTTAGCCCGAGCTCCTACTGTGCCTACCAACGCCATCCTCCTTGTCCCGACGACGTGACCAACATGCCAAATCATCAAGCGTCGTCAAATCAAGCAAACACCGCCGACTTTCAAAAACCGAAGTTTCCGCCTCGTGTATGTCTCTTCAAACTTCAAAGAGAACTTCCCAATCCCAACACAAGGTTGACCAAAAAGTAGGGGAAGTTGCGTCATTATCGAAAGGAGAGATCGAACACAAAAAGAAGAAAATTCTTCAAGATTTGGCAAGCAACTTCAAACACCTTCCGGCATTTACGAGTCGAGCTTCAAAAGAAGATTAAGAAGATCTGGTGCCGAGAACCGAAGAATAAGACACGGTGAGCTTGAAGATCTCCAAAAGAAGAGGTCAAAAGACAAGACAAGGAGGAAATTCGTTTAGGACTCAGGCAAATGCACTAAGCCCCACAAAGATAATCCATGTCGAATTGAAGATTGAACACAAAGGGGGAGATTGTTAGGAATATTTTATTGTGTTCAATTAATTATAATTATCTTTGTTGTGTATTTATAAAGATTCTCTTTATAAGAGGCTTAGTGTAATTGGGCTTTGTTAGGGGCCCAAGTATTATATACCAAAATGTGGTATAAATACTTGAACCCTAACACATAATAAAGTGTGTTTTGTGTGACAATTCATCTAGAGAGAGAGAGCCACCCAACACTCTCCAAGAACACACACACCCCACGTTAAATTAATTCTTCCCATCAAACGTGGTTTAAATCGTCCCTAAGTTATTTTGTTATGATCAAAAGGCTACCAACAGACTAAGAGGCATCATATGTGTTGGTCTTCCTTATCTCGCCCCTAGTCGTCCTTTGCTTGTAGTTCGCCGCTCGGCTTCTTCCGCTCGTTCGTTCGGTCCCTCTGTTCGTTGTTCGTCCGCAGCTCGCATGTCCACCGCTTCCTGCTCGCTCGCTAATCGTCCGCCCCTTGCTGCTCTCTTCTAAACCCAGCTCACGTACCGCTTTAATGGGCGAACATCCCTTTTTGAGTATGGCATTGCCACTCCACTCCCTTTTGGTAGAGAAAATGTCTGGTCCGCCACTCTCTTCTAAAGCCCAAAGATAAAAAAAAAATAGCAAGACTCATAATAGGTAATAAATAGATTTCAGCTAAAACAAAAACAAAAGCATTCTATTTATACAAAACATATAATAAACAAAGTATACATTCTGCTGCTGCAGCAGATAAACACTTACAGAGCTCAAAACTTCCTTTACATCAACCTTTACAACAGACAAAATGCAATATGTCCTTTTCCAACCTCTCCAGGTTAAGAAAGTTAACCACGGTTAGACGAGCTAACACAAGCATGTGGTCAGCACTCATCGAAGACTACGTCGGCGGGATCGCCGATCCAAGGCCGGCCTTCCCTCCATCGAAACTTGATCCTCAGCTTACCATTCGCATCCACCCCGACTACTTCGCCTCTACTCCCGTGGGTCTCCATGCCCCAGCCCCACCGGGGGGTGACCAGCCCGTCTCTGATCCTCACCTTGTCGCCGACCCTAAAGGGGCTGACCCTTTCCATCTCGTGGCTCTTGCAGAGCCACAGCCGGTCCAAGAAACAGAAGGCGACCCACAGGTCGTCCTGTTCCGCACGGTGGACCAATCCTATGCTCGAGGGGGACACGCCCCCCCACTGATGGGTCGGGTTGGCCACGTTGGGCTTAACCCTGACCCAATCTTGAACCTGAAGCTCTCTTTCCTCGACGGTTTCGACCTCGGTCGGGTCCAGAGCCCAGACCCGGGAGCCCGCAGGGGTGTATATCCTCAGCTTCCCATCCGCGTCTACAGCCGAGATGGTCCCTACGCTCGAGTGGCTGTGGCCCGACCAGCCAAAACGTGGCTGCTTGATCGAGTCCTTGACCCTGACCCGCTGGCCGATCGCGAGCTTGTCGACCCGTTCGAGGTGGGGGGCGGGCCCCGTCCACGTATCTTGTTCCCCGCAGAATGCTACTTGTATGATGCTGCCGTCCCACTCGTCGTCCCCATACCCGAGCCCCTGCACAACCCCGATGCAGCCCGGGGCGACGGATTTCCAGCCGCCAGCAGTAGATCTCAGTCGAACCCAATCTCCCACTTCGAAAAAGTGCTCGAGCTCGAGGTCCGCCGGGTCGCCCCTCCACAGCCCTTTCAGACCGTCGAATGCAACTCTCACCTCGCCGCTGGCACTCACGTTTATTACAACCCCTCGAGAGTCGACGTGGGCCCCTCTCCAGCCCCACCTCGGTTCGACCAGCCCGGAGCGGAATCTGACGTGGTGGCCCACTTTGAATCCCGGGACCTTTTCGACGTCGCTGTAGTGCGTGAACCACCTGCCTCTACGGGAGCAGCATGCAAGTTCTAGATAGCCCGTGTCAGGCACGCTGTGGACCACGGCTAGGCTTTCTTTGCCAATGTTGGTCCAGTCGTAGCTCGGCCTCACGCCAACGCTCGGCTTTAAGCGTACCCAATCGCCTACATCAAACTGGGGAAGACGTTCGGCGTCCCCAGGAGATAGTCTCCAAAGGCCGTGTCTACCTGCAATTTTTACCTGGTAAAAAAAATTGTCACTAATACGAAGGAAAAAAATATTGCGTTGAAGATAACTAAAAGATAAGAGGCGATCAGAGAGAGGCTGAAAAGATCAGGCAAGCTTACATTCAAAGCACCGTCCATGTCGATCCTCGAGATTTTCCCGACGGTAGCAGGCGTCTCATTCGACCATCCGAGCCGAGGCTGAGAAACAGATGGGAGCATGCGAACGTCTTGTCCCAATTCAAAAGGAAGCACTTTCTCCACATCAGTCACTGAACAGCAGAAGAGTTTGCCACGGAAGCAAAATGCGATTCCCATATCTCCGTCGTCCTCGAGACTGTGGACGATGCCAATGCTGTTCCTGGCAACGTCTTCCCAGCCATATTTCGGAGAAGGAACAGAAGCTTTCACCCTAACCCAATCCCCAACCTGTGTGGATAATATAACCATCAACAATAATGTGGCGCGTTTACGCTTTGATTGTTGCAAAAGATTTTTATTACCTCGAAATCTTCCAACTTTTCCATGTCCGAAGAATCGGCCTGCCACGGAATGGGTCGGTTTGGAATTTCAAGGATCAAAAGGCCATCGTTCTCTATTTCCGTGACTCTTCCAACGCTGTGATGAGTCTCGCCACCCCAAGCATATCGCGGCTCAGCAACAGAACGTTTTACACAAACTCGATCGCCAATCTGATATAAAACGGAAAAACACGAGCTTTACATAATTCAACTTCACGTGATAATCCAACAAAAAAAAAAAGATTTTTACCCTAAAGGGCTCGACATGTTCAACCTCCTCAGGCTCGCAATGCCACGGAGCGGGAAGATAGCTTAGTTCCAACAAGAGGCTGTAATCTGGTCTAATACAACACACAACGCCAATGCTCCCAGGTGTAACGGATCCTAGCCCGTGTTTAGCTGTAGTGAGTGTGGGCCTTACACGGGCCCAATCGCCGACTTTGAATTCTTCGACCCTTTGCATTTCCGCAGGGTCGGCTTTCCAACCTCTGGAGGCTCCAGGAAAACCGACACGTAAGATTCCATCGTCATCAACGCATAAGACCGTTCCAATGCTATCGCGTGATTGATCACGCCACCCAAATCTGTGCATATATGCAAAATCTGTTATAGTAGTGTTCTAATGATAGGACATTCATGACAGCGTGGTTCGTCTACCACTGACTGTCTCTTCAATAGTAAGTGTAAATGATAGTTATACGTTGACGGGGAGATTCATTAGAACTCGGGTTAATTATTTTGTCCTGTAATTTAGGGGGTATAGCATAATAGGAACAATAAATTTAGGGGATGTCATTATACGGACAATTACTTTCAAAATTAAGCAATTTTGGAACATTATAAGCCGGAACGCTAGATTTTGCCCCTAGGGCTCCGGCGTATAATCTAGGGTTCCGGCGAACTTGGGGGATGACATTTTTACGAATAATAACATTCAAAATTAAGCAATTTTGGGACAAAATCTCAGGCTCCATCATATAATGTCCCAAAATTGCTGAATTTTGAAACTTATTGTCCGTATAATGTCATCCCCTCAATTTCCTGTCCATATAATGCCACATCCCCTAAATTACAGGCCTAAAAAAGTAATTAACTCTTGGAACTATCAGCCGCTTTTTAGAAAGGGAAAATATTTGTGGCAGAACTTGACTGAAGCAAACTAATCTCTATTTTCTGAGGATTAATCTATTTTCTAATGAGCTCGTGATTAAGTCTAAATGAATCCCTATTCTTTATCTAACAGATAGGTAAGCCTAGAAAAAATCGAATTTTTTTTTTTGGTCTCCATTATATCGAACTCATACCTCGGCTCAGCAATGTCAGGCTTCAATTGCACATGTTGTCCCCTATCAAGTGGAATCACTTTTATGACTTCATTTTGCAACACCTTTACTATTCCAGGAGCAGAGCAAAATGATACAACAAGGTGATCGCCGTCTAGAACACTCTGCACAAAACCAACAGCCTTGTGCGTGGCACCGTTCCAACCATAAGTAGGCACAGTAATACTTCTTTTGTATTTCACCCAGTCGCCAACTTGGTATCTGCGAATATGAATTTGCGAAAAGTTTGATCGGCCAAATAAAAGGCGTTTAAGGTAGCAAATATTGATCTTTGTGATGTTTACATACGATGTAGGAGACAAATGGACTCCTTTCTCTATCAGAGCCTCCATAAGGTCTTCAGAAATCCACTCACGTGGAAGAGCCTCCAAATAGTCTCTCAACGTCTTACCACTGTAAAGCACCAAAACATTTTTTTTATATCATAGGGGAGTATATGAAATTTTGTGATATGTGCACGTGAAATCAAAATATGACTCAATCTTCAAAAGAATACACAAATGAAGGCATTTAAAGTATATATGTATCAGAAACTAGCCTGTGATTTCTAACATCGACTGCTGCATTAGGATATTTAAGCATAACAAAAATCCAATGCATATTCTCGCGTATCATTTTTGCTGTATCGGCTGCTATATGAAAAGCATTATCACCATCATCATCCTGAATATGAAATAAGAGGAAATCAGCGCTTTGAAAATGAATACACTTTGAATAAACGGGGCGAATCTTATATCAAATTCTTACCCAAAAGAAAAAGGATCAAAATACACAATAAAATTCTTAAATCATGTACGCGCAAATACTTCTATGATGAAGTTCACACTATCTTCAATCTTCTAGCATGCTAACTAACGAAGGGTGATTTTAATAGAGTAAAACTATTTCAGAAGAGACATTTCATAATCCAACAATCAAGTGTTTCATCGGATAAAAAGCATCACTATCACCTCCTCATTCAAAGTAGCATGTCCTAGAAACAATGTCAGAATAACCACTGTACAAATGCAGCTCCATAACAACAAACTAACCTGCAAGTTGCAGTTCGCCCCAGCAGATAGAAGCAATTCAACACAAGACTTTGCACCCCTGGCCAATGCCACGTGAAGAGGAATTGTGTTTTGAGAGTTTCTGGCGTTTACATCAACGCCAGCTTCCAATATGATCTGCGCGAGATCAAAGACAAATTACATAAACGTCACAAAACCATAAGCCCGACAAATATCTTCCGCTATATGATTTCAGATGTTCATAGAGAAAGAACAGCCTCATCAACATCAGGTTTTCAACGACAATACATACCTTCACTAGTTCAACGTCATTAGCCATGGCAGCAGTGTGCAAAGCAGTTTGGTGTTGCGCATCTTGAGCAGCTGGATTTGCACCTGCCGCCAGCAATATCCTCAGTAGTTCTCTACCCTCTGTGTTACCATACAAATTTGTCAGAAGAGTAACGTTATATTCTATAGATATACCAAAGAAAAAAGAATTAGCAGCGATGAACACATTTCTAAAAATCATCAATCAATATCCTACCAGATTCGTGATGTTTCTTGGTAGCAGCCGCCATACACAATGCTGTTCCTGTGGGACTTGGGATATCTATAACTTCAGCAACATCTTCCTCAGAAGCAAGCTCAACCCATCTTTTGACCACAGCTACATTCCATGTCATTATACACAAGTGCAAAGGCCTGAGAGAAAATATATAAATAGACGAGGCTTAGATCATGTTTCTAATGTTGCGATAGGCACATAATTATTGCCAGCCAGTAAAATTCTAACATCATTCACAAAAAACATAACACAAATAGAACATGCACTGCATCATCTCCTCCTTCAGCTAGACATTTCGCATTATGATTTGATTCTTATGATGGCTGATACAAGAGACCTTTCGCCTAAGTGTATGATGTTTTGTTCTTACGTCAAATGTTTGGAGTTAGAGATGCTCATTGATTTGCATCCCCCATTTTCCAATAAGACAATAGCACAATCCGTGAATTTCTTCGTAACAGCTCTGTGAAGCACGGATTCGCCTTCATCATCAACAGCATTTGGATCAGCACCTGCCAAAAGTAACTCCTAGCAGCATCCAAACAGAAGAAAAGTCAATAAACGCACAATACAGGGCATGCAAACAGGTACCATAAGACAGCACACAGGCTCATATTACAAAACATAGGAGAATAAAGTAGATCGACTAGAATTTCCATGTCATTTAACTGAGAATATAGGCATGCCCTCGAACGATGCACATGGATTTATTGTTCTATAAAAGTTTCGATCACACTTTTACACAAGATAGTCCAGCCAAGGCTGAGTGATAAAACATACCCGCATGCAATCTGGTTGGCCATGGTAGGCACAGACATGGGCAACTGATGGACCGAGGCCTTCCCTTAATCTAGATTTGACATTAGCTGAATGTTTAATGAGTGCACGGACACACTCAGGTGAACCAGCTGCTAGAGCAAAAACAAGGGGAGGATCACCGTCTTTGTCGAGTACATCAACATTTGCTTCTTCACATTCCAAGATTGCTTCAACGAGTTCAGCACTACCCCTTCTACACGCAAGGTGAAGAGCAGTTTGACCATCTGCATTTTGTGCCTCTAATAAAGACCGAAAAGAAATATGACCATTCCCTGCAGTAGTCTTTGCAAGCATATCTCTGTGGAAATCAAGTTAACGAGCTTTTCATTAAATGAGTTTTAGCAAAAAGATTAGGTGTGAATTTTCTAAACAAAATTGTCCTTACTGCACAGAATTCAGATTTCCTTCAGAGACAAGACGATGTAGAAGGCTTGGATTTGGTAGGGAAATTTCTATCTCGGCCAACTGAGGGGGCGCTTCCCCATTCATTGAAGGGTTCACTTGCAAGTTACTGATCATAATCCAATCCAATAGTTTGTCAAATTCAGAAAATGGCTTTTATGTATTTATATATGTTCTTAAACGCATACGGATGCATGCTAAGTGATTCTTCACAAGGGGATCTTACTTGTTGGGGCTTGTCGAACGGCTCCGAGGAATCTCTTGAAAGTGTCGAAGAAATATAGCCAACATTGAATGAAAGGTAGGCCTTTTCGATGGCTTAAAATGTAAACAGTCACCAATCATCTTCCACAATTCCCTAGGTATGCCAACTCCAACAACACTAGCATATTGAGGAGGCTGTTTTTTAGCCTTCACAACAGATTGATAGATCTCGTCATAACTTAAGCCAGCCCATCTGCACAAAAAAGACCTCACTCATTATCCGACCTAATAAATGTAATAATAATAATAAAAAAAATATGCGTAATGAAATCCACCCGACACATACGGGATAGATCCAGTGCACATTTCGACCAACGTACAACCGAAGCTCCAAGCATCTGACTCTGGTGAGATGCCAATAGCACCATCCCAGAAAATAGGCAGCGATTTTTTAACTGGTTCCCATGCCTCAGGTGCGGTATAATTAGGGCTGAGCATTGTGCAATCCATGCAAGAATGAGTATTGGAAGATTCAGACTCTTTCGGAGCTTTCCTGCAGTTGGGCTTCTTTAGAATTGGTGCGAGCCCATAATCTGAAACCACGGCATGACCATTAGCATCCAAGAGAAGGTTCGATGGCTTAATATTCATGCATACAACGCCAGCTGCATGAAGTTCAGCAACCCCACGGGCAATATCTGCTCCATATCTGCATTGAGAAAATTACACAACAACTAGCAAGTCAACAAAAATTGATAAATTTGCCAATATAGCAATATTACAACATTAACTGAGTTGCTTTACAGTAGCAAACACTGGGGAGATTAAAGATAGCAACGCGACAAAGCATATAAAGAGATAAATTCTCAGAGGAACAAATGAACAGTTGACAAAGATTAATCATTATCTGCAAGGAAGTAAGAAAACAACTATGGTAGTGTGGGCGATCGCTTTTGACAGCTATGCAAGAAACATAGGTATGCATAAAGTAGTATTCACACTTCAGTCTGCGCTTACCATATTATACAGTTCACTGATTAGTGCAAATAATAATCTAGTTGCCCATGGGATGAGGAAGGTGAATGCATATGGAAGGAGATTGACAAATCAGGTGGGTCACCGTCACCCCACTTTATCGATATTCACGACTCAAGATAGTACACAACGTAAAAGAATTGAATTCAATTCCAAAAAATAGTATTAGGAAAGAAGTTATCACCAAAAATAGCATCACTAACTATAAATTAGATAACTCCGCTCCTATAACCATCCATCCATCCAGAAGCATGGTGCTGCTCCAAAACTAACATATTGAAAAGGAAAAAGTCGATGTTCTGACTATATATGTAATTTTATTGTGCTAATCACAAAATGACACTATTAATCTCTTTTCTTTTCCCGAAAACTTACAGCATACACGTATTTATTCATTTAATGAAGAGGCTTTAGGCCCATTTTCAACATTTCTGTAGTTCCCCGATACCTATTGTAGTAATTTTAACGAATAAGAGAAACCCATAATACTGGCAACCAGAACCCTGTTCCCTCTCTATAGGTACAGGCAGTAACTAAGTTAGCACATAAGCGTTTAACCTTTTATTAACACCATCCCGAAAAATCTCAACTACTTTATGCACATGAATCTACGAAATATAGTAAAATCCATAAATATGAGATATTTATATCTTATGTCTTCTAAATGAATTCCACCAAAATCCCAACACCTTGATACCACAAATACATATGAGACAGCACCGCCCGACAAAAAGGTTTCTAGCACATGGAGCCATTAAGAATCTAAAACCCTATCAACATAATTTCCAAAAACGGCACACCAAGTTACCATAAGATTCAGCCGACAGAAAGTAAAAAAGGTGGTAATCACATAATGCCATATGTAAGGCGAACAAGACAACAAACCAGCAAATACGAACAATGGAAGTAATATAGAATCAACAAAACCTGAGTATCTGTTCCAGCGTGAGCCTTCGCCCGTTACGCTGCATCTCGGTATGCAAGGACCCGTGACACCTATTCATAACCAAACAAAGACTATTTTCAATCCTCGTCACCCCATGGAACGTACAAACATTCCGACACCACATAGATTTTCTCCTCAATTCATCCAACTGACTCTGCATCCACAGAATATCTTCGTTCCACCCATCTGCTAAAGCCAATTTTTTCACGGCCACCCTATGCTTACAGCTCCTCCCCAATACAACACCACTCCACACTTCAATGTTATTCCGCCTTCGAGCCCCACTACCACTACCACCACTCCCTTCTCCGATCCTTTTCAGCAACTTCACTTCCCTATGGACTGCAAGATCAATCCTCCCACCTCGCAAGAGCCCACCATCATCACGCCTATTAATCACATTATTACTACTAGCAACAGCACATGCAGTACTTCCATTGCCACTACTTATACTACAAGCGTTGAAATTCAGAGATCTGCCATGGCTATTCCAATCTTTATGACCATCGCCATCCTCCTCCTCTTCGTCCTCATCTTCATCATCCTCGTCCTCGTCCTCGTGGATCAGCGAAAGGATTGCGTAGTTCTTGCGGAGGGAAGAAACGGAATTCCCCACGGAGGTGACGTGCCGGCATCGAGGGCAGGACAGCGAATTGTCCGTCGAGGCGGCGAACATCTTCGACAGACAATCCCGGCAAAAGCCGTGCCCGCATTGCAGAAGTAGTGGGCAGCGAGGTTCCTCGTCGTACTTGTTCTGACACACCGAACAACAAGGAAACCTCATCTTTCGAAAGGATTAAACAAAAAAAGATGCGATTTTTCTACTGGGTTATTGTACAACAACAAGGTGGGCTTTGCGGAAGGTTCAGCTCAGATCCATCGGGAATGAAAAAGAAGGTTCAGAAATTTGGTAGGTGAGCTCGGCAATTGATTTCTCTGCGTAAGAGAGAGAGACAAATGGGAAAGCTGAGACAGCAACTCAGAGAAAAGAAAAGCCTCTGTAGAGTTTCTTTCAGAGGTTTTTGGTTTTTCTTTCTTTTTTTTTATATTTTTATTTTCTTGCAAGTCTTGGTATTTCCGCAAGACTTCACTTATTATTATTATTATTTTAAATAAAAGGAGGTGTCAAAATGAGTAATGATGTGTAATATAGAAGCTCCATTGTACATCAGAAGTCAGAAGAGGATATCTGATATGCAAGTACAATAAAAGAGGATTATTAAATATTTCAAGGAGGGGTTTTAGCATATCTAATTGTATCATATTGAGTAATTAATTAATTATTAATAAAAGATTATGTTTCCTCTCATGGGGTTTTTCTTTTCTTTTTGGGTTCCAATACCTTATATTGATTGGTGAATCTTTTTATTTCAATTTAGGTTGATAATTTCTTGATATTTGAGTACTATAGTTTCGTGTCACATATCGATTGGGCTATGAGGATAATTGGGCTGCTTTGGAATTGGGTTGGGCCTTAGTTTATTGGGCTGAGTTTATTAATTAATATTTTGATATCTTAATTAGTATTGAACTATTATATTATAAATGCTGTAATCGATCCTCTCTGAGACTAAGCAACAATATACAAATCTTTTTCCTATCTCTTCTCTGTATCTCCCTCTCGCTCTCAATCTCTCAATTCTAATCTTCTCTAACTTCTATCTCTCTTAAAAATATTTTGATCGAGCCTTCGATCAACCTTCTTTTCTATTTCGATCGTAGTTCATTACATTTCGGTCGGTCGGAGATCGTTGCATATTTGACCAAAATAGGCGTTCTCATCAAAGCTAAAGATATTCTCGGTTTACGCCTTCAATCTATGACATATTTGAAATTATAAGCCATTATGGTTGCGAAGGTTTAAGATTAGTTTGCAGTAAATGTTTGAATAGGTTAATAAATTCTATTAGATCATCTCCAACCGTACCCCAAAACTAAAAAAATGGGATAAAACGGTCACAACCGTACTTGAAACTCAAACTCAAAATGAGTTTTTTGACTTTCTCTCTCCTATATAAACCCATTTTTGCGTTTGAACTCATTTTTTGGGTTTGTACTTTTATAATTGCTTTAGAGACCTTTATTTATTTTTAATTATTAAATCAACCATAAATAAAATAATAAATAAAAATATATTGCTTAGTTATTTATTAATAATTAAGATATATTATATCTTATTATTATTATTATGAAATAATTAATAATGTGGATGTTTTAAATAATAATATTAGTTAAATGATTGATGATTTGGAGGTATTGTATTAAATGTTGATGAGATGATAAGATGATAAGATGAGGTGTTTAATTGAAGAGTTTGTATTTTAGTGTGAGGTGTATAATTGTAATTAATGTGATTAGTTGTAATAGTGAATTATTAGTAGTATAAATAGGTAATTAGAGTTCATTGTAAAATACACCAAGTATTGAAATACTTAATCTCTCTCTAATCTCTCTCTCTTTATTATTATAAGCTATATTATCATTATAATCTTAATATAAGTATAATTATAATAAAATAATCTTAATATAATATTAATCACAATTAATATTTTTATAACAATTATTTATTTTTTATATTTCATTTATATATAATACAAAAATTAAATATTATTTTGTAAAGTTATTAAATATGTAGGTAGAATTGAAAAGTTACAAAAATTGGTGTGGAAGTGAATATTACGAGAATATACTTTTGAGTTTGAGAATGAGTTTAACAGTTGGAGATAAATTACTGCATTTTGAGTTTTAGAATGAGTTTGAGTTTGAAAATTAATGTTTCTAGAATGAGTTTGAGTTTGAAAATTAATGTTTCGATTGAAGATGGTCTTAAGAGTAGTATTTGTAGTTTATTATAATTTCAGGGAGGGAGTGAAATGTAATTACTGAAAGATAGTAAGTATATAGGGAACAGTAATAACATATAAATTATGCTGCGTATCAAATCCGTCTCTAGCAAAGACGTTTTCAGTAGGAATTCTAACACATCAAAACGCCATTAAATAAAATTGCAAGCTCAGAAAAATCTCAAGCAAGTCAAGAACACATATATTAGGGCCTCCATAAGGAGTTTAAGAGAAGATATTGCTACCACGTTACATTACACAGCAAAATATATTGTAACTCGCAAGACAATACAAAGCGATACATGTCGATTTCGAAGAACGAAATATCCAAAAGCCAAAAAAATTTACAGCTAAAGCGAAACGGGCTTTCTCACTCTCGAGTGTGAAAGAGAATGTGTGAAAATGTGATATCTTTACCGACATTTTGAAGGAAAAAGGGCCATCATTTGGAGCACGGAGAGCGGCCAATAAGCCTGCACTGTTCGGGAAGCAACGAACAGATCACTTGCCCATTGACGGGAAACAATTCGCCATCAATGCCACACCCATTGTGCGTGTGCTTTCCAGGTTTCACTTTCACTGACTTCACCTGCGTGTTTATGGAAGTGTTCGTTCAATGAAACCGTAAAGAAAACAGTTTTACTCTTCCTTTTTTCAAGTTTGATTTTTTCTGAATTGGTAAGGAGTTGAAAAGTGGCTTCATTACCTTGATGTATTCGACGTATTTCAATGAGAGGTGTCGGCCCATCTGCAAACGCAAGAAGAATCTCATTAAGTTGAATCGTCCGCTGCCACGAACCATCAGCAGATCCAAAGTACTGTCATCGTGCTCAGCCTTTGGGGCCACAACTTGAGAGCTCAGACTCTGCACTGTTCTACACGAATGATTGCACACCAAAACACCAAGAAAGGGACCTTTGAGCACAACCCAGTTCTCCTCGGGGGGTGGAGTAGTAGTAATCTCCTTCTCTTCAACGGTTTCAGAATCCTCTGGTGGGCCGGGCAGTTCAATGGGGTTCTCAACGTTCCAATTGGGCTCTGAGTCCCATCTAGGCTCAGCGTCCCAAATTGGGCCCGGATCAGATATTGTAGATGAAATGTCCTCTCTATCATAGGTTGTTGTGTTAGCCCATGAACCCCTCGTGACATCATGGGTGGCAGTTAAGCCGGAGCGGGATCTGTCTGTCCTTGACTTGGATCGAGTCCTGGGAGTGATTGAATGAGGCAATTGGGGGTAAATAACTTCTGTGTCTGATGTCAAATTGCTTCTTCCAGATGATAGTCGTTTGGATTTTGGATCAATAGCTCTTACGTATTCAGATGGCTCAGTGCTGCTAAAAGTAGCACCCGTGTCTGTTGCAGATATTCGACCTGGAGACATGATTGAATCGATGCTTGATAAGCTTGAGGCACGAGGGAGGCCCTCTTTGCTCGATCTTCTCATGATATCTGTGTAGAGCTCAGATACGTCTATTACTTCATCAGAAACTTTTCCTTCCTTAGCTTCTTTTCGAGCTGGAAGATATTCCACCTCGTAATTGTACTTGGGCAGGCACAAAAACTTGAGAAAGCCAGCAACGAAATAGCGTAGAGGTCCGAATCGTTTCTGATATTTCTCAGAGAGCTCCAGCACTGTGGTGAAGAAGGATAAGAGGAATCAGGCCAAGAAAAGGACAGAAATGAGACAGATAATAATATTTCATCTGTCCTACTCAAGTGTTAGGTCATTCTCGGTCTGACTAATAATGGACATAATACGACAGAGAAGTATTTCATCAACTACGGATACATTAGGAAAAGACGAGTTAAAGAATTGGCTTATCGAAGACAGATAACATTGAAATTTTGTGCCTCATTTGCATCCAGAAATTTACTTGGGACAATTGACACTCAAGTTCATATATGGAAGCTAGTTGCCAGCGGGAACTTTATGGATTACGACAAAATAACCATAGAACAATACTGTTTGAGATGACTCAAGAAACCACCACAATCCTCTATAATTGAGATCCAAAAATACAGTACATGAGATTGCAAAATTAACCAGATGGATTCGGCATCATGCAGCATTTGGAGATTTGAAAAATGAAAGATCAAACCAAAACCAGCATAATATTCAGACTACCATCATTAATTACCCAAAGCATGCTATGAACCCTACATAGCGAAACTACAAACTATCAAATAAAAAAGAAAGGAAACCTAGCTCAAACTACCAATCATTGCATATATAATATTGCTATCAAACTAAAACAACGTTATAATCAATTACCATCACTGATGAATCCAAAGTAGGTAACTGTCGACCCAAAGTGAATAGCTCCACTATTGATCCACTCCACTGCAAAAACATCAGTGGCAGTAAGACCACCCTGTAAAAAAGGGACGATATGAGCCTTATTTCAAATTTGAAAGTGTTGCTAATGCATGGAATTCAAGAATAAATGAGCATGAGTCATGATTCAAACAAATCAACCGTTACAACGGAGCAACGATGCAACAATCTTTCAGTTTCAAACTGAGTTGCTGATAAGATAGAGAAGGCCACTCAATGCTATAGGATTAGGGGTTAAGATTTTAATGGAAAAATTTCCTGTCCAACGCTCCGAATTATATACAGTGTGATTAGTGAACGACCGAAAGGTAGAATCATTTGTCCAGTTAGCATTGATATATTCTGAATAATGTAAGGCTTCAAAAACTAGATAAAAGTAAGGCGTCAGAAGAAAAAAACAAATTTTATAGCTTGTTTACAGATGCACACTGATGAACCATTTATGTTTATATCCAGACCATGTCAGACTAAGTATCAAAATATCATTCATGAGTTCCACTTGAAGCTACAATAGTATGTGGTTGCATTTTCAGCAATTTAAATTAAGACCTTGGAGTTATTAAAATTGGAATTAGTGTCCACCATGAAGCTAAGCCTAGTGATATAAGCTATTAAAGAAGAAAAACATTGCTATGACCTCTACGAAGATATTTGTTTATCAAAAACAAACCTGGAACACGTTTCTGCGTCACATATTAGTGGCAAATACGTGAGACCATCGGTTTGGGAATTAAAGGAATAGTGCTACAATGGTATGATTAACAAATTTCAAAAAGGGATAAAGGCTCCACAGATTTTAAAAGTCACTAATAACCAACCTGAGCAAAGGATCACAACAATATACCTTAACGATAGCTATAGCTGCTGAAACTGGATCCCTAACACCAAGAACTGTCCAGACTAAAGAATTATCAGAACCAGCTGGAATGATGCCAATAGGAATCGAAATTGCCTCTTTTTGATTGCCTCTACTGAGTAAGCCATTTAGAACCTGCATTTCAGATATAGATATGCTATTATTGAAATGAAACTTAAAATGGTTCCAGCCCACATCCAACAAACAAAACTGGATCAGACTACTATCTAGCCTCGGAAATAAATGGAAGAGAAAAAGGCAGGTTAGTAGAATTACCTCATTTATAATCCCATCGCCTCCCACACATATAATACCTACAGAGCGGAAAAAAGAACAGAGTCAAATAAAAGATGAATAAGAATGTATCAGTTAGTTCTTCCAAAAGCCGCATCCACATGTACCATCAGGGCATGTACTAAAATCTACACCAGCTGCAATTTTCCTAGCATGACCAGCTGAATTCGTATTGATAACCTCAAGCTCAAATCCTGCAAGCTGCAAATTAGCACATCAATATCAGATCTGGAAAGATACTAATATGGAAGATAGCTGCTTAACAAAAAGTAAGGCAATAAAGCCCGCCAAGAAACCCAGAAATAGAAATCTGTACAGGCAAAGGTATAGCTTGAAAAGAAGGAAACAGACATTAAATTATGAGGGATATCACCAAGAAAGAAAATAATACTTAGAAAGCTTCCCGTAACTAATGTAATCTTTTAGCGTGAAGCCTCGACAAAATATTTTATTGCATTACAGTAATGTTGATTAACAGAGGCAATCAAAATAAATAATTAATGCAAAAAAAGTACCAGAAGCAGCTTACTTTAAGCAAAGGTTCAACTTTTCCATGAAAAACTTTGCTTGAGCGACCTCGACCCGCTCGAGGGTTTAAAATCACGAGCATTTTAGGTGAGCTTTTACATCTTATATATGACTCAGGAGGAAATTCATTGAATATTGTATCTGTATTCTGCTTCTTAGAAGCCAGAGGATGAGGCAGACAGTTAACATAACACTGCTGATCTGCAAATGAATTGACCCATTGGATTGCCTCTTCCGAGGTGGCAGATATAAATCGAAAGTCTGTTCGACTTCTCCCCTTTTTCATAATGAAACAGCACGAGGGCTTTTTTAAAGGATAGGCATGCACTGTGAAATGTCTAAGACCCACACAGTATGAAAGCTGCAAAATGAAAACAGAAAGGTCATCAAATGAAGAACACGGAACAAATTTCCAGACAAGCATTGAATCCAAATACTTACCGAAATGATATCATCTAGACGTAACATATTAGAGCCCCAAACCAAGGCCTTGCTAGTTAGTTTAGAATCAACAGCATTTGCATTGGCCTTCTCCGAAGTTTGTGCGTCAGAATTTTTAGTAGATTTACTGTTATCCAGGGAAAGCTTCCCTGAGAAAACTTCATATCCCAATAAATCAGACTTCTCATCAGCTATATCAATCCTATGTTCATCCCCTTTAGCTTTATTGGTACCATCATTACTTAGACTGAAGTCTCCACGCTTTGAAGATTTCCCCTTGCTACTACGCTTCTCTGGAAACACCACAGGCGATGTTTGTCCACCCGGGACTTGATTACAAAGTCCGAGATGACGAAGAGACCTCTGCGTATTCAACTTCAAAGATTTTTTTCTCGATGGAGTCTCCTTATTCTCCATATTGAAACAAATCGTGCAGCAGTCAACGCTAATATATCTTTAACAATCAAAAGATTCCAGTTACCAATCAGCTGATAATCCAGGGCCCAAGTAATCATTTACCACAACACCTCAGCCTGCAAGAAAATAATTCTCGCTTAATGTAGAGCATGAATGACCATCGCGATGAACAACTCCTATATCCCAAATACTACCAACAAAATGCAAAGTTCAACAATATCAACCAAAAAAGGGGTTCCATAAGTATTTGTAAATTAAAAAAAAAATCGCATATTTTTCAAAGAAAAAGCTGCAAATAGTTCCAGAGATTAGAGGTTCAATTTCATCGTCACGATAGATTCTCGACCCAAATTATCAGCTGATCCGAGGAAAAAACAGTCGAGAAAATCAAATCTGAAGAACCCCAGGACGAAAATAAAAACTTGAGGTCAAACAATTTTCATCATAATCCGATCGAACTCGTCAAAAAGAAAAGATGAAAAAAAAAACAATATTCAAAATCAAATCGGACGCACGAACATTACCCTTCATCTGTCTTGTGGATTATAAAATCATCCGTCCTTCACCCTCACAGATCGACGAGCCAAAAGGAGAAGAAATTGGGGTGCATCGACCCAAAACACTGATCACAAAATAAATACTGACAATCTCTCTCTCTCTCTCTCTCTCTCAATTATATGTTTGATTTTCTCACATCGTTTCTTCGGCTACTCTGATAATCTAATTTGTACTAATTTGGTTTAATGATATAAATTAATTGGGATATTTTTTTCTAATTGCTTTGTATTAAAGATATAAAGCCAATGGATTAGTAGGTTATGATGGCGACTTTATCATTATTTTACTCTTATATTATCTCAATTTGAAATAATACTATAAAATTGTGATTTATAAATATAGGGTTACCAAACATTTCGACTTTTAAAAGTAACTTTTATTTATATTAAAATTCCTATATACATATATATTTAGAGTAAATGGAACAATAATTAGTTTACCAGCTTTTCTTTTTACAATGAAACTAACTACTTAATATTAAATCTAAATCAAATATGCACTATTTTTTTTTTCTATTGGATAAAATATATTTTAGAAGTAAATCGTTCTACTAAAGTATTTATTATAAGAAGATGAAATGTTTGTCCAATTAGACTCTTTGTTTGGCTTTTTCATAAATCTCATCCATGGATAAACTTCAATATGATAGTCCAAATTCGTGATAACAAGGAGAGTCAAATAGCGTTGTAAATTCTTTTAGATTAATCATATGTTGAAAAGAACATAATCCAATGCATTCCACATTAATGAAAAATAGATAGATTGACTACCATATGAGTTGATGAGTCAGTCCATCTATCACCAATTTGTTTTAAGATAGAAACCCAAAAGTTTATGCGGTCAACTCTCATCCTATGCGGGCATGTGTGTAGGCTCAGTAACGAAATTTTACATGGGTATGAAAGCGAAAAATCCTAGTGGGTCTTGAGGTTTGAAAAGAATGGCGTTCCTCATCCGACTCTAGTTGAAAATATACGAAGTGTTCGAAAAAGGAGTGTCGTTTCCGTCCGGTTAAAAAAAAAATGGGTTCGCATGTGAGGAGGAGTGTTAAAGAACATAATCCACATGCATCACGCATCGATTAAAAATGGATAGATTGACTAGCATATAAGTTGATGGGTCACTCCACCTATCACCAATTGATTTTAGGATCGAAACTCAAAAGTTTATGCGGTCAACTCTCCTCCTCTGCGGGCCCGTGTGTATGCCCAATAACGAAATTTCACAAATCATAATTCGTTTTAGACTGAGTTCGACCTCGAAAGTTGTATATTAGGCTTCGACCTCAATTTCAATGGGTTTTTTTTAAAAAAAATTATTTTAGATATCGAACTCGATTTCGGCTCATGGGCTCATTTACTTGACGAACCGAGCATTTTGTAATATTATAAAATAAAAAAACTCATCGTCGGCTCGTTAAGGGAAGCTCGAGCTTGACAGTGATAAACACGAAGGATCGACGGTGATAACGCAAGGGTCGACAGCCATGAGCTTGTGATGAGCTACAGTCGGGTTTGAGCTCATCGAGTTGGTTAGCCAAATCGACTCGTCTTTCACCTAATATATGTAAGAATCAACCCACTTTTTCTTTAAGTTTCTCACTCTTGAAATATGTCAATAATTATCACAAGAAATTTACTAACAGATATAAATTCCCATATTTCAAACACATATAACGTATGTAAACTAGAAACGTTGCGTTACATTAATTTTATTGAATTTATTTGGACCCAAGAGAAAATAATAACTTTGAAGATAAAAAAAGAAAAAAAAAAGATGAATAATCAGCATGTAGAATATATAATCTACCTAAATTTTGGCATAAATTATAAGCTTTAAACATACCGGCTATGTCTATTTCTTGCAACAAACAAAATTACTCACATGGGTTAGTTAAGATATTTTTCCATATGTTTTGGGGCATGATATTTCTTCAATAGCTGTCCTCCATCGAAAAATTTTATTCCAAATTTAGAAAATATATGTTTAATATTCAAAGTCATATTTGCTATAAAAATTACATTATTCTATAGAAAAATTAAGTTTTACAACCCGTTTTTACCATCCTTACATAAATTTAAATAAACGAGTTCAGACCTATAAGAAAAAAAATTAGTTTTAAGGACCCGTTTTTATTATAAGAACATGTATGATAGGCCTGTTTTCTATTATCATCATACAATATATTGTTAATCCAGAAAAATGAAGTGTTAGTATTTGCTATTATTGTGGTAATATAGGGTTATTAAATGGTATAAACAGAATAAAATTTTATTTCGACGGTCGAAATTTTCTATATATTTTATTTTCATTCGCACAAGCACCTCTGCACCAAACCAAGTTCCATGTGTCGTCGAGAGTTTATTATAATATTTACGTCGTCATATGTAATATTTGGGATTATTATTTTTTCGAAATGTTTTGACGCAAATCAGAAAAATATTGGTAAATCGAATTATGTTTTCGGCCGAAATTGCAACTAATATATATAAAGTCGAGAGACTCATAGTTTTCGTCGCTCCACCATGCTGTCTCCACCGATCGCCGTTCAAGGTTAACGAAGCTGACAGTTCAATCGCCGAAAAAAATTAAGCATATATTATTATTCCGTACCACAAGGACACCAGAATTTAACGTGGAAACTGTCCGTTAACCAAGAGGGAAAAACCACCCGGGCAATTAAGGCCGTGGAAAATCCACTATGTGAAAACATTATAATCACATAATTTTTCTACTCTCACCTTAATCCGAAAACAACCTACACAGATTTTACCTATCAACTTTAACTCTCATCACACGGGAATTTTACACAGAGCTAAGAGTTAAAACCACTCTGTGTGTAACCTATCGGCTCACCCGACCCGATAACCTATCGGCTCACCCGAGCCGATAGCCTCACAACCTCACCCTCTCCCCAAACTACATCTCTCTGTAATTTTCGAATGAGTTTGTGATCAAGCTTATGAAGATCTTCAAGGCTATTTGTAGATGTCTCCAGCGATTTCGAGCCACTCAAATCTCGTGGCTACGAACTGATCGCTTAGCACGCTCCAAGATCACATATTATTTTATTCATTGAATAAAATAATATATCCTATAATTGATAAGCAGACCCATTATTAATATGTTGGACCCATCATGTATTACGTTAGGAAATGTAATTTACAGGAGCAATCTTTCAGTGAATGTTCCAAAAAGTTGGCAATCTTTCGGCGAATTTCAAGAAGTCCGACGAATCGGAGCTGCTTCTAATATTCGAGATCGTCGATCAGAAACCAAAGATCTGTTCGAGTAGTGACGATCGGCTAAAGCCCGAGTCATTAAATGGTGGCCGTATAAGATTCCAGCATGATAGCTTCACCTGCCTATGCTGATTGGTTTTTTGAGATGGAAAAACAGTTAAATAACTACTTTTTTTCCTACATGAATTACTCCTTCTTGTGTCTTTTATCCATACAATGCACTTTGTCGGAGAAAGTGGGAGCGGGAAATTACGGCGATAAGCAGTCCACACAGATTCTATACGATCAAAGACTAGTCGGGTCACATATATACTTGGATGGGATATCGATGCAGGCTA
Source organism: Lindernia subracemosa (assembly GCA_028392965.1). Lineage (NCBI taxonomy): Eukaryota > Viridiplantae > Streptophyta > Magnoliopsida > Lamiales > Linderniaceae > Vandellia > Vandellia subracemosa. The sequence continues at coordinate 3,851,498 of JAQPCC010000005.1, forward strand.
GTTGAATCAAAGCTGGCTGAGACGACAAATGGGGTTAGTGACCCTAAGAACTGATTCCCTTCAACGTGACGATTCGAGACAACATATCTCACAGAAACCTAGGAAATTAGTCAGAAGACGACTGGCCTCAAACGCACATAGCTTCATATCAGCAGCATTGCCTCGGAGCAACAATACATACGCTGGAGAGAGGGGGATACAATTATCCGGCGGTCGAAGCAGCGTCCGAGAGAGGGGAACCACAATTATAGTTGCTCGTCGGCTAATCGACCATTAAAGGGTCGACCACATGCTATTTCTCACGCCTAGTTAAGTTGCTGCTTCCTTCTGCATCACAGTAGCAGCAGCAATCTTCTTCTGTGTAAGAAGTCGAAAATCATTTCTTGAGCTTTTTCAAGTCGATAATATAGTAGGAAGGCATAAACAAGAAGCAAACATGAAGGGGATGTAAGAGAGAAGACTGATCATATAAATATCCCACAGAAGCATTTTTGCAGTTCTTTTTTATGGTAGTAATATTTTCTTGATCTTCAGATCTCTCTCAGCCGTCTTCGAAGTTTCTCTATGAGATGTCGTTAGCCCGATTTTGATTTTGATAAGTTGAGCCGCAACATCTTTCATATTCATCCGCTCACCAGGCGACTTAGCGGAGCAACTCAGGCCCAACTCCAAAATAGAAATGATACAAAGCAGCAGTTTCTCATCGAAATCGTTTCCAATCAAATTCGCATCGACGACTTGAATTACTGCATTCGGCGTTGAACCCTTTACCCAGTCCCTGAGCGTTATGTCTCCCGAAAACATTTCGTCGCTCGGCCTTTTTCTCGTAAAGGTCTCCAACAGCATTATCCCGTAACTATACACGTCGCATCTCGTGGAAACTATGCCTTCCGAACCATATTCTTTGAAGGAAAAAAAAATTGATATATAATCAAATAAACAAATTATGTATAAAAGGATCCATCATACATGCATATGCATGGATACCTGGAGCCAGGGGCGTAGCCAAGAAAATATTCGAAGCTGGGCTACACAATATATAATAACATCTTTACCGAGCAACAACGATAGATAACAGGCAGCGACAATAATCAGCGAGCAACGGGAGCAGGCATCGAGCGTTTATTTGAGCAACAGGGGCAGCAACCGGACAACACTGGCAGCGGAACGGGGCAGCGAGCAAAGGGTAACGAGCCACGGGCAACAACCTGTCAGCAAAACATGACTCTCTACAACTTCGGGAGAGATAAACGACACAAGCTAAACAAATCTTAACAAGCAAAGCAACGTACTTACCTCGGGCTTGCGTGGCAGTGGCGAACGACGCCGAGACCGGAGGTGGAGCGACATTGCTGGAGCGCCGAGACCGGAGGCGGAGCGACCTTGCTGGAGCGCCGAGACCGGAGGCGGAGCGACGATCAGCGAACGCTCCTGGGAGAGCCTTCAACGGCGCGGGCGCGGGCGCGGGCGCGGGATGAGCAGCGAGATTGGACGGCGACCGGCGGGTAACGGCAAGTCGGCAACGAACGGGCGGCAACTGCCGAGGAATGGCAACGAGCGGGTGGTGAGGAAGCGATTGGGGTTTTAATTTTTTATTTAGGGTTCGTTTGTTTTGTGAGGAAGAAACGAATTAGGGCTGATTACTACTACTGGGCCAGAATCAAGACCGGGCTATAGCCCACCCCAGCCTTTGGGGTGGCTACGCCCATGCCTGGAGCCATATAACCGAGTGTTGCGAAGGTCCCAGTGTGTGTCATGCTTTCTCCTTCGTTCAAAAACTTTGTTATGCCAAAATCGCTAATTCGGGCCACCATATCTTCGTCTAGAAGGACATTTCCTGGCTTCAAATCGCAGTGAACCACTGGCGTTGGATAACCGTGGTGGAGATACTCCAACGCACTCGCTACATCGATCATTATGTTGAGTCTTTGCATGACGTCTAGATATTGGTCTTCAGAATACAAGCACTTCTCCAAGCTGCCATTTTGCATGTATTCTAATACGATAGCCTTGAATTCTTGATTCGTGCAAGTACCGAGGACTTTGACGAGATTTCTGTGGCGAAGATTTCTTAAACTTTCGCATTCGACTTCAAAGGACTTCAACGAATGTTCGAATTGAATATGGAACACTTTCACGGCAAATGCGGTTCCATCTCCTAAAACGCCTTTATAGACCGAACCAAAACTTCCCTTCCCGAGCAAATTATTTTCGCTTTAATTTCCAGTAGCATGCAATAGCTCGTAATAAGAGAATCTAGCGGAATGCCCCGTAGCAGTTGCGTCGAAAACGATCGGATGATTTGTTTTCCTTCGATATCTCATCGCCGCATAGGCTAAGCAGGCGAAAAAAACTAATGCTGCGATTCCTACAGAAATGAGTAGCGGCAAGAGTATCCTCGTCGCCTTTGATTTGTGCTGACGCGATTCAGGGCAAGATGAAACCTCGAACCTCGAGGGACCACACAGTGCGCTGTTGAACATGAATGACCGACTTGTGAAATTTCGAAAAGGCCCGTCGAGTGGGATCCCCCCGGATAATTCATTGTAAGAGACGTTGAAATACTCTAAATGTCGAAGGCCCTCCATCGACTTTGGGATCGTTCCGTTGAGCCTATTACGAGAAAGGTCCAAGGAAACTAAGTTCACCATGCTCCCCACTGATGCAGGAATTGGACCATGGAAATTATTATCGGCCAGATTAAGATCTTGCAGTCGCTGTAGACCCGCAAAAGTGTTGGGAATATCGCCGGAGAACTGATTCGTCGACAGATTAATTGTTATCGCAGCCTTTAGATTCCCTATCTGAGGAGACAAAGAACCCGATAAAGAATTCACGGAGAGGCTAAGGTTTAAGAGATCTTCCAAATTCCATAAGCTCGAAGGTATGTCGGAAGTCAAGTTGTTGTAATCCATGTATATCTCTCTTAGAGACGATATATTTCCCAAGCATTCTGGCATTGGGCCCGTCAGTCGATTTGAACCTAAATATATGTTTCCCAAACTCTCTAGTTGGCAGAGTTCGGTCGGAATGAGTCCTTTTATTCGGTTGCCCTCGAGAGAGAATCTTTGAACGCTCTGAAAACTGCGGAATGTTTTCGGAATCTCTCCAGACAAATAATTCCAACCTAAATCCATTGTAACTAACTCCGTTAAATTGCCGATTTCATCAGGAATGTTGCCTATGATACCGCACCCAAAAGCATGAAGGTTTGTGAGAGAAGAAGATAGATTCCCGATAGACGTAGGAATGACACCGTTCAGTGGATTGTTAGAAACTGACAGCTCTTCTAAGTATCTGCAGTTTGCCAGAGAGTTGATGAAGCTCAACTCAGTCATCGCCGATTCGAACGTAAAGGCGTTCGCAGCCAAGTTCAAGCTTTGTAAGAATCTTAAACCCCCTAGGGAACTAGGAATTGGACCCGTCAGTTTGTTGTCGTTAAGGTCCAACCGAATGAGCTGAGAGCAATTCAAGATGAAGCTTGGAAAAACCCCACTAAAGCCGTTGCTTCCCAGATAGAGTAGTTCGAGGTTCGGCAGAGAATAGCCTAAATTCGGCGGAAGATTGCCCGAAAGTTCATTTTCCGCTAGCTGAATCATTCTCAAGCTGGTGATGTTGTAAATATTTGCGGGCACGGAACTGCTCAGACGGTTGGGCCCTATGGCCAGAAGCTCAAGTTCCACAAGTTCGCCTAACGCAGGCGGTATCTCACCTGCGTAACATAACGGCGTTAGTAGCGCCGACATAATGCAACAGTTAGAACTAACTCATTAAGCTCGTGGGATATACGGAATTATATATATACCGGCGATGCTGTTAAATGACAGATCTAGGACTTGAAGCTTAGAACACGACGAAATATTCGATGGAATTTCACCGTACAGCTCATTCGACGCTAAATAAAGCTCTCCGAGTGACGGCAGGCGAAGGCACATATCGAATGGAAGCGTATCGGATAAATGATTCTGCGACAAGCTTAGGATTCGAAGCGTCGACACGTTGAATATTCCCGGTGGTATCGAACCGACGATTTGATTCGACTGGAAATTTAAATAACTGAGATTGCGTAGATTCCCAATCCATTCCGGCAAACTCCGTTCGATAAAATTTCCACGCATGCTGAGGACTACCAAACTTGTCAGATTAGCAAGCGAAGAAGGTAGACGACCCGAAAGCTGATTTCCATCCAAGATCAGCCTCTTGAGACCACGCAAGTTTCCGATAGTGCCGGGACCTCACCTCGGAGGCGGTTGAACGGCCCGCTCAAAGTGGCGAGCTTCGACTCGTTAGTAAAAGAGACGAGGAAAGAATCCATGCTCGTAAAACTGTTGTTGCCGAGATGTAAGAACTCGAGCTTAGGCAATGACGCAAGCCAAGAAGGGACTTCGCCGTCGAAGCTATTTTCCCTTACGCTTACGAACCTCAGTCTTCGGAGGCGCGACAGATCCCTCGGGATCTGCCCGAAAAAGCTGTTGCCCGTCAGATTTAGAGAGACGAGGAAAGAGAGGTTTCCGAGTTCGGGCGGGATCTGACCGGCGAGGCCCATGTAAGAGATGTTCAAGTAAGCTACTCTGCGGTGTCGTTTCCCGAATGTAACTCCGACCCAGCTGCAAACTGGCGATGCGACGGTCCAATTTTGCATGATGCTGTCGTAAGGATCAGAAGTGATCTTCGACTTCAGCGAGAGAAGGGCCGACTGATCAGTAGTAGTAATAGTTATAAGGGTTAAGGATGATAAAAGGAAGATCGTAAGGATTGGAATACAGTTAGGGTTTCTTTCCATTTTGAGACGTAGCAGAAATATTCAGAAGACTACCAATGAATTGCTGGCTGAGCTTTGATGATGGCGACTACCAAAAGAGCATATATGAGAAAAAAGAATGAAGCAATACGTAAGAAATGGAAGGAAATTCATCCTTTCAGAAATATAGTGCCTGCCATTGACAAAAATGATTCAGAAGCTACCCACGAAAGACAATGTGATAGTGACATTTGAATAAAAAATGATCGGTGATAGCTCATATTGAGTGCTATTGGTAACATACATTTTGTCTTTCATAGATGGGAAGAGTTAATTAGGTTTTAGACCCTTTTATAATTTAAAAATAGTGTTCAGACCCTGTCAGAAAAAAATTTATTTCAAATGACTCGATTTCTGTAAAACTTAGGAATAATGACCTAAACTTACAAAAATGTTATAAGGTGTTAGTATGAGACGTAGTTTTTGTATTACAAACTTACAAGTATTGTTATTACAATACAGTAAAGTGTTACTATAAAAATTGGGTCCTTAAAACTATCTGATGAGGCCTGAATACTAAATTTATATTTCTGAAAGGGCTGAACAAGAAATTTCCCAAAAAAAAAAAGGAAAGATCCAATATGTTAGTTGTGGGAAAAAAATTAATAAAATAAGAAAAATATGGATGGACATGTAAGAAATATTCAGACAAGAAACGGTATGAACCTTGACAAGTTCTGATCCCTAGAAAGGAACAGTCAGGGTTTATGTGCACAGCTGCATGTTGACCTAAAAGAAAACCCCAAAATCAAATTTTATTACATTAAAAATTACATCAATCTGAGAGTTTTTTGTATGTAATGTAACCTATGAATCAAATAAGATAGATCCAAACACAAAAATCAAAAGTTCAACAACTTATGACCCAAATTACTTAGAATCACTGAAATGAAACAAATCATAACACCAAAATCATTGAAGAACGGTCAATAGAACCAAATTTGCTGCAATTTTTAGTCAAACTGAGCCATATATAATAACTAAGTTGAACGAGGCACATGATAGACTGCACCTAGATTATTTAAATGGCCGGTTGATTGAAGAGGAAAGTGTTGACAATGTTAATAAATGCGCCGCGAGAAGATTTCTTCGCGCGGTATGCATTTAATTATATAATATTTTATTTAAAAATATTAATATTATTTTAATATAATACGCATTTGATTTCGTCTGTAAATAGGCATAAAACGTCGAAGGAAATATTATCCTACAGAGCAAAGCAATATAGAGTGAAAACAAACATAAAGAGTTTGTAAGATATTTTTTTAGTCACCTTCCTCCTACAAACTACACGAATAAATGTTAGAAGGGAACACTGTGGGCATCGGCAAAGCCCCTCCAATGCTTAAGTTAAGTTCCTTTCTTTCTCCCAAAACTTTTGAAGTTTCGAATTCCTTGAATTTCTAACAAAACATATTTCATTGTCATCTCTCATGTTCTTCCCTAGGTGCTTGTTTGGTTCGTCGGTTTATATTTAGAAAGGTTTAAATTAGTAAGGTTTATATAAAACTAATTAGTGGGTATAAAATAAAATGTGTATTTTGTTAACGTGTTTAAATAAACACATCTGAGAAGTGTGTTTATTTAAACCCTTATACAAGGATTTAAACTTGTTATATGTAAATCCATACTTTATATAAACCTATGAAACAAACACCTCAATATGTTATAAACTAACTTTTAAAATGTCTAAACCCATGAACCAAATAAGGCCTAGGGGTTTCTCAGGGAATTTCATGAAGCAACCTACTTATTGCTTCCGAGTATTCAACAGTTCTTTGTCAAGCTCTCCTTGGGCATGTTGCTGAGGAGCCATACATTTCCTAAGGGCACACGCTCCATTGTTTCGATCACTCTCAGTTGGTTTTGCCAGATATTTTACTGTAAAAAATTCCAGTGGTAACATATTCAAAATGCGAGTGCGAAGTATGCATTGAAGTAAAATTGTCAAGCTTATCGTTCCCAACTGTAAATAAAAAGCACTGAACCACCTGAACTAATTTAAAGTAAAGTGTGTTTGAAATATGTTCAAGCACAAGGTGACAATGAATATTTCATTTCATTCATTGACAATGACATGATATATTGCTATGTATATTTGCTTAATAAGATTAAGTATTATTGAAATTTGTTCTCTACAAAATCGAAGTTGAAAATTAACAAGGTAAAAAGATAACAAGATGTAGAAGTGATCGAGACGGTGAATATAAAGCATCAATAGGACACTTCTGTGCACAACTTGAAATTATTCATGGCCTGACACACCTGTTCCATTCAATCAAACGGGGTTGCTGAATGGAAAAATCGCACATCGGGGCGATTATATCTTGTCTAACAATTACCTTTTAAAGAGCGTGCCTCGAAAGAAAGAAGATATTTTACTACATAGAATTATGGATTGGAAAGATACCATCCTATAATCATCTGCAAATGTGGGGATGTGTAGCTTACGTAGTCGTAGCAACGCCTAAGGCAATAAAATCGGTCCTAAACAGTAGATTGTGCTTTTTTAGCTACGCATATAACAATTCTGTATATTGATTTTTTGTATGTAATTCGAAAATCTCGGACATACAAAAGAACACGGTAATAAAATAAAGAAATGCATATTTCTTCAAAGATATATTTTCTTGTAAGTCCAACAATAGATCCAATTTATCTAAACGAACTAAAGAAATTGAGGATTCAACATGGTTTACGATGTTGAACTGCGGCAAAGTAAACGAGGAATCATTTAATGATTATTTTGTTACATATTTGCTTGAAAATGAACCCCTAAGTTTTGACGAAGCTATGAGCTCCATCGATGGATTTTTATGGAAAGATGCCATAAAGAATGAAATTGATTCCATTTGGCAGATATATCATACATGGAAATTAATTGATCTCCCACGGGAACTTAAACTAGTCAGGATCTCAAAAAGGATAGAGAACTCCGACTCCGCTCGCTCTTTCTTCCGCCAACTGCAAAATCTCACAAGCCAACAATAAGTTCCGCAAGGTGCGGGGCTCAGAACAGTAGATGCTTATGGTGATTTAAGGCAACGAATGCATCGATTTGTTGGAGGCATTCGGAGTACAGCTCAGCCTACTGAACTCAATCCCTCGGATACGGCTCACCCGTTTCTTGGCGTTTGGGCAACAGTTTTAGTTATTACGAGGAGGAGAGGGCAGAAAATTAGGATATGTGCTTCGAATTTGAACATTCGAATATAAAAAAAAAATATGCCATTCTCGAATCGAATATGAATCAATTTTAAAACATTCGAATAACTATCTAAGACGAACACTACATCTTATGATGTTCGACTCGTCTCGGCGCACAACGCCAACTGCTGCGTCCTACTTCTAACCTTGTACGAAAGAACACAATCGTATTTTTTATATTCTCTCCAATATATAACAACAACATCATACTTGTAAAGGATGAATTAATCCCGAACTGCCCCAACCCTATAAGCCTGTGGGGTTCCACTCTAAAACCAATTGGTATTAGATGGAGTAGCTCACAAGCTTATAAGCAGCTCTCAAACTTATTGTCTAACCGATGTTGGACTTTTGTTTGATACCCAACAATACTCATCGTTAAAAAAAAAAAAATCTTGACCCGAAAATTGCTTGATAACTATCTTGTTTTCCAAAGGGTCATCAATCAATCAATCAATCTTCACGGCTTTGGTTGATCAAGAGCAAGACAGCAACTAAAACAGGAGAAGAAATCATGAGCAGGGCCTGGACAAGGTTCGGCCTTGTGATTTCTGGCAATAAGATGCTCCCATACTTTATTACAGCAGCGCCCAAAACTGAACCACCGCCTAACCTCACCAGATAATCCAAGTCTTCCTGCGAAATTTATCAAGACATTCATTCATTCATTAAAGATATTCGATAGAGGGCTTTTATGTCATTTCCTCACTGACCTGAGAAATGAGTGTAGATTTCTCGGCGTCGTCTTCTCTCTGGGCCTTGGAGAAAGCTCGCACAGATCGAGATATTCTTGCAGATGAGGTAATCTGCTGCTGCTGCTGCTGTAGATGAATTGGTCTTTTGTTGAGCATCATCGTACCAATGTTCTTGGCATTGTTTTGATTTTGGATAGGCGTTGAGGTTAGACAATGGTTTCTTGGAGAATTCAGTGGCAGCGCCATTACAGCAGCCATTGCTTGTGGGTGTGTTTTTTCTTGAAATGAGGATATGCTTTTTATGGTCCAAGGAGACAGAGTGAAATGGCAAAATAGAATATATACAAAATTACACACATATAAATTTAATTTTAATAATTCCATATAAATTTAATTTTAATAATTCCAAAACTTATTGTTCCGATAGGTATTACGGTGTTTTAGTTTTAACTATCCATGCTCAACCAGCTACGAGCTTGCGGCATACACTTCGAGAATGTGACTAATTTACGGGACCATGTAAGAATGTCAATCTCAAAATTCTCTGAGAAGAATTTAGTCCACCATCCTATGCATGAGCCATCCGAGTCACGAGCAATAATCCCAATGCAGAAGACTGGTTATACAAGATTGAATTTTCATTGCTCTCCCAATGAATATATTCGATAGATATTACTATTATTATCGCTTTTCTTAGTGCGTGGTAGTATCTTTCTATTATATTAAGGGTGATGACAACTTAAAAAATGTCAATTTTGGTGTATCAATTTGGATGTAAATTTACAGTTTAATCATTTATTTTATTGTTTATTTCAATTACATCCTCATAAATTATTTTTTATTTTTAATTAATAAACCGTTAAAAATAAATAATAATTTCAAATATATTGAAATTAAATTTTAAAAAAATCTTATACTATAAAATAATATATATTTATTTATATTGCAGTGTGCTTATAAAACTACTTTACATAATTAGGTTAAGTTGATCTGCACACCTACGACGCTCTGATGAGACTAGTTAAATAACTTTTATTATGGTAATTGTGCAAATCAATTGGTATATCATGCATAATTATTATCACTTTTCACTTTTTTTTTTCAATTATATCTACACAAATTAATTATTTCTTTTTTTTTAATAGAAAGAATTTATTAAGCGATATCCGCAAGAATTAGGTTATACATGAGTTCAATCGGGGGAGACCGTCCCTCACCTACAAAATTTAAATCTTTTGCAAGATAATGAGCAACACAGTTAGCCTGCCGCTTAACGAAAGAGAAGCTAATATGCTGAAAAGATGAAACGAGCTTGAAACAGTCGTCGAGAAGCCCTCCACATAAAGCCAATGCACCACAATGATTCCGTAGATTAGTAATAAGGGACAAACAATCACCTTCAATAGTAATCTTATCCCATTTCTTCTGTCGAGCAACCTTAATAGCAAGTAATGCAGCCCGAGCTTCGACGACCTCCGGATCGAAGATACCCCGATAGAAATTAGTCCACCGGCCTACACAACGTCCCATAGAATCACGCGCCACGATACCAACAGCAGCTCCGCCCCGTTTAGTATGCAGTGCCCCGTCAAAGTTTAGCTTAATCACCTCGTGTGGAGGCGGACTCCATGTAGAAGGGCCTGGTTGCGGCATTGTATCCACGAGAGCACGAGTTCGACTAGACTGATTGTGCGTCTCAATGCCTCTAAAAATAATCTCGGTCATCGGGATCTCCAAGCGCTCCATTGTCCACTTATTCCGCGCATACCACAATGCCCAGCATAAACATAATATCTTTTCGAAGACCTCTTGCGGCAAGCTCTCATGTAATGCCCGTAACCACTCCTCGGCCGTAGAACGCCACCGCTTGAGATCTTCACTCGGAATTCCTGAGAATTTCCAGAAGTCCCTCGCTCGCCTACATGATATCAACGCATGGCGATCATCCTCCACCTTCATAAGACAGATGCTGCGTGTTGGTGCCGAGATGCATTTTCGATAGAAGAGGTTTGCCGCCGTATGTTGGTACCCAAACGCCATGCAAAGTTACGAACACGCGGGGGTATATTACAATTCCATATGAATTTCCACGAGTTACTCGCTGCACTTGAAGGACTATCCCGCCTCGCAATATCCCTGGCTACCCAATAGGCCGATCTCACCGAGAAAACTCCCGATTTTGTATAGTGCCAAATCAGTCGATCATCCTCATTCGTAACACATGGATGAATTCCTAGAACAATTTCAGCATCGACAGGGAGAAACAATGACTTAATAAGAGACTCATTCCATATGCATAATGAGGGAAGTCTGAGCTCTGCCACGGTCAGATTGGCGAACTCCGAGCGAATGGGTGAAACCACCTTAAACGACGGAGCTCGTGGGAGCCATGGATCAGTCCAGATATTAATCATATCGCCACGCCTAGCTTGCCAACGAACTCCGGCTGTAATTAGATACTTAGCCTTAAAGATACTCTGCCAAGTAAAAGAAGGTTTTTGCCCACGACCTGCCTGAATGAGGTCACATCTAGGGAAATATCGAGCCTTGAAGATACGAGCAATAAGACTATCGGGTTGGGAGACCATCCTCCAAGCTTGTTTTGCCAAAAGCGCTTCATTAAAAGCACGAATATCTCGAAAACCAAACCCACCCTCACTCTTCGAACGACAAAGTTTCTCCCAGGACAACCAATGGATGCTCCTCTTATCACTAGCGCTCCACCAATAGCGGCCTATAAGTTGACTGATGCTACGAAGAATGTGAGACGGGAGTAAAAAACAACTCATCGCATACGTAGGAATTGCCTGTAGAATAGATTTAATTAGAACTTCCCTTCCCGCTTGCGAGAGGAGCTTCTCCGCCCAACCTTCAATGCGTCTCCAAACACGATCCCGAATATAAGCGAAGACCTCCCGTTTGCACCGACCTGTTATAGCCGGCAATCCCAAATACAAGGATAGATTGCCCGCATTAGAGATTGCAAGTGCAGCCCGACATTGTGCTTGGGAAGTTTCCGGTACATTTGGAGAGAAGCTCATCCCCGATTTATCCCTGTTGATGGTTTGACCCGATGCCGCCTCATAAACATCCAACACATCCTGCACTGCCTCAATTTCCGAAGTCGTCGCCCGACAAAAAATAGAGGTGTCATCAGCGAATAGTAGGTGAGATATAGAAGGGGCTTCACTCGCCACCCGACAACCATGAATAGAACCCCGCGCCTCTAAGTCTCGGAGTAATGAACTAAATGATTCTGCACACATCAAGAATAAATAAGGTGATAGGGGGTCTCCTTGGCGTAGACCCCGTTTCGGTTTAACATGTCCAAAGCACTCACCATTTAAAATAAATGAGTATTCTACCGAGGAGACAGATGATATTATTAAACGAATGAAATCTTGATGGAATCCAAGCTTACTCATTACTCTCTCAAGGAACGACCACTCGACCCGATCGTACGCCTTACTCATATCGAGCTTGATAGCACAAAGGCCATCACGACCGCCCCTTGTCTGGTTAATGGTATGGTTCACTTCAAAGGCTATAAGTATGTTATCAGTAATAAGCCTGTTAGGAATAAAGGCTGACTGCATGGGAGAAATAAAAAAATCCATCATAGACTTTAAGCGATTAGTTATACATTTCGCCGCAATACGGTATAAGACATTACAAAGGCTTATAGGGCGAAACTGTGACACGGTTTCAGGACTACGATATTTTAGAATAAGCACAATATGGGTACTGTGGAGTTCAGGTAGAGATATACCATGATTAAGGAAGAAATTAATTATTTCTTTCACATACTTAAAGACAATACACAATTAAAATTAAACATTTTATATTAAAAATTACTTTTGAAATATAAAATAATATTATATATATACTTCTTGTATCTGTTAAAGTAGATAGATAATCCACATGTGTCCCATATCGATTAATCATAGATAGATTAATTAGCCATTATAAACTTACATGGTTCTCTACCTATCACCAATTCTTTTTAGGATAGAACCTCCTTCAAATTTATGCCGTTAACTATCCTCCTCAGTAGTGGTGTTCATACGGTCTGAAAAATCGGAATCGAACTGGCGTTCAACGGTTCTGGTTATATCTGAATCGTTACTGTAACGGTTCACGGTTCGTTTCGGTTTTTCTATTTTTTAAACCAAAAACCGGCAGTTTATTTCCAAAAAAAATTAATTACTAACTGTCCAGATCTCGTGGCCGTTGAGATCAACGACCACAATTCACTGACCGTTAAAAAATCGGCGATTAATCGAAACCGTCGGTTTTGATAGAAAAAATAAAAAAAAAAATTTAAATTAAAAAAAAAAATCAATGAGCTGTTTTGAAACCAGAACCGGTGGTTCCAAACCATAACCGAACTCTAGTTAACCGCGATTTAGTTACAGTTTGAAGTTTTGGTATAATCGGAACCGACAGTTCCAAATCGGGAACCAAAACTGAAACCAGTTGAACACCACTACTCCTGTGTGTGCCTGTGTCTTAGACCGGATTTTACAATATATGCATAAAATACTAGTACAACAATAAATTCCCGGTATTCATTTCCGCTACTATAAACATTTTTTTACAAGACTGGACCCAATATTTCAATGGGCTTTTTAATATAAACAAGCCCTATAGAGAAATATTATTCTAATGCGTCAAGCCCACTAATTTTATTTATTTATTTATGTTTTTGAGATTTTTTCATAGAACAAGCGAAGATAAAAGGGAAAGGAGACAATTTACAATGCTTAAAAATAAAAATATATCTGCATTATTCCAGTTAACATGGATCATTTTTTGCGATGCAAATTAGATGAAATTGAAGATAAAGAAAATTATATTATGTAATATTGTGAATAGATATGTGGATGTATGTTATTTATAATGGTTGGTTAGATAAAGTTGAATAAAGATGATGTGTATTATGAATAATGATGGATAAATAAAGATGGTGGTTAATTAAGGATGATGAGAATATAAATTAGATGTGTTTATTTTATGTTGATGTAATATTTTATTTTGTGGTTGTAATTTGAGAAATTTGCCTATAAATAGGCACCTTGAGTTGTATTGTAAATATACACACAAGTATTGAAATACATTTCATAATTCATCTCTATAATATTTCTCTCCATAATAATAAAATCATAATATAAATAATAATCATAATAAATATTTTATAACAAATTAATAATTATAAATTAGGTTTCCTTTTTGGTTGCTTTTGCTTCTAGTGAAATATCCATGATGAGAAAAGGGAAAAAAGAGAATTAAAAATTAGTGGGCGTGGGTTTTTTTTATACGCTCCATTGTGGCCCATGGACGGCTGCCGACGTTATCTTTTATAATAATAATAGTAGGAAAAGTATTTTATGAAAAAGTTAGTTTTACCAAACAAAACAAATTATAATTCTTGCATTCTACCATATAATCATCCATCACAATAATTAAATGATATATATAATTTGTTAGAGAAATTTAATTGATTTACTAGACCAATTTCCTCTCGAAGTATTAGGTTTCGGGCTCAAATCCTAATTATAATAATTTTATTTTTTGGTCGGAATCATCTACGTCTATTTTTCAGCAAGTTCGTTTCCTACTTCTATTATACAGCGTGTGGTTATTCCATCCTACCAAATTGGGTATAACTCAATTACATTCATAACTTGACATGTACACACAATATATGTACCATCACGAATAAGATAAGTGTAAAGTACCACATGTCAAAATTTAATTGGGCTTGAGTTATACATACTCAAGTGGATAGGCAAAAATGGTTCCTCTACTTTTAATTACTTATATGGGGCCAGAATTGGATTTCATGCTCTTAGGAGTTCCCTTATATTTTCCAATAAAACTATTTACTCAAAATAAAAATATTTATGAAATAATTACATGCATGGGCCCTGAGATCAAAACTTAGTTGTATCAGCATCCAATTCTTGTCTCAATAACAATATTCAAAGATTAAAAAGAAAAAAATAAATTGAAAGGAAAATAAAAAAGAAAAAAAGAAAAGAAAGCCACCCCACTTCATCTTAAAGCAATTCCATTAAACTTTTCAACTCATTCTTTCTTTGTCTTCTTCTTCACATCAATCAGATAAATCCTCACATAAGACAGCAAACACACCTTAACCTTCCTTGTAATGAAAAGCTTTCGTGTTCATTGAAGCTTTTCATCTCAAGATGGTTCGAAGAAAGGCTGATACATGTAATAAAAAGCCTTCTCCTCTGAAGAAGATAATGAAACCATTGGGACCGATCAGACGCCAGCAAGAACTCGAGCCCGACTTCGATAGGCGGCATATCGGAGGAAAAGCTCATCCTTCAACTCCACAGAAGCATTATCGAGCGATGACTCCTAACTACATGAAGTCCACGAGTAGTTCGACGGCGAAGAAAGAACAATCGTCGGCGGTCAGGACGAAGAAGAAACGACGTTCCAAGGTTGTCGTCTTGCCTGAGAACGTGGAGATGGCTGATGTTGCTGTTCAGAAGCCGACATGCTCCTCCACTTTGAAACGTCGGAAGTTTCCTTCTTACCTTGAGCTTAGTCATGGAGGTACTGAATCGTCGGGAACATCTGTGTTTAAGGTCTGTCCTTACACGTACTGCTCCCTCAACGGTCATTACCGCGAGGGATTCCCTCCTTTGAAGGTGTTTTTGTCTGCTAAAAGGCGCGCGATGAAGGCATCGTTGAAGGGATCAAACCTTGGTAATGGAGGAGATGGATTGAAAGAGGTGAAAAATCTGATCGAAGATGATGAGATGAGCTTGAGAACAGATGTTATTACCATAGGCGAGGATATGGATTGTTGTAAGGAAGCAGAAACAGATGATGAAGAAGGAGAAGAAGCCTCAGACATGGAGTTAGAGATGAATATTGAATCAGATATATACGATAACGTCGAATACGAATACGAATACTCATCTCAGATAAAAGAGATCATAGCAGAAACTGAATTCGAAGCAAGTGAATGTGAAGCTCACGACGGGCTTGATGACGTGTCGCAAAATTCTACCTATGTGGACTCAGACGCATTTTCTTGCAGCGATCAGAGCGAAAGGACTTACGACATCGAATCTGTTGAACTCAGGGCAGAAGAAGCTCTTCATCTTCTAGAAGATGAGGCAAGTAGCAATCACTTGGGGGGCTGTATTATTACATTTGATGATCAAACTTAATCAGAGCATCTCCAGCAAGATGAATCTCTTACAAACAACTCAGAGGAATCTCACATGTTTGAGAGTCGAGAGGATGGCTGCGAGAAGGCGAGCGATAAAACAGACAACTGCCTCCCTTTAAGTCTTCCTCCGAGCCCAGAAAGAGAACCTAAACCCGAGGTCGAAATCGAAGCCCGAGAAAATGAAGATTCAGAGAAGCCCATCAAGCGGGAGATTTCAACCTACGAGGGCCTAATTTCTTGCCAATAGAGCCCGGCCCTGATGCCGAGAAGGTGGACCTCAAGCACCAAGAAGTAGACGAGAGGAAAAACTCGGAAGAATTCATGGTGGATTATGCGTTGAGACAAGCAGTGACGAAACTTGCCCCCGCTCGAAAGAGAAAAGTCGAGCTGCTGGTGGAAGCGTTCGAGAAGGTGATGCCGCCTGAGTCCAAGTGTGAGATACATTTGATCTGGCAGGGCATATATACGAGGTTTGATGATCATTCAAGGGCGGTTCAAGCGTGCAACTGAAAAGTTAAAAAGAATCGATACATCATCATCATCATCATCATCATCATCATCAAGTAATGAATACTTGAGTTATTTAAGTTATGAACTATGTTTTTCTATATTTCAGCTGTGTCGTAAGTGTGCTACGAGTTTAGGAACGACAATCGTGACGTTCTATTGCGAAGTCAGAACCATGTTTTATGTATCAAATAACTAAAATCGTTGCTATCACGACTGTGGCTGGGCGAGACTGGAAACTTGGGAAGACAATCCTAGAATGTCAGAGTGTCGAGGCTGCTGCTGCTGCTGCTGCTGTGTTTGAATCGATCGATCGATCGCCTACCTACACGTTTATACATACAGCTATCCTCTAACTGAGTTTAAATTAAATAAAGCAGAATTATAGGTTTAATACCCCTCCGCAAGATGGACGATGTATACTCATTACGGGCATCTTGAACAGGGGACTATGTAATGAAGGAGCAGGTAATGCTTTGGTACGGAGGTCGACAAGTTGCAATTCACTACGAACGGGCAACAGTTTAATGCTTAAATAATTCAGATGGCGGCAGATGAAATGACAATCGATCTCTATATGTTTGGTGCGTTCGTGAAACTTTGGATTGATTGTCACAATAAATGGTTGGCGTATGATTGGAAGAGCAATGTGTTTCTTTTCAGCTAGCAATTGCCTCTACCATAAGGCTTCACTTGTAGTAGAACCAAGGGCACGATATTCCGCCTCTGTGGAAGATTTGGCCAACCATTGTTTGTTTCTTTGCTTTCCAAGAGATTAGTGAGTCGCCTAAAAAGAAATGTATTTCTTCATGTGTTGGGCCTTTATATAGAGTATCTAAACAAAATGTAATTTTTTTACTTAAAAACTACATTTTATTTATAAGGTATGATCAATAAAGATGAAAATCCAGAATAAGTTCATCGCAAGAATACATTATCGTACAATCAATATTCAGTTCATCGGTATAAAAATATTCTTCAAACTATATAGGAAAAACAGAAACCCTCGAAAATTAAAAGATGCATAATTATTAAAGCGGTAGGAGTATAAAGTTAAATACCTTATGAAAATAATTCGACATTAGTGCAGACAAATTTCTGTTAAATATCAAATGATAATGCGAAATAATTTTACGTGGAGAAATTCAATTCTCGGAGTACATGAAGATGACTAATGAAATTGAAATAGATTTTCAATGGTTGACAATGGAAAGTACTGACAAACTACTAGTTCATAATGGAAATGGATGCATATACAATTTGTTTGTTTGTCGTGTAACACATAGTAGAAGGTCATGGACTTGAATGTAATTTCAAGATAGTGTAGGACTTAGTGTAATATACCAAAGTAGTTTGGTATATATATATGTAAAATCCTGAAATTGTAAAAAATAAAATAAAAAATCGACAGAAATAGAAATACAATAATTCGTGTACTCTAAAGCCTTCACCAGAGAGGTAAAGCGAGTTTTGCTGCCAAGTTCATATCGCACTATACAATTCGATTGGTAAATCTTACGTTTCTCGATTTAATTGATTTTTTTAGATAATTTGAGATCCTACAATTGGTACCAGAGCGTATTGTGTTTTTTAATTGATCAATTCTGTTGATTTTGGATCGAATTTGAGTTTTGCAATCGAATATGTTTTGATCGCCGAGTAATATTTTACCGTGAAAAATTCCCGTAATATCACCGTAATTTATTTATTTGTTTATTTATTTTTACTTTAATTAAGCCAATATAACACAACATCTTCATTACTTCAAAAAAAAAATTCATATCATGAATTTTATTCTACAGTAAAAACTCTATAAAATAATATTTTTGGGACCACCAACATTTATTAATTAAAAGAGTTATTAATTAATAATTAAATTAATAGTTATCAATTTATAAATTAATTAATATTTTATTAATTATAATAAAATAGTTAATTTACAATTATTTACATATATCAAATGAAAGCTTCCAATTTGAAATATCACCAAAAGTTATTACAATGAAAAGAAAATTAGAGACTATATTCAAGGTAGAATTAATTTCAACAAAAAAAATACTATCGAGCCATTTTTTTGACAAATATTCATAAATCATTCATGTAATAATACTTAGTAAACAAGGAATTATTAATTTATATTTTATATGTGGTCTATAGAAATTATAAAAAAAAAGTATTATCTTATAATTTTAGCGAATTATTATTTAGAACCCTATCCCCGAGTATGAACCGGCCAAATTAGTATTAATTTATTGAATTTCTACTCTACACGGAAGTCAAATACAACAGCTTCTCCATCTATTTTATATAAAAAAAACCTATATTATAATACAAAACATATCCATGAAAGTTACACACGTATATAATCAGCAACTTGGGACAGAGCTTAGCGTCACATTTTGCATTGCATGTTGGCTGCAGAAAGCTTCAGTTCTCCCCCCTTTTGAGTTCCAAGTCAAGAACACATTCTCCATCGCCACGTTTCTGCATGGAAAAGTCTCACTGCAGTTGAAGTTTATCGCCGTCTTCGACGCGCTCGTGCCCCTAATGTTCGTGTACGATACGTTCTCTATTTGAACCGCTGATGCCTACAAAATCAAGAAATTGTTATTGAACCAAAATCTAACTAAGTTATGCTGGGAAATTTTTCTATATAACACGCATATGTTTATATGTAAAATATGATTTTGTTGGCGAGGCTAGCGTGGACCCTATGTTCTCAAAGTGATATTAATACGATTTATGTGGAATACTGCAATCTTTTTTTTTTTTCCAAAATCCAACAACAAAACGTATCGTGACAGGAGCAGTTCAAATTTCGAAGCCGACAAACTTATTCAGTATCTTTAGGGTTCCTAAATGATTTTTGAATATGATATATACAAACTATATTTGACGACGAGAAAAGAAAAAAAAAAATGTTACAAGATTTCTAAGATCATCCGTGGCAGAATGGGATGCTGAGAATGAAAAATGAAGCATTCTATTTATAGCTGAGAGTAGAATTTGCTTAAGAGTAATGAATGGTCGCCGCCGAGCTCAACCTTTCACCTCTTAATGATCGAACAAACTCATCTCTTGGTCAGATAGATGCATTAGTTTGTGAGCTATTGATTGATCCAACCTCTTCGTATTAAGAGTTGAAATCATTGCATTTACTTCTATTTAATTTTTCCAGCAAGTTACGGAAAAAAAGAAAATAGTCTTGTTTTTTTTCGTAAGGAAACGTATGTTACCTCTTCATCGCATTTCTTGTTCTTATCGCAGTAGTACTGGTTTATGATTATTGGATTCGAAACGTCCCTCATGTCGATATCTTCGAAAGCAATGTTCCTCGCACTTCCCCGCCCTCCCTGCGCAGAAAATATACATTGTTCGATCGTACCTATGCGTGGCAATCTATTATGCGAGTGTGCGTGCGCTTGAAGTAGTATAGTTACCTGCCAAGTCTTTATTCTTACACCATTTGTGGTGCCACTGAGCCTTGCTCCCTTCACAAAGATGTCCGAAACATGATTCTCCGTGTGGTCTTCGCCTAAACTCCCAATGCTGCAAAGACGAACGAATTATTTAAAACTATATAAAAGATTCAATATTTCAAATTTGCGCTCGCTCGCTCGCACGTTATGTACCTGATTCCATGTCCCGGCCCGCACGCAATGTTCCTTACGTCGACATTTTTCGATCCATTTACTATCGAAATGCAGTCATCGCCTGTATTATAATATGCGTGTAAGATTTCTGCGATTCGACGTGCAATGATTGTGCTTCCAGAATATGCATAGATGTATAATATCCACCTGTTCGAATTTGAGAGTCGAGAATACGGACATTGACCGTTCTTGTAACATGAATCCCGTCCGTGTTAGGGCTCGTCTCTGGCGACGAAACCGTAAGCGCAGAAGCTTCAACGTCACGACCGCCTTGGAAGGCTAAATGCATCTGCTGCGCATTTATCAGATTCAAATTGCTCACCCTCAAGTTGGAGCAGTTGTTGAAGGTCACAGCCGTCGGTGCATGCTGGCTTTGGCAGGGCTTCGAAAAAAAAAAAAAAAACACATGTAAGGATCGAATCAGCCCCGAAAGCCCCAACCCTATCAGTCTTGTGGGGTTCCATTCAAAAAGTCAATTGAAAAATTAGAGTGAGTATCTCACAAGCTTATATACAAGTGATCCACCTTTGAATTATCGATGTGGGATTGAGTTTGATACTCCAACAACACAAATGCCCGAAAATGCCCCAGTATGTAATGAATAAATTAGGGATCAGACAAAAACACACTACCTTAGTTTTCTTGATCTTGCATGAATTGTTCCACCACACTTCTCCGTTACCGTCGATTGTTCCCCCGCCGTAGATTTCTATGTTTCTTACATCCTCGAACTTGATCCAAAGCCTTCTGGGCAGATCATACATCTCAGGGAAGGACTTTATGGTTCCTTGGATCTAAAAATATATCGCACAAAGGAAAAGTATAATAATCTTTCAACTTCATATCCCTTTATATAAATATCGATTATCAACCGAAAAATGAAAAAAAGAAAAACTTGCCTCCATGGACATGTTTGACTTGCATGGACCGGTGAAGTTAACGTGTTTAACGTAGTAAGTCTTATTTTTTGGTACCAAAATGTTCGCCGATCCTGACAAACCACAAGCTGTGTCCCAAGCTTTCTTGAGCGCCTGCGAAAACGTTAACATACTGTTATTACCTCAGATTTCCGAGTGCTTTACAGACATAAGCGTAAACAGATATGATCACTTCCCATTTCAGAACAACCTCAAAACTACTATCCATCTACTCCGTAATAAAACCTAAAGAAAACAACAATGAGAGAATCGTGACGATCGAAATCATCCCAATGCATGCAATGCAAGCGGAAAGATGGATCAACCTGATAATTATCCGACCTCCCGTCAGCTTTCGCTCCAAAATCTTCGATGTTCAACACTTGCAGTGAAGTATTATTACCAATCACCGGCCGTTCCACCGAGGGTTTTTTAGTATGGTTATGTTTGTGGTGTGAGTGCTTCGAATGGCTCTTTGTTCTTCTACCGCAGCACCTGTGGGAAGAACATGATAGAAACACAAAGATGACAAGCGACACGAATATAACTCTCGTTTTCATATCTCCTGACGTGTGTGTTTGTGTGTGTTTTTCGGCAGACGAAACAGTCGATGAGGTAATAACAAGAATCAGAGCTTCTAACAGTTAAGAGATCTCTGATGATGAACTACATATGAAGAATCTATTGTTGCACCATAACTGTGTATATATAGTGGCAGAGGTGGATGGTATTGTTATTTTTCAAATATATTTATTTTTTTCAACTTTTTTTTTAATTAGATTCATGAAGTGGTGTTGAAGAAGAAATTGACTCTTGCTGGTATATTTGCAACTACGTGAAGAATATATGGAGAGAATGCTTGTTTACCGGATTTGTATGCCTACTCTTTAACAGTAAAACATTCAAACTAAATGAAAACCTATATATATATATATATATAATAAACACATGTATGCATATTTTTAATAAATACATATATGCACATTAAATATATAATTCTTGATATGTTTCGACCAAATAATTTAATATCATATCTTGAAGAGTATATTTTGGGCAAAATTATAATTCTAGGTCACAAAGTATGCTTGTTTTCGTTTTTGGACCATTATGTTTGATAATTGCAAAAGTAGGTCACTAATTTTGTATGTCAAAATAATTTTGGGTTATGTTTTCAATTTTGGGTCACTAAGTATATATTTTTCGATTTTGGATCACTAAGTATCACTTTTTGAATTTTGGGTCACTCATTTGACTTATTAAAAATTGACCCAAAATTGAAAAATTGATACTTAGTGACCCAAAATCGAAACCCAAAATTGAAAACATAACTTAAAATTGTTTTGACATACAAAGTTAGTGACCTATATTTGCAATTATCAAACATAGCGACCCAAAAACGAAAACATGTATACTTACTGACCCAATTTCATAATTTTGCCATATTTTGAGTTTCTTTTTTTTTTTTTTTAATATAGAGTGCTTACTTTTAAATGACTATTTTATCTAAAAACTAAAGCTTATTCGAACTGCATCTTATATTAATGTTTATATATTTTATTTCCAACACGTCATTACATTTAAGTTAATTTCTTTTTTATCTAGCATTAGTCAGATTAGACGTAGATTTTGTTTTTCATTTATGATTAATTTCTTTCATACCAAGCCTAAAACAAATTTTTTCATTTACTGGTGGTCGTGAAATTTGTAACGATGACTCTTAGTCCGACCTTTAACATCATATTGAATTATCACTCATAATACCGATTAATCTTATAGGAAGTGAATCTTGTTTTAGTTCTATATATTTAAGTACAAATTAGATATGTTTAAGACTATGTTAAAGAAAAAAAAAAGCAACTTCCTTTAAGTTGTTTTGACTTTGACAAAGTAGAAAATTGGGATGTACCTAATATAGTAATAATATTCAAATCTCTTTGAGCTTTTATTTACCATTTCAACTTCTAATTTCACAGTCAATGCTAGAAAGTCAGCGATGATCCTCAAACTAAAATATGGCTAAACATCCATCATTTCATTAGGACATTAGAAGAAGTCAAATAAGGAAAGGAATGTCTATGTGTGTGTAGTCACTATATTGTGTTTTTAACTATGCACGATGATTCATTCATGTTAAATAGTTAAGAACGCATTATGGCTTGTTTAAAGTTAGGAATATTACCATTATGTTAGGTGTATTACTTAATAAAAAGTTCAACTTATTGGATTAATTGGGCCTTTTTTTAATTACTTAGCATTTTCAATTAGTTATTATTAATTATTTTTTTAGTCCTGTAATTTATGGGATATGACATTATAGGGACGATGAATTTAAGGGATGACATTATACGAACAATAACTTTCAAAATTAAGCAATTTTTGGACATTATACGCTGGAACCCTAGATTTTGCTCAAAATTCTAGGGTTCCGGAGAATTTAAGCGGTGGTATTTTACGGACAATAATTTTCAAAATTAAGCAACTTTGGAACAAAATTTAGGATTCTAGCGTATAATGTCCCAAAAGTGCTTAGTGATTGTCTATATAATGTCACCCTATCAAATCCTTGTCCATATAATGCCAACACCCCAAAATTATTGGACTAAAAAAGTAATTAACCCAATAAATAGGCTTAAATTCATGAAAAATGATAAAA
Organism: Lindernia subracemosa; assembly: GCA_028392965.1. Taxonomy (NCBI): domain Eukaryota; kingdom Viridiplantae; phylum Streptophyta; class Magnoliopsida; order Lamiales; family Linderniaceae; genus Vandellia; species Vandellia subracemosa. The sequence continues at coordinate 3,875,141 of JAQPCC010000005.1, forward strand.
TAGTCAATTTCCTGATCATTAGCCACGAACCATCTAACTTTTTGGGATTCAAGCTTGGTTAAATTCAAAACCATTATGTGCAATGCATGCAATGTGCTATCCAAATACATTTAGATCCATTTAGTTAATAATACGTTAGAAACTCTATAAATTAATACTAATGTGACCACCAAAATTTATTAATTAAAAGTGTTATTAATTAATCGATAATTTATTAATTATTAATTTATAATGAAAATTTACCAAGACATTTCAAACTATTGCTTCCAATGCTAAGGAAAATTAGAGACAAGATTAAAGGTGAAATTGATTTCAACAAAAAGAAAAGATAATTGAGTAATTTTTCAAGAAAACTTCATAAATCATTACGTAATCGTATGCGGTAGAAAATGAATTATTAATTTATATTTTGCATAGGATCTGCAGAAATCATACAGATCTTATAATTTTAGTTAATTATTAATTTAGAACCATAGTTAATTATTAATTTAGAACCATATCCTCGAGTCGGGACCGACAAAAAATATTATCTTAAGAGAGTTTATTAAATAATCGAGTATTGATTTATCGAGTTTCTACAATATAATTAAAATGGTTTATTTTATAAAATAGTTTGTCTTTATTTAACAGGGCTTTGTTTTGAATATCCCATATTATGTCGTATTGGTTCAACTCAGCAAGTCCGTGCTAAGTACGCTTCATGTGTATTGGTTCGACTTTTACGTAAAGGGATCATTCAGAGTACTGAGACGAGGATAAGGCGGTATCCATGGGACGACGACATATGTTTACCACGGGCTACGACGGTCGGAAGATGTGACCAACCGAGCCCTTATGTTACGCCACTTGTGGAATGTAGTCTCAAACACATGATACTCAATCCATATGGGTGGCAGTGGTCGTCAATATAAATCCGTGTGGCAAATCCGAGCAACCTCGTCGGTACCACGGGGTTGGACAGTATAGTATATAGAGTTCGATCGTTGGCTATTGAGTCTATGCATAAAATTGAAAGCTCTTCATGGTAGATAGGGTCATCATGTAAGTGTTTGAAGGTGTTCTTTTATTCTTTAACTAATGAAATATTTATCAAAAATAACAACTCACTGAAAGAGAAGATGAGTTCGAAATAGGTAGAGAGGTTCAAGGGAACATTCCTTCGAGATATTCCTCAAAGTTACCATCATCTTCTTCGCTGACCCGAGCCGAACCCGAAGCTTTTTTCGCTGGAAAAAAAAAGGACGTAAGTATTCGATTTGATTATTTCATGATGAGAAAGATGTGGTAAAAAATTTCAGGAAATATGCGTACGATACACCAAAAAAAGAAAAAAAAAACGAATTCTAGAAAAGCTGAGATTCTATTATGCAGCACAGATTGTGTTTTCGATTTGCTTACCTTTTCTCCTTTCTTTGCTGCTCGCGTCATTACCATCATCGTCACTATCGTCGGACCTTTCCCTGAGAAGATTAAGCACATACTAGTTTATCTATCATGACGAACGATCCCGGTAAAAAATGCGCTGTAGTAACGTTTCAGCCCACCTTTTCCCTCTCTGCTTGGTGTCCTCTTTTTGTTTCACTTGTTCTTTCTCTTTTCGTTTCTTGTAATAGAGCTTGTCCGCGCATCTATTTTTCAAGAATCGAATTATTCGATCGCATGGTAGTAAAGAATAGAAACCAATATCTATATGCTGCTGTTTTTGTATTAAACAGCAGTATATCAAAATTCCAGATACAACAGAATCTAGAATACAATAACTGAAGGAGAAGAAAAGATGATGGCTAAGTTTACCTTTGACATGCCACTAATTTCACCAAGGCTTGCTTGCTGTCCCCGGCTTCAACGTAGGAGAAATTGACCTGTGAAAGGAAAGTAAACGCTAAGGATGCTTTACTACGAAACATATTCGAGGTAGAATGAAAAACTTACGGTACATAGAATTAAATTCTGCCTGTACTAATTAGATGAGGAGCAGAACGAATTTTAAAGGTGCGGAAACAACTTGCCTCGTAGCTTGACAAGCCATCTTTCTGTTCGCAGTGCTTATTACCACATATAAACTGTCCTGACAACGAAGGGAAATATAACCATTCATGATTATTTCTGAGAGCAATCAAAAGAATGCCAAGGTTCACAAACAAACCCACATTGAACGTGTCATCAGTCAGATACGTAAGGTAGCGACGCTTTACCCAATAAACAAGAAAAAGACGGAAATGATAACAAAGAGTAATTGCAATCAAACAATATTTTTTGACACTATGCCTCTGTTTCATTGCAACCATATGGAAGGTTGGGGCAAAGACTGATCCCCAATTGAAAGGATGCACGGATTTTAATAAATCCCATCCATGCAATACATCCAAATGTATATGAAGATTAAAGGAAGTAACAAACACCTTTTCCGGACATTACTTCCTTCTCAGTCCTCCATCTAAGGCCAATCTAAGGACCACAATGATAAAGCATAAGCAATCAGAATAATAGATAAAGCACATATATGATACATGAAGGAGGCTGTCATGCATACCTTGCCGGTTTTGTAATGAGACATATCAGCTATGCAGTATCTTCAGCAAGTTAAGGAAAGTATGACGAGTGAGTTTAGGATAGTGATCAGAGCTACCAATTAGAAGCATATTTTATTGATTAACAAGAATGGAGCTTTACAACTACAGGTCGGACTTTAAAGAAGCAAAGATAGATAGATACGCTGATTTAAAACAGAAATAGTAAGTTAAATCGAAGTTGTAAATGCCATTAATCATATATTAATACCATCAATCAGAATAGATTTTAGTTTAGATTTTAAATAAAAGGTATATATTTTCAGGATGAACTTATAATAGCACAGACCAAACAATTATGCAGGTCATTCAATTAATTCGATGAAAGAGAGTTCCTGAAAAACACATTATGCAAAGGATACTCCTTGAAGAGCTTGTCGTAGTAACGCTTCACCAGCCTTTGCTCCCAAGAAGGATTTGTGTCATCTTCCTCAGTCCTAATAAACCTTTACAAAAATGATCAAGTGAAAATAGTTAGCTAGCGTCTTCAACTCAGTCAGGATATTATTGTACTACGAAGGTAGTCCTGTCATATTTTAGGCTAGCAGAAGATATTGTTCAAACTAGAATCATTTATTAACTCGGTGCTTGAAAAATCTCCATTCATATATTTAATCTGTGTTAAAAACATTCTACATAGGATAACAAAAAGGCGGCGGCCAGCATACACATCAAGCTTCAGCACATTGTACATTATGCATTAATGCATCATCAGAACGAAACTCGAGAACCTCATTCATGAATTGCAATAAAACGACAACATTTGAAATTCAACGAACATATTCATATTAAAAATGGCATACCGATAACCTTCTCTTAGGGTGTCTTGATCAGTTTTGACCGGATATGCATGTGAAGACGATTTTTCTTTCCCATAATAACTAACTGCAAACATACATTTACAAAATCAAATCCATCAATCCCAAAAAAAGAAAAGAATTTCAACAACGCATGCTGAATCCTCCCCAATATGTATATAGTTTTAAACAAAATATTATCAAATCTATCAAACCCTCAAAAGGAATTGGCAAACAAGTGGAGCTGAAAGCAAAACTGAAGCCACAACAGAGCATCATCCAAAAGTGAAAAAAATGATATAAACCCTACTAATACACTAATACGCAGACAAACATATTTATTGCCAGCCCCATTGTTGTAATGTTTTAATACAGAAATTGAGGCGAAACAACTGACCATAATCATGTAAGAATTTTTTGTGGCGATCGTAGGCGTTGAGTCCTCGTACTTCATCCTGGTACTGCCTGCGATTTTCGGATTTGACACAGCCCAATTAGAAACGATTTAGGAGAGAGCAAACGAAAAGAAAAAGAAAAAGAACAATCCCATAACAGTTTTTGTTGAATGGAAATAGATTACGAACTTCTTTCTTGCTTCTCTGTCGAAAACTGCTTGTTTCAGAGAACCAAAGGAAGCCATGGTCGATTCACACCTCTCTCGTCTCTCTCGACCGAATATTTTCCCTTGAAATACAATTGATTTTTCAATCACAAATTTATTCCAACAGATCGCTGGCAGCGGTAGCGACTTCATTAGAATTCGTTTTTTTTTGTTTCATAAAAAAAAATAAAAAGATTTGAAGCGTAGTTAAAAAGCCAAAACAATCTCTCTAGAGTATTTGTGTTCACCATCCAGTGTACAGATTGAACCGACTGAAAAATCAAAAATTCGTGTACAAACCGAATACAAATCCAAAAATTTTGGTTTGATATTCGATTTCAAAAATAAAAAATTTCGATAGTTCGATTTAGTATGAATTTACTGCTTCGATATACCTACCGACCGATATACAAAAATTTATTTTAAATTTTATTGAAATATATAATTTGTTAATATTAAAAAATACCATGTCATTCTCTTTCTTCTCAGCTACTAATTCAATTCTCAATTGCAACGTCGAGAAAGCCTAGCTCTCAACTTCATCTCTCAACTATCTCATTTTTTAAATCTTTCTCTCTCACTGTAAGTGTGTGCATGTAAGAGTTGGTGACGACGAAGAAGAGACCGATGGTACTGATTAGCCAGGAAGAATTAAGTCTTACACTGATTCCGTACGAGTTGTTTCTTCTCAAGTACCATTGAAGCTTTTTATTTTCTGATTTTTTTTCGCTGAAATTTCGATTTACCAAACGGTTAGTCGGAAAAACCTATTCAATCGGATAACCGTATACCGAAGCGAGTATTGTAAATGATTGAACCGAAAATTCGGTTCGATACGGTTCGTATCGAATACACACCCCTACTCAATCCCATTATACAATCTCATATCTATAGATTGTTAAAAAAACTGCGACTGCTTATGTTTGTTGATTAAGTTAAGGCCCATATCTCGTATTTTGAGTCGGTTCCACGCCTCACGCATAACTTCGCGCGTGTTCGGCTCACTCTCAGCCGACCTTCACGGCTGTATTCCGGCATGGTCAAGGTCGTGACCATGTCGGGCTTCTCTTGGCAGCCGTGTAGCCCGCTTCACGGAATTGAAGGCCTGTGTGCCTGGCCGTGGAGCACGGCTGCGACTTCGAAGTTCATCCGTTCTTGTTCCGATCGATCTTCAACTCCGAATTCTTCGACTTTTGAATCATCTATCCTAACAATCTCCATCTTGAGCCAAGAACTCCACTTTAACTCCAAGTGTTCTTCACACATCAAGGCCAACGAGACAATACAACTCCTTGAATTATCCCCGCAACATACCTCGTCGGTTTTCTGCACCTTTTCAAACCCAAAAAAATCCACCTCGAACCTTGAACCTTCGCTTAACCTTTGCCCGAGCTGCCCTCAATCACAGGGCCTTTGAACGCTTCATGAAACACAATGATAAACAAAATGAAGCAAGGTAATAGATGTATTCCTTGTTGTGTTGAAGTATTTTGTAGTTTGGTAGCTTTGATAGGATGGAGATGACAAGAAAATACGATGAGAACTTGTATGAAACTTATTATTATTCTATGTCTCTCAGACCAACAATCATCATGACATGCAGATTTATAGTTCAAAGAAGGAATAATCTAGAGTACGTTGAAGGACATGATCTAATTAATAAAATACTAAAATGAATCTTCATCATCGTTGAATGTCTCTTCGTTATCAATGTTGAATGTCTCCTAATTTTCTTGATTCTTGATTCGTTGAACTGTCATTTTCTCCAGATCACGGGACTCCTCAATTGCACACACGATGCTATTGAAATCAGCAGTCAGAGACCGTAAGATTTTCTCGACAATTCTGTTTTCTGTTATGTTCTCACCATTGTGTCTGATTTGATTTGCTACTGTTTCCACCTTCGTAATGAAGTCTGATACGCTCTCAGTTTCTTTCTTCCAAAGAGTTTCGAACTCCCTTCGCAGAGTCTGTAATCGTATCTATTTCACTCGGTCGGCACCCTTATATGCAGCTTCCAGCCTTTCCCAAGCTTCCTTGGAATTTTTTGCGTCTGCAACTTTTTCGAACCCTGAATCGTCCACTGACTGATAGATGAGATATAAAGCTGCTTTGTCCTTTTTTCGTAGCTGTTTTAATTCTTGCAACAGAACAGCAGAGAGGCTCGCAGTTGTCTCATGTTCGATGTATCCACTTTCGACCACGTCCCAGGCGTCTTGAGACCCGAGCAGAGCACGCATGTGGATCGACCATTTTTCATAATTTGTTTTGGTCAATGACGGACACGAAAATCCCACAGGACCGGTGGATGTATTACCGTTCACCATTGTGCTCTGATACCAATTATTGTGTTGAAGTATAAGGTAGTTTGGTAGATTTGATAGAATGGAGATGACAAGAAAATACGATGAGAACTTGTATGAAACTTATTATTATTCTATGTCTCTCAGACCAACAATCATCATGACATGCAGATTTTGTTGAGGTTTATGCCCTAGATGGCCGTACGAGGATTAGATAGTACGAGGGCATTAGTGTAATTTTGATGTGTTTAACATTTGTAATTGAATTATTTGATAATAAAATTATTATTGTTTGTTTATTGTCGAAATTAGCATGACAAACAATACAAAGGCATATTATTATTTCGTCTAAATAAATTAACCTTGCAGTCGGGTAATAAGACGAATTAATAAAATCCCAATATTTACAGTTCAGTTACTGATTCTGTGGGGACAGAGAGGGGGCACCAGTAAGCTGACATACTATAATATTAAATTAAGTCCACAAGTCTTAGTCTCCAGTAGGGTGACTGGATTGACGAGTACGACTTGTTTGTCGACGAGGTCCAAAGTGGTTGTGACGGGTCCAAAATGGTTGTGCCGACCATTCACTTGGGAAGTGGGAGCTCGTGACATTGATACAAGACGAATCAGGGGATTGTCTGTATTTGGACACTGACTCGTAATCAAACGATCACACGCTGGTAAAGTCGCTGGTCGATCGATTGACTATAGTAGTCTACGTGAACCATAGACCGAAATGGTTTAACTCGGGGTTGGTCTTAAGGTCTTGATTTGTCACTAGTTTGCTAGGCCCAGATTGCATGAAGCAAGGGTCAGCGGCGAAATGCGGTCTTGACTTTTCGACGTGATTGCCGGTTATACCGCTGAGCGGGATTTACGGCCTTGATTAAATTCAAGGTTAACGTCCTATGCAGTTTCCGATGTGCGGGAATTTACCTAAGCCTCTGGCCAGAGCATATAACTGACTCACGAGTGTCGTGGAGGGCAGTTTTGGTAAATGTCACCGACACGAACATCATAGCGTCGAGTCCTGTAAGTTCGACTACGCGTGACTTTCACTCGACCGGGACAAACGTAAAGGATTTGTACGTAGTACGACAATCTATAGTCGGTTCGTGAATAATACCTATTCGTACTCAACTCGGGATCGGTTCGGTACCACGGGGCTGGCTAGGTGAATACCGAACTCCTGGATTCCTCCCAGAGCCGGTTGAGACGAACCAAGAGGGTCGGGCTTAAAAAGGGCAACCGACACAACGTCAATATGAGAATAGAGCAGGCTGGGGCCTGGATTGAGAGATTAGGGGTTGGGCCGAAAATGCAGTAAAATCGCGTGAGGGGCAAAATGGTCTTTTCACCTCACGAAATATTTTGGAAATATTATATTGGATATTTAATATTTAGTATATGATTTAAATATGATTTAAATCTTTATTATTGTTGTAGAAAAATAATAATATTTAATTTAGAATTAAATAAAACATAGATATTAGATATATATAATGATCGATTTTTTATTTGATAAAAATTTCGAAAATTAATGAAATATATATATTGGATATTATATTTAAATATACTAAATATAGAATTAAATATTAATTTATTTTAATATTAATTTGAATTTGAATTTTGAATTTAAATTCAAAAGAGAAAGACCAAGTCAACAAGTGACTTGGTAAGAATAAGTGGGTGAGATTTTTTCTCCACCCAACTTACTATTTTCGGCCAAACGCCCTAGGGTATATATAGGGTTTTTCATTTTGAAAAACCCTAAGTCATCATTGTGAAAAAGAAAAAATACGGCTAGGGTTTCGTATCTCATTCTCTCTCTCGTCTCTCTCACTCTCTTCCTCGGTGGCCGTGCGGCACGCGCGTGAAGAGAAGGCAGCCAGCGTGTTCTTGGCCTAGCCGTCCAAAGCAAGGACTCGCTGCGACGTTGTAAGGTGCCGGCGTGACGCTCTTGTGCAAAGAAAGGAGCCGTTCGTGTGCTTTTGGCTTAGGAGAGGGGCACTACGCCTCGGGGATTCGAAGGGTTCGAAGCTTGCCATCGTCGAGTGTATCTACGAGGTATCATGGCTGATCCCTTTCTCCCTTTTTGTTATATGTTCTCGTGCTTTAGTCCGAGCGATCCTTGGGATAGGCGGTAACCCCGTAAAATTTTTAAAATTCCGCCGTTCAAGGAACGAGGGCCTCGGACCCCTTCGGGGATTCCCAACAAAATATTCCCTGAGCTGAAATTTGTGGATATATATGGAAGTGAATCATGCTAATTGATCTTATGACCGTTGTGATATTATATAGCTGGCATGATTTAGATAATATTGATTCTCGATAAATGCATGGATTGTGTGCCGAATTGGTATATTATTTGAAACTAACTTTCCATGTGAAGTGTTGACCAGTCGATGCATATATATAGAGAACAACACTTATAATATCGAGTTTTAAAAAGACAGAGAGTGCAGAAGAAACGAATATTATAGCTGAGCCTACACTTGCGATCATTTTCTGCTATCGAGCTTCCACTGCTGATATCCTTCTACCGATTGAGCGTACACTTGCGAATCCGAGCGATACCATAGTGATTCCATACTTTTCAAACCATATATTCTGTTTTCGGACTTGTGATTACACAAGGAGGCAAGAGTGAAGTGTGCCTGCACGTGAAGGGAAGGATCGGTGTATCCGGGGGCCCTTCGGGAGCGAGCTGTGTCCAGTCGGTGAGTGGTGATTCCCAGGAAAACGACGTGGAACGAAACTCGGCGTGAGGCAACCTAGCTGCGGTCTAGTATTCATTCCTGTGTCGGTTGTGTAAAGGGCTGTCGATCATTATTGTAACCAACTACGGTGACCAACTACAGTAACACAATAGTGATTGATTTAACTCTTGAGGAGCAAACCTCAAGGAGAGGATTAAACCCCAATTGGGGATATAACCTCTATAAAAATCTCTGTCTCACTTTACTTTTTCAGTCATTTACATTTCTGTGAGACATAGCCAAAAACCTTTTTAAAACCAAGGAGATAACTCCAGAAACGATTTCAAGGTTTCAAAGTGATCACGTAGATATTTAATCGTTCCTAAGATATATCTTAGAGATTGCATTGTTATCACGTTTTTTAAAGAAAAGGTTTGGAAAGAAGAAGCATAATTTTTATAAGCCTAATTCACCCCCTCTTAAGCATATGTTGAACTTCAGAGACTGCATTGTGAAGCTTTACTCCTTCAGTTTCAAATGGGTAGTAGTTGTTTGATGACGCTTTAGCTTGAATTTTAAGACGGAAACAACCATTCAAAGAGATAAAACGTCTATTATAGTTAAAATCATAAGATTTTTCTTTATGCGGATGTATCTTCTATTACTTAATTCACAATATGCGGAATAGTTGGTTGCTCAATTATTTCTAGCTCGACTAGTTGCCAGTTGGCTCGTGAGAGATTTGATAGGAATGTTTTGCGCCATCATAGTGTTTGAGGTATATTAATTCATTCAACCCTAATTCTCTTCTATTAATGATCTCCAAGTCGTTAAAAAATAAATAATATCGTTGTTGGGTAAAATATATTTTTAGTCCAGTATGTTTGAGGCTGTGACGTTTTAAGGACACTTAAAATGGGGGTGGCAATTTTAGTCCTGGAAGTATCAAAATTGAAGCAATTTAAGGACACTTAAGTTATGGGTGGCAATTTTAGTTCTGTAAGAATATGAATTGAAGCAATTTTAATCCTGTAAGTATAAAAATTTCTGGATTTAACTGTCCGAAAATTGCTTCAATTTCAATACTTACAGGGCTAAAATTATCACCCTTAACTTAAGTGTCTTTAAATTGCTTCAATTTTGATACTTACCGGACTAAAATTGTCATCCCTAACTTAAGTGTCCTTAAAACGTCATCCTTCCAAAGTTACGGGACTAAAAATACATTTAACCCTTATTGTTTTTTCCTCTCTGGTAGTATATCAAATACACTTAATTTGAAATTCAGATTTTGAAATTCGTAATTTAAAATTATGTGATTTTATTCAAATACATAATCCAAACAATTTCGTAGCATAAGAAAGGCACCAATGGCGCACACACACGCAGACACGCATATATAACGTTTTTCCGTTTTTTTAATGTTTTCCTCAGATTAATACGAATGTTTGTCTGAATTCTGCCTTGTTTGCTGTGTAAAAGAAATAATTTTTAATTTTCAATGACTAATATCTGAATACAATATAGGTTTATTCAAGATTGGCTGCTGAGCAGTTGTATCTGTCCTATAATTTAGTGTTATATGAAAGAGACGAATTTGTCCAAATATAAAAACATATTCATCGTCCACACTCACTACACTGCACATTAGGGAATATAATTAACAAAGGCTCGATAACTCTTCTTGAGGTAGAATGGCAACTCCTTATGCACTTCTGACTTCCCTTACGAATCTATTAGGGAATCTCCATGAACATCCACACCCGCCGATTCGACTTGGCGACGAACATGTCGAGTCTCTTAGCTCAAACCTCCGTTTCTTTCAAGAATTTCTAGAGCAACCTCGTACAGGCGTTGACCTCGGTTTGGAGGCTCGAATCGCCGATGCGGCGCGTGTCGTAGGCGAGGCTATCGACAGTTGCATAGCAGATCGAATCAAGTACTGTGACGAATTGTATAGACGCCTCAAGGGAGTGGTAAAGTACTTGGACGATCTTATCGAGGAAGAAGCGATGGAAATGGATCGAAGCCATCCCTTATCATCATCTTCGGCTCCCTATTTCGTGTTGAGCATCGAAGATATAGCAGCCAAGATCATGGACAAGCTCCTCTTAAGACATAAATTTGAGCATACGATGACTTCAATGTCAGGTATATAATGGCTTGTCAACTATATATTAGGTAGCTTTTCGGATGTCGGAGTTTTACTTCTTTATATGCGTCAAATAAAGACATATGCAAGTTGACTTTTTTGGTGTCGAAATGACGATAGGATATGGATCTCACAGGCGGCAAGTCGACTCAATCCGCTCGAAGATCGAATTCTTGCAAGGATTTATGAAAGAACATAACGTCATTGATGATGGATTGAAGAATCGAATAGCTAATGCAGCACACGCCGTAGAAGACCACATCGAGACTCATATGGTGCAACTAATTCGCAATCAAGACGACTTTTGTGGAGCCCTTCAAAGGGCAATGGATGGCTTGGAAATCGTAAAAAAGGAAGCGATGGCGGAGATTAATAAGAACACGCAAAATCAAGGCCACGATGATATATTTCATATGCCCCCTCTCGCGCCTTCACCTTCACCTTTCTCTACTGCTCATCACGACGAAATTGCGATCGGTGTCGAAGACAAAGCGCTCGAAATCATCAAAAAGCTCACCTTGCAACGCAAGTCTGCGCGACAGATATCCGCAATAACGGGTATGGGTGGAATTGGCAAGACAACACTTGCTCGTAAGGTTTACAACGATCCGTATATTAAGCACTATTTCAATATCTGCGCCTGGGCTACGATATCAAAGGACTACGATACACGCGCAAGCCTCGTAGAACTTCTTCACTGTCTAAATAATAAGAGCAGTAAGGAAAGTTTGAGTAAAAAGAGCGAACATGAATTGAGTGTGATGTTACACCAGTGTTTGCATGAAAAAAGGTATTTAGTCGTATTAGATGATGTATGGGATGTCGACGCCTGGGACAGATTGAGACTTTCCATTCCGGCCAGCAACGGCAGTGGAATATTGATAACCACTAGGGAGTCAACGATTGCGTCGATCGGCTCGCAGATTTTCAGTATGGATTTCCTAGACAAAACTAAGAGTTGGGAATTATTTTGCAAAAGCGCATTTGGAAGAGAAAATTGTCCTCGTGAGTTCGAGGGCGTCGGAAGTACTATATCAAACAGATGTAGAGGACTTCCTCTATCGATTGTCGTGATTGGAGGCCATCTAGCAAAGTCGCCAAGAACGCAGGAGTACTGGGAATATGTTGCAGATAATTTAAGTTGGGTCGTGAATTCGGAAAATGAGGGCAGCTGCTTGAAAAGTCTATCTTTAAGCTACACTAGCTTGCCTGTGCACTTGAAACCTTGTTTCTTATACATGGGAAATTTTCGTGAAGACGAAGAGATTAACGTCACGCAACTAATAAGATCTTTGGTGGTCGTAGGATTCGTTCGACCGATTAATGGCAAGAGCCTGGAAGAAGCCGCAGAAGACTATCTTAACGATCTCATTGGGAGAAATCTTATTTTGACCGATCGTACGTCGTCTCGGTGGGGACGAACAAAGAGTTGCAAGATCCACGACCTCATGAGGGATTTATGCTTGAGAGAAGCCGAGAAGGAGGATTTTATGAGCATTCCTACTACGCGGAAGCAGATGGATGGCTTTCCAGAAGAAGACAGCAAAACCGGGTTGTCACTGAGCGAGGAGAATCGCAACCGTCTTTTGATAATGAAATACTGTGATTCAGATGTTCTACTCGAGGATCGTCAAGACAACTTCTCTGGAGTAGCTAACTTGCAAAGCCTTCACGTCGAATACATGTTCGATAAAGATCGTCGTCTTACCACCATTTCTCCGACCATTTGTTTCCTTTGGAATCTACAATATTTGATCATCGTCGAGGATTACAAGAAGTTAGTAGAAGCACCGCCGGAAATCTGGGAAATGCCTCAACTCAGGCATATCAAGATAAGCAACATGGGCCTCCCCGATCCTCATCCAGGTGAAAGCAGTGTTACATTGAAGAGCCTGCAATCACTTACGAATGTATTAAACTTCAGTTTTACCGAAGACTTGGTTCGAAGAATCCCGAGCGTCAAGAAACTGAGGGTAAGATTCGACGAAGAACGCGACGACTTTGACGAAAGGAGGATCTCCCTCGGCAACATCGCTTGCCTCGAAAGGCTCGAACGGTTCACCTGCTCGTTCGCCTTCAGGGACGACTATGCAACCATAGAAGGTATGCTTCGAGATCTCGCTTTCCCGAAATTGCTCAAGAAGCTGTCTTTCAGTACCCTTCGATGGGACGACGTGACGACAAAGATAGGCCCATTGCCTCTACTGGAAGAGCTTCACCTGAAACAATTATGGGGAAATGAGTGGAATCTCATCGAAGGAGATTTCCCGCGTTTGAAGTATTTGTCCCTCGTTCTTCCCTACGGTCTCCGTTGCTTTGTAGGAGACGGCAAGTACTTTCCTTGCTTGCAAGAACTGACCATAGCTTACTCGAATATTTTCAAGGAGATATCTGAGGACGTCGGAGATATATCGACGCTTAGATTGATCAAATTAGAGTATTGCTCTGACTCGAGCGTTATATCTGCTAAGCAAATCGCAGAGGTGCAATCTGAACTTGGGAATGACCAACTACGGATAGAGATTACTTTGGATATGTTTTCCAACCTTTCTTCGGAGGGCCTGAGAACGAATAGTTTTCACGTTCGTGAGCCTTTCTCCGCTTTACATAGTATTCCTGAAGTGTTCAGACTTGAAGCGACTGGCATGGCTCAGGAATTCGTCGAGACGAACATCAATACGTCGGCGTTGTGGGAATAGTCAAGGGTTGGTGAAGGAAAAGTCTTCACCAACCAAACGCGTTAAGAAAAAGAAAAAAAAAAGAAAAAAAAAAGGTTAACGCGTTAAGCACTGCCTATAAATAGGCAGTGCTAGTTCATTAGTTGATCATCCCACAGAAGAGAAGAAAGAGAGATTGAGAGGAGTAGAAAAATAATAGAGGGTTTGTGAGGTATTTTCTCCAACTACAAAGAGAGATAGTGATAGTTTTTCTCCTTTATCGTTGAGAGGTTGTAACCCCTATATTTCTTCATAGTGAAATTCTTCTTCCTTGCCCGTGGTTTTTACCCCGATTTGTTTGGGGGTTTTCCACGTAAAAATCTCGGTGTCCACTTTATCTTTATTTGTCCAAATTTTAGCTGCGATATTACTCTACCGGGTCCGCTGCCACGCCAACAATTGGTATCAGAGCCAAGCTTGGGTTCTATATATCTATTTATCGTATGCTCTGTGGTTGCCACTAAGGTGGACCCTCCACATCAGAAAGTAAATTAGATATTATACTGTCCTTGTACGGTGACGAAAAAGTCGGTACGAGTTTTCAATAATTATTGCTGCAACCCCGTCGGAGGTATCGTTCACGACTGAGCAGAAATTATGGCGGCGAAATTTGACATCGAAAAATTCAACGGGAGAAATTTCTCGCTGTGGAAATTAAAGATAAAGGCCCTGCTGCAGAAAGACGGGTGTCTGGCGGCTATCAGTTCAAAGCCAGATACATTCAAAGATGATAACAAATGGAACGAGATGGACGGAAATGCCGTCGCAAACCTTCATCTGACATTGGCAGATGAGATCTTGTCCAGCATCGAAGAAAAGAAAACGGCAAAGGAGATATGGGATCACCTTACCAAGCTGTACGAGACGAAGTCGTTACACAACAAAATTTTCTTGAAAAGAAAATTGTTCACCTTGAGAATGTCAGAATCTACTTCAGTGACGGAGCATCTCAACGTCTTGAATACTTTATTTTCCCAGCTAACATCATTGGGATATAAAACAGATTCTCAAGAACGTGCAGAAATTCTACTTCAAAGTCTGCCTGATTCGTATGATCAACTCATCATCAACTTGACAAATACGACCGCTGCTCTGGTCTTCGATAACATCGCAGCTGCTGTTCTCGAAGAAGAAAATCGGCGTAAGAACAAAGAGGACCAACAAGCAAGTTCTCAACAAGTTGAAGCTTTGACGGTGATGAGAGGGAGATCAACGGAACGTGGTCCAAGTGGGAGTCACTTTCAAGGCAGGTCAAAATCGAGAAGTAAGAAGAAGGATCTGAAATGCTACCACTGTGGAAAGAAGGGTCACATGAAGAAGGATTGTTGGAGTCTGAAGAATTCCAATCCTCAAGGCAATCTGGCGAACGCATCAGATGACGGGAACATATTGTGTAGCGAAGCAACCATCTCAACGGAGAGCAGGAAGACGTATGATGAAATATGGATTCTTGACTCGGGAGCAACTTATCATATGACCTCTCGAAGAGACTGGTTCAATCACTACGAACCTATCTTAGGAGGATCTGTGTATAGTTGTGAAGATAACGCCCTAAAGATCGTACGCGTTGGAACCGTGAAGTTAAAGTTGCACGACGGTACAGTTCGCACTATTCAAGGAGTGCGGCACGTGGAAGGTCTGAAGAAGAATTTGTTGTCCGTGGGACAACTCGATGATCTTGGTTGCGAAATCAAAGTTCGGGAAGGAATCATGAAAATATTCCGGGGAGCACTTGTAATTATGAAAGGTGAAAAGGTTGCTGCAAACTTGTATATGCTGTTGGGAGAGACGATGCAAGAAGGGGAAGCATCTGTGGCTTCGGGGAGTTCAAGTGAAAAATCTACTATGCTGTGGCATCAGAAACTTGGACACATGTCGGAACAAGGCATGAAAATTCTTGCAGGCGCGAAGTTACTTCCGGGTCTCACGAATGTATCACTACCATTCTGTGAGCACTGCATAGCAAGTAAGCAACATCGGTTACAGTTCAACACATCGAATTCTAGAAGCAAAGATGTTCTGGAATTGGTTCACTCTGATGTATGGCAGTCACCGGTTTCATCACAAGGAGGAGCGAAGTACTTTGTGTCATTCATCGACGACTACTCCAGGAGATGTTGGGTGTATACCATCAAGAGTAAAGGAGATGTGATTGAAACCTTCAAAATTTACAAGGCTCGGGTTGAACTTGATACAGGCAAGAAGATCAAGTGTTTGAGGACGGATAATGGAGGAGAATATACTGGCAGAGAATTTGATAGCTTTTGCAAACGGGAAGGCATCAAAAGACATTTCACTACGGCGTATACTCCACAACAAAATGGAGTGGCGGAGCGGATGAACAGGACTCTGTTGGAAAGAACAAGAGCCATGTTGGGTACTGCAGGTCTGGATAAGTCGTTCTGGGCAGAAGCAGTCAACACCGCCTGCTACGTGATCAACCGATCGCCTTCAACGGCAATTGATCAGAAGACGCCAATGGAGATGTGGACCGGAAAGCCAGCGGATTATTCCAAACTCCATGTATTCGGAAGTCCTGTGTACGTGATGTATAATGCCCAAGAAACTACGAAGTTGGATCCAAAATCCAGGAAGTGTTTATTCTTGGGGTATGCTGATGGAGTAAAGGGGTATCGCCTGTGGGATCCCACTGCCCACAAGGTTATCATCAGCAGGGAAGTTATCTTTTTAGAAGATAAACTAAATAAAGGAAATGATAGCACTACAAAGGAAAGCTCGGAGACTACGAAAATTCAGGTGAAAGAGAAGTCTGTGGAAGAAGATTCTTCTGAAGCAGCACCGGAGCACGAGGAAGAGCCAAGCGAATCTGAACAGCCAGAACTTGGGAGGGGCAAACGCCAAAGAGCCGCACCAACCTGGCATGTAGATTACGATATGGACAGTAATGTTGCATACTGCCTTCTAACTGATGACGGGGAGCCATCAACTCTTCAAGAAGCAATGACCAGTTCAGATGCAGATCAGTGGTTGGCAGCAATGCAAGAAGAAATGGAAGCTCTACGGAAGAATAAGACTTGGGAGCTGGTGCCACTACCGCATGGAAGAAAGGCAATCGGCAATAAATGGGTCTTTAAGATCAAACGTAATAATGACGATCAAGTAGAGCGATTTCGTGCAAGACTGGTGGTCAAGGGATACGCTCAGAAGGAAGGTATTGACTTCAATGAGATATTTTCACCGGTGGTCCGACTGACGACTGTTCGGGTACTCCTGGCGATGTGTGCTACATTTGACCTACATTTAGAGCAGCTAGATGTGAAGACAGCTTTTCTTCATGGAGATCTTGAAGAAGAGATTTACATGCTCCAGCCGGAAGGTTTTGAAGACAAAGATAAACAGAACTTGGTTTGCAGGTTGAACAAATCTCTATACGGTCTCAAACAGGCGCCGAGATGTTGGTATAAGAGATTTGATTCCTTCATCATGAGCCTTGGATACAGCAGACTGAACGCAGACCCTTGTGCATATTTCAAGAGGTTTGGTAAAAATGATTTTATCATATTGTTGTTGTATGTTGACGACATGTTGGTAGCAGGCCCCAACAAAGATCGTGTTGAAGAACTCAAGGCGCAGTTGGCTAGGGAATTTGAAATGAAGGACTTGGGACCAGCAAACAAGATTCTAGGGATGCAAATTTACCGAGACAGAAATAACAGGAAGATTTGGCTTTCGCAGAAGAACTATCTGAGAAAGGTTTTGCGACGCTTCAATATGCAAGACTGTAAGTCAATTTCTACCCCGCTTCCTGTTAATTTCAAGTTATCCTCCAGTATGAGTCCTAGCAGTGAAGAAGGAAGGATGGAGATGTCTCGAGTACCGTATGCATCAGCGGTGGGAAGTCTTATGTTCGCGATGATTTGTACACGACCAGACATTGCACATGCAGTGGGAGTAGTTAGTCGGTACATGGCGAATCCGGGCAAAGAGCATTGGAACGCGGTGAAGAGGATCCTACGATATATTCGGGGAACCTCTGATGTTGCATTATGTTACGGAGGAGCAGACTTTACTGTCAGAGGGTATGTTGACTCTGATTATGCAGGTGATCTTGATAAAAGCAAATCTACTACGGGATATGTGTTCACTCTTACTGGTGGAGCCGTAAGCTGGGTATCAAAACTTCAGTCCATTGTCGCGACGTCAACAACTGAAGCAGAATATGTTGCAGCTACGCAGGCGAGTAAAGAGGCGGTATGGTTGAAAATGATCATGGAGGAACTCGGGCACGAACAAGAGAATATTCTTTTGTTCTGTGACAGTCAGAGTGCCTTGCATCTCGCAAGGAATCCAGCTTTTCATTCCAGGTCTAAACACATACGGGTCCAGTATCACTTCGTTCGTGAGCAAGTGGAAGAGGGCACGGTAGATATGCAGAAAATTCATACGAAAGACAACCTAGCTGATTATTTGACGAAGGCGGTCAACATTGACAAGTTCACCTGGTGTCGTTCCTCAAGTGGCTTAGCGGGACGTAAGCAACATGACTGGCAAGGAGGAAAGAATTGTGTGAAGATCTGATTGGACTTCAATCAAATCTTCAAGTGGGAGATTGTGGGAATAGTCAAGGGTTGGTGAAGGAAAAGTCTTCACCAACCAAACGCGTTAAGAAAAAGAAAAAAAAAAAGAAAAAAAAAGGTTAACGCGTTAAGCACTGCCTATAAATAGGCAGTGCTAGTTCATTAGTTGATCATCCCACAGAAGAGAAGAAAGAGAGATTGAGAGGAGTAGAAAAATAATAGAGGGTTTGTGAGGTATTTTCTCCAACTACAAAGAGAGATAGTGATAGTTTTTCTCCTTTATCGTTGAGAGGTTGTAACCCCTATATTTCTTCATAGTGAAATTCTTCTTCCTTGCCCGTGGTTTTTACCCCGATTTGTTTGGGGGTTTTCCACGTAAAAATCTCGGTGTCCACTTTATCTTTATTTGTCCAAATTTTAGCTGCGATATTACTCTACCGGGTCCGCTGCCACGCCAACAGATGTTTCCATAGTGACTAGCAGAGGTTCAAAAGCGATGGCATGGCTCCAATACGTCGAGACGAACATCAATCAGAGCTCTTTCGTGGACTTGTTGAACCTCTGCTAGTCACTATGGAAACTCCAAAATAAATGGATAATGGAAGGCGAGGTTTCTTCTTTAACCCTAGCCGTTCAGAGAGCCATCTCGCTGAAAAGTGGGTATGCCCGCCAACGCCTAGGTTTATTAAGCTTTACGCCAACGCATGTGTCGATTGGTACTCAGAATTCTTACCAGGGACCTATGAACCGAAAATAGTCGTTGGAGCTTTAGCAGTGCAATCATCCATATCATTTGCGCGGAGTAGAGGGTTTTGTCTGATATCAAAGTCGAAGGTAATTGCAAAACCGTCGTTCACATGCTTGCCTCTCCAAGCGGCATTATCGCGGCCACCCCTCTTTAGTTTTCGATAAGGTTTATTTTTCGTGGAAAGACAATGTAATAGTGTTGCTCATTATCTTCTTAAAGTCCTCGACTATAGCGGTGAGGGGCGAATCAGCCCCATTCCAATCCACGAAAACTCTATTATTTGCCGATTTCTTTCAAGGAAAAAGAAAAAAAAAAAAAAAAAAAGGATTCCGCTTTATTGCAACCATTTGAAGGAATAAATTTAATGTATAGTATTCCCCAGACCTCCCGGGAATAGTTCACAATAAACCTAATAAGATTGGATGACCAATATTAATTTTTTCAATATTAAAATTTAATTTTTTTTCCAAAGATACACTGCATACGCATTCAAATTTGTCATATTGTAATGATTCAGTCTGCATAATGTGTTATTTAGGAGTTGATGAAAAAGAATATTCAAGGAACTCTGACTTTTTACATCGAGTACATGCCCTGCCCTCTGTATGTAAAACATGTCGGTCACGGTAGCTATTACGTAATATCGATCCCATACTCGAGTTACTACATTAATCGTTAAATACGTTTATTATATACGCTGTAATTATGAGTTTTGTACGTGATCGTAATGTACAAAACTCTAATAGTTCGAACGTTATGAACTTTATTTTGTTTCAAGTGATAAATGAAAGGCTTAACGTAATAGCCTATTTAAAGAATCACTAAAAACCCGCGTAATAAATGTAGAGCAACAGACGGGACTGGCCCAATAAATGTAATGGTTATTAATCCGTCCATCAAGGCTTAATAACCAGGCATTAACATAATAAATTATTAAGGATCTAATAATCCCATCTAATTATTTATGTACGCCAACAATAACGAGAATAGATTCCATCGAAACCAACAAAACACATTTATACTTCGTTATTTCTCGTTCAATTTGGCATACAAACGTATTTTTGTCATTTCAAGTGCGATTTTGGTATATACTACAAGAGAGGAAAAAGATAAGATTATGGACAACTATGAAGCAAACTAAAGGTACTTTGTAGGCCTCTCTCTCTCTCTCAATCCCATTAGTGCAGTCTCATGTCTATAGATTGCTAGCAAAATTGCTGATTGCTTATCTCTATTGATTAAGTTAAGTCCCATACCTCATATTTTAAGAATAAAAATTAGTCATTAAGAAAAAGAATTGATGATATACTAGTTTCATTATGCTTTTATCAATTACTTCACGCTTATTGACTTTGTATATTCTTTCTCATTATGGAGGGTGGAACAATTTGAGAATCCACAAACTGAGATTCCATAATCATGATTTATATGACATGCTTGATTTCCATTGAATGATCTTCCTATTGAAAATATATAAACTTGATTTGAGCCTAAATTATTAAGTAATGTTTTTCCAAGTCTATCTTAACTGCTATATAGATGGGATTTTAGCATACGTAAGAAGACATGCTTGAGATCCTCTATTCCACTTTGTGTATTCCTCTTTGTATTCCAACCTACGAATATCGTTACACCTTCCCCGGCCAATGTTAAAATACTCGTACCCATCATTACATCCATTAATATCATTATACCATTTATTTAAATAAAATAAAGTCAATATTATATATTTTTCTAGTTTGGTGTAAAAAAATCAGTATTATATATTAAAATATATATTGATCTTTTTTTTTTATTAAACATCTGGTGTGTAATGATATTTACGGATGTTTTAACAATGGGCGGAGGAAAGTGTAACAATTTTCATACGTTGGAATACGAATTTGAATACAAAAAAGTGGAATAGAGGATCCCAATCGAAGAAGACATGGGGTCCACTAATTAATATAGAAAACTATCAAATACAAACGTGTCCACTAATTAATTTGATTAACTTAATAAATAATAATATCAAATATAATATGTTGGACCATAAAATCTAATAGTTGTATCTGTCCAAATATAAGATATATTCATTCATCTTCCATACAATTCTAATTAACGAAGACTGCGATAATCTCTCTTTCAAAAGCTTCTTCAATCTTTTCTGTGTCGAAAGAGGTTGAAAAGAATGGCAACTGCTTATGCACTTCTGACTTCGCTTACGAATCTGTTAGCGAATCTCCATGAACACCCACACCCACCCATTCGACTCGACGAGGAAACTGTGGAGTCTCTCAGCTCACACATCCATTTCTTTCAAGAATTTCTAGAGCAACCTCGTACAGCCGTTGACCTCGGTTTGGGTAATCGAATCGTCGATGCAGCACGCGGCGTGGACGACGCTATCGAGACTTGCATAGCAGAACGAATCAAGTACCTAAGGGAATTGTATCGAGGTCTCGAGGGAGTGATAAAGGACTTGGATGATCTTATCATCAAGAATGAAGTGATGGAAACGGATCAAAGCCATCATCCCTTTTCATCATCGCACTCGCCTTCGGCTTTGAGTATCGAAGATGTAGCAGCCAAGATCATGGACAAACTCCCTTTAAGACACAAGTTCGACCGAAAGATGATTCCATTGTCAGGTTGGTATGAGCGACCGTATATACGTTCTACATCTAATATTGATTTTTGCATCGAATAAAAACATACCAAGAAATACTATCTCATTTTGATCGGGTCGTGATGCCTTCGTTCTACATCTAATATTGATTTTTTTGGAGCGAAATGGTGACAGCTTATAAATCTCACAAGAGACAAGTTGGCTCCATCTGCTCGAAGATCGAATTATTGCAAGGATTTATGAAAGGTCGTATTAACATGGTCGATAATGGATTGGAGAATCGAATTGCTGAAGCAGCACGTGCTGCAGAAGACCACATTGAGAGTCAGATGGTGCGGCTTATTCTTAATCAAGATGACTTCTATGGAAGCCTTCAAAGGGCAATAGAAGGCTTGGAAATCATAAAAGTAGAAGCGATGGCGGAGATTAGTCTTAACAATCGAAATCAAGGCAACAGTCATCGACCTAAGCCTCTATCGCCTTCACCTTCACCTTCCGCTACTGCTGATCGTGACGACATTGCGATTGGTATCGAAGGCCAAACATCCAAAATCGTGGACAAGCTCACCTCAAGACACAAGTCTGAGCGACATATATTCGCAATAATAGGTATGGGTGGAATTGGTAAGACAACACTTGCTCGTACTGTTTACAACCATCCATATATTAAGGATTATTTCAATGTCTGTGCTTGGGCTACCATATCAAAGGACTATGACACACACGCAAGTCTCGTCGACCTTCTTCACTGTCTGGATGATACGAGCAGCAAGGAAAGTTTGCGTAAACAAAGCGAAGACGATTTGGGTGTTATGTTATACCGATGTTTGTATGGCAAAAGGTATTTAGTCGTATTAGATGATGTATGGGATGCAGACGCCTTGGACAGATTGAGATCTTTCTTTCCGGCCAGCAGTGGTAGTGGAATAGTGATCACCACTAGGGAGTCGACCATTGCGTCGATCGGCTCGCAGAGTTTTGGTGTGGATTTTTTAGACGAACCTAAAAGCTGGGATTTATTTTGCAAGAAGGCGTTTGGAAAAGAAAGTTGTCCATGCGAGCTTGAGGATGTCGGGAAGACTATAGCGAACAGATGTAGAGGACTTCCTCTTTCGATTGTCGCCATCGGAAGCCATCTAGCAAAGTCGCCAAGAACGCAGGAGTACTGGGAATATGTTGCAGACAATTTAAGTTCGGTCGTAAATTCAGAAGACGAGGGCAACTGCTTGAAAATTTTATCTTTAAGCTACACTAACTTGCCTATGCATTTGAAACCTTGTTTCTTATACTTGGCGATTTTTCGAGAAGACGAAGAGATTCTTGCAAACAAACTGATGAGATCATGGGTGGTCCTAGGATTCGTTCGACCGATTAATGGCAAGAGCCTCGAAAAAGCCGCAGAAGACTATCTATACGATCTCATTGGGAGAAATCTTATCTTACCTTATTCTACGTCGTCACGGTTTGGAAAAATATTAAGTTGCAAGATCCACGATCTCATGAGGGATTTGTGCCTGAGAGAAGCTAGTAAGGAGAATTTTATGAGCGTTATTATGCGGAAGCAAAATCCCGACTTTTCAGAAGCAGACGGCAAAAAGCATCGAGGCTCAAATCGCAATCGTATTTTGAGAGTCAATCTCATATATTCTTCATCAAAGCACACCTCACACGATGTAATTCTATATCCAGATTCTGAAGCCGAATTTTCTCTTACGGCGAACTTGCAAAGCCTTCAGGTCAACTGCTGGTTAAGCTACTATTGCCTTTTCATCATATCTCCTTCCATTCGTTTCGTCTGGAATCTACAATATTTGATCGTTAAGGATCACAAAGCGGCAAGAGCACCGCCGGAAATCTGGGAAATGCCTCATCTCAGGCATATCAAGATAAGCAACTTGGACCTCCTTGATCCTTCAGGTGAAAGTAATGATATCTTGAAGAACTTGCAATTCGTTAAGACAATATTAAACTTGAGTTTCTCCGAAGATTTGGTTCGAAGAATCCCCAACATCAAGGATCTGAAGGTTAAATTCAAAGGCCAACGAGAGGAATTCGACGAAAGGAGGATCACCCTCGACAAAATTTCCCGCCTCGAAAAGCTCGAATCGTTCGCCTGCTCGCTCCCGCCCTACTTTGGCCCCGCAACGATAGACGGTATGCTTCGCGATATCGCCTTCCCAAAATCACTCAAGAAGTTGTCTTTCAGTTCCCTTCAATGGGACGACGTGACGGCGAAGGTAGGCTTGTTGCCTCTACTTGAAGAGCTAAACCTGACCCATTGCCGAGGAAGAGAGTGGAATCTCGTCGAAGGAAACTTCGATCGTTTGAAGTATTTGTCCCTCCGTTATTCTACCGGTCTCCGTCGCTTTGAAGGAGATGCCGGGTACTTTCCTTCCTTGGAAGAAGTGATTGTAGATCGCATGGATGGCTTGGAGGAGATATCCGAGGATATCGGAGAAATATCAACGCTTAGATTGATCGAACTGAAGTATTGCCCCGACACGGCCGTTGTCTCTGCTAAGGAAATTGCAGAGGTACAATATGAATTGGGGAATGAAGAATTACAAATAGTTGTTTTCCCTTAATATAACTAGTTTCCACATTGTCCATTTTAAGTAGAAAGTTGCATGAATCAATGAACTTGTAGATCTCCAACTTGAGATTTTTTTTTTTTTTTAATAAGGAAAAACGTAACTTTATTAATGAATATCAGCAATCAATAAAGTTTCCATGGCTTGTGTTGGGGCAGATCGTCCCTCTCCACCAAAGTCGAGGATCTTAGCTACATAATGAGCGACACCATTACAATGTCGTTTAATGAAAAATAATTTGACTGAAATAAAAAAATGGAGTCCATGCCGCACGGTCCACAATAATGTTGCCTACGGAACCCGCGTTGTCGCATGATGAAGATGTTAAGTTCGGACTATTTGACTATGTATTTAAGTACCGTTGACGTTCGGACATGTAAACGTACAGTATTGCGGTATTAGTCGTATACGTAATATTGTAATTAAGTTAAAGGACCCATTTGGTGATCAATTATATTTACAGGGTACTGTCGCAAATAAATAAGATGTGTGGAGTTAATTAATAATGTGTAGAATTCCTGTGAACTGAAACGTAAATATCTGATGGGCTTATTTGCGGCTCAGTCCATTATGCCATTTATATATATGAGGGTGGTCCTTAAGTGCAGTACAACGAAACATCCACAGCCGTCACTCCCGTAAAACCCTAGTGGCTGCCGTATAAAGTTCTTCGGGGTTTCCATCTTCTCCGATCTAAAGGTTTCACGTACTCGTACTTGGAAGATCCACGGACCTGTTTCTCATCCGTTCGAACGCTATGAAATATTCAGGTACGGTTTCTATTCCGCACATATGTTATTTTATACCCCTCTTTAATCCTATCAAGGTTAAGGAATACGGATCCATTCGGTTTCGGATCTAACAAGTGGTATCAGAGCCACCTTGATTCGGGTTAATTAGGGTTTAATTATCACAGCCTTTGGATCTGAAATTATTTTTATTCAGCGTTCTTCGGCTGCCAACGATCTGTTAGGCAGCCCCGTTGGGCGCTGCATTCGGCTACTGCAGATCACCGACATCGGGTGGCGCCGTGAGCATTGATGTGCGCCGTTGGGCGTTGCGTGGGACAGCGCCATTGGGCGACGTCACTCTAGATTCCGGCAGAAAGCACTATGGGACAGCAGCATCGTCGTTGGGTGCTGCGTTGTGTGAAGCGCTGCGTAGGTGTGTCGCTGAGCGCCGTTGGGCACTGAAGGTGGCTGCGTGGCATTAAAAGAAGACTAATGAAATATTCAGTTTTTGTAAATTGATAATTGAATTATTAATTACTTCGGATTTTTAGAAAATTACGTGTAGGCATTTAACTATTGAAACATTAATTATATCCAACTTTGTAATATGGACTAGAGAAGATTTGATTACGTCCATTATAGAAAAAAAAATAATAACATCCAGTTTTATGCATAAGAATTACCTACATCCAATCCAACTTAATAGACTATTGGAAAAATTTACTGCGTCCATTTTTACACAGAAAAATCAACTACATCCAAATTTTAGAAAATGACTTGAAATTTTTGAAACAACATTAAAATTTTTCTTTAGATATCATCAATAGACTTTGGTGATTAGGCCATTCATATAGTCACAATTGCATTGTTAATACAAATAGACGTAAGTCAAGTGTTATAGATTAAAGAATAACAGAATATAGAATCAATAATTCTTGTGTATGTTTGCATGAGATTTGCTATGGTGCACACCCTACCGTGAGCACCGCAAACCTACTTCGCCTCTTTTCGCTCCAAAATGAGATTTTTAGCCCAATGTTAATCTTATCCCCCTTACACAACAGCATGATGATATGCTGTTGTACAACAGATTCATCTTCATAAAAGTTCGCAAAAGATCAATAAGAACAATTAATTTAATATCACCTCCGTGTGATGCTTCTTCGTATTTTTATGAAGATGAATCTGTTGTACAACAGCATCATGCTGTTGTGTAAGGGGGATAAGATTAACATTGGGTTAAAAATCTCGTTTCGGAGCGAAAAGAGGCGAAGTAGGTGTGCGGTGCTCACGGGGTGCTCATGGTAGGGTTATAGATAGACTGGAGGTATTGCGGAACCACGTAAAATGATTTGATGATTTTTGTTGTCCCAATCTTCGAGACGATCTGCAAATTTGGCATCTAATTCATCATCCTCCTTGACTGGAATGGTTACCTTACCGTCAACGATACGCCAAAGTTTTCGTCCGATTAGAAAACTTTTCATTGCTTGAGCCCATATGTTATAGTTTGAACCCGTCAAGATGAATGTGATAAGCCGAGAAACCTCAGATTTATCCATAACTCCAAGAACAAAAAAAAAACAGAACTTCGTAGCACAACAGTGATCGAGAGCGAGTCAGAAAGCTCCAAACGCAAGAACAGAATGATCTGATGATCAAAGATCGAGAAGCGTGTCCAAGACCGGAGATTGATACATATTAAGAAATCGAGGGTTTCATCATAAAACCAATTGGTGATAGGTGAAGAGCCTCTTCAATATATAAGGTGAGTCGGGTGAGGAGAATTATTCGATGTGGGATAGAATATAAATCTCAACAATACACTAGCTCGCCTCTGATACCATGTTACAGATTAAAGAATCAATAATTCTTGTGTATGTTTGCATATAACAATCGTACATCATATTTGTACAAGAATAACTAAGCTAATTATGGACAAGATGTATATGCTTAAATGCTATACAATTAAGGCTAGAATTAGGTAATCATGTCAATTATCAATGATACTAATAATCTTTCCTAATTATTGTATTCTTATCCATACGTTAACATCAAGCTTCATCGTTGCCGACCCTGATGTGCAATCCACAGGGCTCGGGAGCACTTGTAGCCTATCTGACCTTATTTTCATGCAGCAGCTGGCCAGGGATCGACGTTGGTCGATGCACGCTATCGCCAAGCTAGGCATGCGCGCAGGGACTTGGCTATGTCAGGTATTGAGCGTGGTAGGGATGATTAAAATGACCATTAAAGACCCATTTGAAGATCCATTGAGTATGAGTCGGATCTAGCTACAGATACGAGCCGTTCTCCCGAGTTAGGGTCTGGATCAAAGTGGCTCTACCCATTGCCACCCCTAACACGTATCATGATTGGCACACCTCATAGGCAGGGAGTATAGACCCTGTCTCCGCCCAGCCCACGGGGATAGGATTTCGAGGATCTGGGTTGGAATCAATATTGGAAATTCATTTCTATCTTGTGTAATTTGATTGATGTGCAGTGTGTAATGACATAGCTACGTAACCTTGAAATGAATGGTCCTTTTCGAACAATAAAGATCATAATTAGGTACATGCATCTACTTGCTAGTTAATGATAAGACATTTCCAAAGAATAAAGAATAAGAAAAAAAATGCATATTAGTCTTTGTGTACATCCATCTAGTTGCTGGTCAAGACCAGCAACGACTTAGAACATTCGTCCTTAATACTGCAATGTATCTGTATCGATAAAGTTTTGGAAAAAAAATAACGGTAAATAATTTTTAGAGGTGTACAACTGTTTATGAGGTTATCCTAGACCCACAATACAAAAATGTAGATAAAAATACAGTTGTTACTCTATCATATCAACTCTATTTTCTACACTAATTTTTTTTACTCCAAATTATTAAATTCTATTTTCTAGCATTATATATGTATTGTTACTCACTTTTTAATTTTACCATAAAATATATGTTAAATTTAAATTATACATAAAAAATTATTTATTATTTATATTTTAGAAAAAAAAAATTAATAGTTAATTTCATGTTCTAAAAATAGTACATGAAAATAAGTTAGTACAGTAATAAGTTAGTATATGTTAATTAAAAACAAAATTTCAATTATATTCTCTACATAAAAATAAGTTAGTAGAGTAATATAATTGTAATTTAACTAAATTAAAAATGAAATAATGAAAAAAATATGTTTACTCTTTACAAGAATATATTATAGGTAGTATAATGATATAACAATTAAAATAAACTTTTAAAATTAATAAAAATAAAATAAAAATAAAATTAGAAATTACAGCAATATATTTAGCATTGTTGACCATTATCACACTAAAAATAGTATTAAACTTTTCAACAATCTAAATATAGAGTGATAAATGACGTTGGATTGGACTTAAAACATACTATTTTGTATTTAACACAAAAATAGAGTAGCATTGGAGTCTGGAGATGCTCAAAAGGAGCGTAACCAAACCATAACTGAAGCGTCATGGTTCGGTTACGTTATCCGTAAAATTAAAACCGTAAACTTTTAATTTAAATGATTTTTTACTATTAAAAATATATATTTTTTCTTTTTTTCCTCCATAAATTTTTCAAAAAAAAATAAACAAAAATTGAAGTTGAGTTAATCGCGAACCGATGTGTTTAAAACCGTAACGGGAACCAACTAGAGGATGATTTTGGTTATGGTTTGGCCGATCCCAAAATTAGAATCGGCAATTTTGAACCATGAATCGAAAATTATTAATTTTGTAGGTTATTTTCAACATTTTACGAAGGAAGAAAAAAAAATTAAGGGAAAACTACACATAAATACCTATTAACATAAAAATCTACTGATCAGTCCCTTGTCAGACAGTTCTTATATTGAACTACCCATTTGAAACATTTTTTGCTCAAAGGTACCCAATTTATCAAAAAGACTATATTACCCATACTTTTATTTATTATATTGTTTTTTTTTCCAGTTCATCATCGTCTTCAAGACCTCTTCTCTCTCTCTCACTCTCTCACTCACTGTCTATCTCTCTCTCTCAGGAACCCATCAAGCTCAAGTTTATCTGTAAATTAAAATCTAACAATCATCATCGTTTCGTCTCCTCAGGACGAAGAGTCATCGGAAAAGTTCCGAGAATGTTTCCCCGCTCTGGCATCATCCTCATAGGTTAGTTTATTTCTGATTTTCTCCATAAACGATTCCAATCGTTGCGGTTTCAGCTCTGCAATTCCAATAATTGTCATTCCATCTCTATTTCGAGCCTAAAAAGCTCACCATTCTCGATCTTCATAGTCGTGGTTGTTCGGTCCCAATTACTCCCATTTTATCCAAATATCATTCTATCGGGAAACCATCTTCCTCATAAAGATTCCACGACAAGAAAGCAGAAAATACGTTGAGTTGAAGGATGAATACTGGTAAGTGTAAGCTTAATACGATTATAGAAGAAAATGGATTGAAACTTATTTTTTTGGGTCTTCTACCCATATAAAGATAATTAGGCATGGACCTTTAGCATCTGTAAGTTTGCTAAATCTGTTTTGGTAGTAAGTGAAGGTAATTTGCTGTAGAACCAAATTTTTTACATCTTTGTTATATAGTACCAATTTTAATTATATTGTGTATCATTTGTTGTAATATGTAGTACCTTTATAAGTATTGTAGCAGTGTCATTTTTAATTAGTTTGTTCTTCCATTCGTGCAGATTTTGAGCACTGGAGAAAAATATGAAGACTTCAAGCAATACATTTAATTGTGTGCTTCTTTGGATATGTTGAATAGCTTGAAGAGTGAATATTATCATTGTGTGTTACGTTTTCAATTAGTCTTGAATGTGATGTATGCTGATTTCAACATATACCGTTAATTGGTCATGTTTGAAAATTTTTATTGCACTTTACATAGATTTAGTTGGCTTTGGTTGTAATATGTTGGTTATTAAATGTTGGTTGTAATATTTTTTGGCTGATATGAATTTTATTTTACATTTTTTATTGTAATATGTTACTTGTATTTTGATTTTTATTAGATTGTTAATTGGTTATGGCTGTTATAATTCGATTTTGAAGCGAGGTACTCCATAATACAACATTAAGCACCACAACTTATCTAGAAAAGGTACTACAACCATATTAAATTGGTACCACGTGCGTAATAAAAATGGTACTACAAATGTATTAAAATTGGGACGACAAATTAGAAGTCGTGTGATGGATAAAGATAATTCCGGCATACCTGAAAAAGTCTCTGACATGTCAGATAATGTCTAACGGTTCCAGAATATATGACGTGCTAGATAATTTTTATTAGAGAATTTTTGTGAAGATTGCATATTTTTGGTACTACAATATACTTATACTTGGTACTATATACAAGCATAATAAGGTATTCTAGTAGGATTAAATCTGTACTATATCATTCACAAATATGGTACTACATATTAACGTAAGCATTTTTCGTCGCATTTTGTATTAGGCTCAATGCGAAACTACTTAAATATATGTAAATATTTTATATGTTTCAATTCGTATCATATTTAACGAGTTAATCCTCAGAATCATTAGTTTGTAGTTTAAAATCCAAGTTCAAATATAAAATATGGTTCCTTGTAAGAACATTTCACTATATAGTTTGAAAATTCAAAACTTCAACTTATATTTTTTGAAAAAGATGTTTGTAGCTTTATGAGATATTTATTTAGTGATCTTTAATTTCACATACATCAGTTTAAGTTGCGAAATAACTATTTATAGATTATAAATGGACAGTTCATATATAAAATACTACATTATTTGTGGTTTTGGTACTACATATGTATTACTAGTGGTACTATGTTACCTCAAAGTTAGGTACATCAATCAGACAATATAGAGTATCATATCATTCACAAATTTGGCACTGTATATTAGGGTAAGCGTTTTTTGTCGCCGTTAACGTTTGTTTTGATGCGAATCCATTTTACAATATCTATATTTGTTATATATTTCATTTCGTATCATATTTGTTGGCATTACCCCTCCACTCGCAATTTTGTATTTTAAACCTCAAGTTTCATTCAAACTATGTAGGTAAATATTCTTACAAGGATAAGTATACTCAAACTTATGATTTAGACTACAAAATCACGAGTGGAAGAGTTATGCCAACAAACATGATACGAAATAAAAGACATAACAATATAGATATTGTAAAATGGTTTCGCATCAATACGAACACGAACGACGATGAAAAACACTTACCTTAACATGTAGTACCAAATCTATGAATGATACGGTACTCTATATTGTCTGATTGATGTACCTAACTATGATAAAGCATGGTACCATTCATAAGTACTTTGTAGTACAAACTATCTAAGTCTAATCAAACTTTTTCTTACACTTTTTGAACATATTTTCATCACCTACATGTGAGAAATTTTCTGACATGTCATATTCTGTCTTTATATCAAATTTTTAAGGTTATTAATAATTTAGCGTACCTTATTTATTGTGTATGATGTATTATTTTAATAGGGTTGTAGTACTTAATATACATATGTTATTTACCATTTTAATATGATTGCAGTACCTAATATAAATATGTTGTGGTACTATTTTAAAACCGGAAAAATTACCATTCATATCATAAAACGAATAAGCCTAACCATTCTACAATCTCATGATCGTCATATATGCATCACACTATTATATTTTATTGCCTTATTAAGATATGTTGTGGTACTTAAATTTTATATTTTGCAGTATCTCGCTTCAAAAAAAAATAAAAATATTACGGTCATATTAGCCGAAAAATATGCCATAACCATTCAAGAATTTGTTAGAAACCAAAATACATCAAACATATATAAGCACAGACAAATATCAAACCATAACAAAGTCTGACACATAGAACTACAACAATTGAATATAATCTTCAACCCACCCGAAATGTCAACCACGCATGGAACGAACACCAACATTCTCTAGATTGTTCCATGCGTGGTTTTTGAATATAATCAAATTTTTAAGGTTTTTGAATGACTAAACCTGTTTTTCACTAGAGAATAGCTTATGAGGAAGAGCTTCCAAAAATAAAAAATCTGGACTGACTCGACCGAAGAGAAGGACGCAGACCGAGAGTAACCTTCTCGGCACCTTTCCATCGACACATCGCTTAGAACACGACGATGACGATGAACGCTGAATTTTTTTGAGAAAAAATATTTATGAGTTTGATTTGGTGAGTTCTAGTTCGTGGATTTCACTTTGATGAGAGAGAAAAGTATTGTTGAGAACGAATAAAATCTAAAATATAAAGACCAAACATAAGGGCAATTTAGTCTTTTTAATAAGTGGGGTAGCTTAGAGCAAAAGAAGTTGCAAATGGGGAGTGCAGTCAAAAAGTTCTCTGACATGTAGGGATGTCAACGGGGCGGATCGGAGCCGGGGATCTAATCCCCGTCCCCGCCCCACCAATATTTAAAAAAAAAATTAAAATTTTATAGTTTAATATATAAATTTAATATATTTTTTTGGTAGAATATATTATTAAGTATATTTTAATCTTATTTATATTAATTTTTGTATTATAGAAACTATATTTTAATATTATTTATATTATTTTAATATTATGTATATTATTTTAATATTATTTATATATTATATTAGGGTGGGGAACGGGGCGGGGATCACCGCGGGGAAAAATGTCTCCCCGTCCCCGCCCCGCGGGGATCAAAATTCGGGGATTCCCCGCCCCATTCGGGGCGGATCCCCGCGGGGACGGGGAATCCCCGCCCCACTGACAAGTCTACTGACATGGGACTGATCTACAAATCTTTTATATTAATAGGGATTTAACTCTACTTATCCGAAAAATTAATTGTAGAAATTTAGTTCGAGTTATCCTTAATCATAAATGTGACCCTTCATATCTGAAAAATAATTAGGTTGCATCAACTACCGTAGTTATTAGCTCATAGATGCGCCGCCCCTTCGTATCATTGAAAAGTCCCAAAATATATATATATATATACACACACTAAGGTCAATAGCACACATGGTCGTTTGTCCTATTAATTTATACTTCAAAAGGCTTTAGAACAAAACGACGTTGCATAAAAAAGAAAAACTGCTTCCACGAAACCATCTACGAAACAATGGACCAAAACAAGGGAACAAATACTGATACTGCTTCAATAAATAGATTATTATGAATAAAATATCTCAAGTTACTTACTATTGAACTCCATATATCTGTCAAAGAATATATATATATATATATATTTTAAGAAAAATACTTTTTAGTTTAAATGAAAATTATGATATACCTCACGTAGATATACTGACATGTATATTACTATTCTATATTTTTTTATTGCGTGGAACTCCCTTATACTGTCTAAAACTTAGCATCATACCTCCAATGGTGTCGAAAACACAGCATTGTACCCCCCAATTAGGGGATTTAAATGATAAGGAGTGCATGATTAACTAAACAACGATGATGTTTTATGCTATTTACAAACAGAGAGGTTTTGATATTTATTTTTTAAACCACATGTGAGTTTTATGCAATTTAGCCTGAAAATTAAATCAACCCAAGAATAAAGTCAATTTGCAAACTTTTTAGAAGATATTCCTACAACAACCGCGATATAATCCTATCCTTCAACTAAGTACATATAATCCTATCCTTCAACTAAGCACAGTCTGAATCAAATATGAATATCGTTATCACATACGAAAAAATACCCGAAGTTCCAGCTGGACTAATCTTCGTAGCTCACCTAACTTGTTTGAAGTTCAAGACATAAGTCTCAAAGAAATCAAGTGAAATCGAAGCAAGTGATGTGGAAAGACCTTAACACATAACTTTGATATATTAACAAATAAATAATTCTTTTTTACCGTACTTATAGAAACCACTTTAGACTCATTGTCGCCACTCAAATAACAAATACCAAAAACTAGAATCACCCCTTGTTTTTCAACAGCAGCCTAACCCTTTGTTCTGCACTTATAAAAATGATTCAAGAGAAAGAACATAACCTCCTCCAAGAAAATATATCATCTATTTCTCCAAACCACTGAGACTGACAATGTCCACCTCAGAAACACCCTCAACAGACTCTCCTACGACCACCTTCGTCTATCCCAGCAGCTTCATGAAGAGTCATAATCAACACGGATTAGAGAAGCAGCGATCGGCTCCGAGCTCGTTCTTGCAGCAAATTTTGGATACAATCAATGAGAACGACATTGTCGAGGACAACAAAAGCTGCAGCAGCGGCGGCGGCTGCGGCCAAGGTGAATGGGAAGAAGCTTTGCTTTTCTCAGCCCTGTTGAATGATCCCAAGGAGTCGAGAAGTGGATTATTACATGTTAGTGATGATTACAGTAGCATTCTCAGGCAAAGAAGCTCTCCTGCTGCATTTATCAGAGGTGAGTTTCATTTTTCTTTCCTTCATTCTCACATTTAGGGTGTTTTCCTTCGTTTTCACGTTTAGCATGTGTTTGGAATGAAGAAAGTAATAGGAAAAAGAAAATGAGTTAGAAAATGATTTTCATAACATAAAATCAGTTTTCTTTAATTTTAAGTCTAAATATAATTAGATTTGCTTTTCTTTTCCTTTTCTATTTCTTCAATCAACCAAACATAAAAGTTAATTTTTTCTTTTTCATTTCATTTTCCTTTCCCTATTAATTTCCACAAACCAAACACACCCTTACTGCTCATTTGGGACACTAATTTTATATGGCTCATAACTATTTCAGATGCAGAAGAATCATCAAATGGTAACTCGTCTGTTCTATGTTCTAGCCCGAGTTTCATGGCTAGGGAGAACAAAAGGAAGCATGGCCAAGGAATGAGTTGGCCTGATTTAGTGCACCATTTCGGCCCATCCGAAAGGGAGAATCTCATGCAGTTCCACAATGAAACGACTGCTTGTCAGCTTCGGGCCAAAAGGGGGTGCGCGACTCATCCGCGCAGCATCGCCGAGAGGGTAAGATGTCCGTCTGAAGTTCTTGTTTGTCGCTGTGTGTTTGACGGGCGATTATGCTTATCTGCAGAATAGGAGGACGAGGATTAATAGGAACATGAAGAAGCTGCAAGACGTCTGTCCTAATATGAACAAGGTAGAGTATATATCTCAATTGTAAATGTCGTCTGTCCTAATAAGTTGGAGCTTGACTTTGCCATTAATGTAATGGCAGCAAACAAACCAAGCTGATATGTTGGAGCTTGCGGCTGAGTACATCAAAGAACTCAAAAATCAAGTTCAGGTGATAAACATTAAACATTTATAGCCTTTTAAAGTAGAAGCTGATATTTATTCTACTTTTTTCCTCTCGTGAAGATCCTCTCGGACATGGATGCAAAGTGTGCCTGTTCAAGCAAACATTCTGAACACCATACCATCGCATAATCATTGCCTTTAAAAGGACGATTGCAGCAATATGAAACTGTACAGAGATCACGGGCTATCTATTGCATTGTAAAGAAGATTGGCATTCCTTGATGAATTGTCCCAGATTATTCCTTGTCGATCGATGACTGCCGTTAGACTCGAGATTGATTGTATTTTCAGTGTATGCGTGTTAATCGGATCGATTATAACTATCAGCAGCTCAATCTGATCGAAAACGCAACTCAAAACACACACACAAAAACAGATTTAACGTGGTTCGACCAAACTTGTGTCTACTCCACGGACCAACAAAGCTCTCTTTTGTATAAATCACCAATACCAAAGTTACAGTACCCAATGCCTACTACAACTTTGTAGTTTATGCGTTTCTATGATTCTCACTTATACAAAAGTTACACTCGCTCGAAGATGGTTGGTTGAAACCTCT
Organism: Lindernia subracemosa; assembly: GCA_028392965.1. NCBI lineage: Eukaryota > Viridiplantae > Streptophyta > Magnoliopsida > Lamiales > Linderniaceae > Vandellia > Vandellia subracemosa. Next base: position 3,911,042 of record JAQPCC010000005.1, read on the forward strand.
CGTATGGTATTTATAGAGCAGAATTTGGGAGAGTGTGACTTCATTGGCGCCATACACATGCTTCCTCACGTGCATTTGGCCAAATTAGATTCTTCCTGAGCTCACAAGATGTGTGTGATGATCCATGTGCATCCAACTTCAACTGTAGGATCACAATCCCGTAAGATCGAACCCTCCAAACTCGTCACATGTTCTCCACAACTTTTAATCTTCAGCTTCAGGGCTTCAACTGGCCGTCTTCAGGCCATCTCCGGCGAGTTTTAGGCTCGTCATCCTCAACATTCCTCAACCGTTGGATTAGTTTTGTTATTAGCCGTTAGATTTTTAGCTATTATATATATAAATTTTTTCATAAGTTGGTATACCCTTTTCTTTCAAACTTGTTTCGGTCACGATTTCGAGTTGTTTTCTAGTCTTATGCCATAGGTGAGAGAAATTGATATTAAATCTATTTTGGGTATGCGAATTGGCGTGGGTTGGAGTACTTTTTGGTATTTGCGTTAGGGTGTCGATTGGAGAAGGTCTTAGCTAAGACTAACGTGTGATTGTTTGTAAGTGGTGTATGACCTATGGTGTTTTTTTTTATAAAAGAATACCCTCAAACTTTTTATATAATGTCTTTAATTTCGATAATATTTTTGTTATTTTACGTCAGATACTCGGCTATATAGTGGGGAGCTGAGGACCCATTATATCGCCGAGAATCCGTAATGGATGTACAACGGTTTCCTGTGATATAATGGGTACTTAGTTATTTAAGGAAGAGAGATGACTTAGTACTTAGATGACTGATTTTCCCACTGGTGGAACCTGAATAAATGATTAGACTGATTAGAATAAGAAACACTGAATACCGCAATGTAAAACCAACCAGAGTAGGAATTCAGTTTTTTAAGTGTGGTTTTCAAGGCCTTAGGAGTTGAAAGCGTCTAAACTCGGGGAAATTCATAAAGCCGAATATGTGTGGAGTAACTACAGTTATATAGAAATATATATATATTGGTTCATTATCGCATAGGGTGCTAGATGCGTGAATGACGGGTAACGCGAATGTTAGAAATTTCCACCTTAATTAGATTCATATTGATTGGATATAATCAACTTTAGGAAGACATAGGATCAATCGGTGCTGAATATGTACTTTAATCTAGTTTGTCGTTATTGATCGGTTACTTATTTGCGTTTATTTATTTCTCTGTGTTTTTATTTAATTCGTTTAGTATCAATCCTTAAAAACATAAAAGCAACATTAGTATAAACTAGAATTAGGAAGAGAGTCTTAAAATTAATCGAGTTGTCATCGTGGATCGATATTTGAACTTACATTCATTTTACTACTTACACGACCTAATACACTTGCTAGTATTCGAACGTGTCATTAATCCTCAACGCTTTGCTATTGTACAATATTATGTGTTGATCTGAGTGCATTGTTATTTTTATGAACTTTCAACTTTAATATTTAAACATGGAGGAATTTTATGGTGCTCACCTTATGTGAGCACCTTGCATGGGCACATGTTGATGTGGCACTGATTCGTGTCATATCAACGTGCCACACTAACGTATTCCTCGTGACAAAAGACAACTACTATGTATAACATTCATGAGATGAAAAATCCTATTTTCTAGAGAAAAAAAAACAAAATATCGTTCTGAACGACAAAGAACAAAGAACTGTTAAAAGCCATCCATTTACGAAGTTTCAGGATCTGTTTCTTTAAGAGCAAATGTTTCTGGTAAATGTGATATAACAGAAAATGCTATTTATATGTATGGTTGATTTCTTCTTTTAAGATTAAGACTGCGTTTGATTTCCAAACCAAATAGATAGCAAGAAATGTGGGAAAATGTCCGAAAAACCAAAAATGCCGACGTCAACTGCAGCTGCTGGTGAAGATGCGCAGCTCCTGGGGCTTCTTACTCGTCTCTTGCAGGAGGTAATGATCCCTATTTAACATATGATAGATTAATGAATTCATGTGTGTGATAGAATTTATTCAAACGACTTAAATAAATCAGAGATACCTTTGATATGTGTTATTGCTTGCGTTAGTTAATTTGGATCTCGTACGGGCGACAAGCGTAAAACGTTCCCCGCCTCTAGATGTGTCGCTAACTTTCTCGAAAGGATGTAGAGTCTACACGCATAAGAAAAGCTAGCACGTGCAGATCTTTGGGTTCAATCTCTTTAAGAGATAAAATACGTCGTGTACGAAGAGTAAAGACATAATCTTATTCAGTGTGTGTTTTTTCGAAAGAGGCGATTTTTTGAAGATTTTTTTCTCTCTCTTGTAAATTTTGAGCTACAGTAGTTGTGTGGTGTGTGTAAGTGACGGCTAATTCCCTGAGACGCCTATTTATAGTGGAATATAGAGTTAAGTTTATGGTTAAGTGTGGGCTTAGGTGCTTCTAAATGAATACTAATACTTTTATCTCTCTAAAGTATATAACAATTGCTTCATCTAAGATCATATTTTAGAAGCACTTAGGCCCACACTTAACCCTAAACTTAACTCTAGATTCCTCTGTAACTAGGTGTTTTAGGGTATTAACCATCACGTACATACACCACACAGCCGTAGCTCAATATTCATAAGAAATGAGACAAAAAATTTCGAAAAATAATCTTATCTCTCTCGAAAAAACAGTGAGTAAGATTAGATCTTTGCTCTTCGTACACGATGTGTTTCTATCTCTTGGAGAGATTGAACCCAAAGATCTGCATGCGCTAATCATTCTTAGGCATGTAGGATCATTCAAAAAAATCAGCGTGACATCTAGAGGTGGGAATCATATTATGCTTGTCTTCAAGACTGACAAACGCAATCATTAACACACGTCAAAGGTATCTCTAATTTGCTTAAGCTGTTTGAATAAATTCTATCTCACACATGAATTCACTAATCTATCGTATGCTTTAGCAAGATCAAAATATCTATCGTATGCCACATGAGCATACAAAATATTCAGCTAATACCCGAAGCAAATTTCTTGGGCGAGTATGATATTATCATTGATTTTACGCCCGGGAACAAACGCCGTTTGTGTATGATGTACGGCCATAGGTAAGGAAGCCTTCATTCAATTGGCAAGTATCTCAGACAGAATCTTATACAACCCATTACAACAAGAGATAGCTCGAAAGTCCGATGCCTTGCACGTATTAGCACCTTCGGGTATCAATGTAATGATCGTGGAATTGACCTTTCGAAGTAGCCGACCAGTACTGAAAAAAATCTTGATTGAATCAGTGACCTCCGAACCAACGACACCTTATGTGCATGTTTGACGATTGAGGCCGTATATCCATTCAATTGACGTGCCTATCATCCGAGATGGAAAATTGATAAACGTATTTCTATACGTTTATTAGATCGTATTAATACTTATTTGTTGTGTTTATTGACTTCGTCTAAGTACTTTCATGAGTATTTACTTCTATTTTATTGTTAATTGTGCTTAGGACGAGTTTTGGGATGATTCGGATGAAAACGGAGCGAAAATGAGCTAAACAGAGAAGATCCACGATCATAAGCAGGATGACCCACGGCCGTGGATCATGACAGAAGCTCGTTCCAGAGCTAGACTAAAGTCCACGGCCGTGGATATATTGCTCCAGACCGTGGGCAGCGGCTGGGGATAACCCACGGTCAGATGCAGAGAGTCCACGGCCGTGGACGTAATGCGATTTCTGCCAGCGCCTGAGTTGCGTCCACGAGCTGAGGCATTTCGGTGTCCACGACCGTGGCCCTTGAAGCAGATCCGAGTCCATGGCCGTGGAGATTCTGCAGCATACCGTGGACAGCAGCAGAAAGTCATCCACGGTCTGGAACCTTTGTGTCCACGACCGTGGATTATGGCAGAATGCATAAGGCCCAGAATATTTCAACACTCCACGGCCGTGGGAGGCCCATCCCCAGACCGTGGATCGAGCAAAAACACTGAATAAAGCTGAGAATCAACCCAAAACGAAAGGGGACGCACACACACAACACACACTAAACCCTAAGGTGGCTAGGAGGCGATTTGGAGCAAGGGAGACGTGAGGAAGGACTAACACACCTCAAGACTCAAGGATTTGCTCCCGGAGCGTGATTCAAGCACAACCCCAACGGAGAAACCATCCCGAGCGTGAATCCCCCAAGAACGAACCTTGAGCTACTCAAAGAAGGGAGTTTCATGTTTATCTTGGTTTCCTTCCGAATTTGTTTTGTGTTTGAGTATAATATGAGTAGTTAAATCCTTGGTGTTCGGGATTAGATGATTGCTAGGTCGGATTTGTTGTTTTGATGTTGATTTCCCGTGAACACGTGTTTGGATCTACTTATTGTTATGAAATTGATTCTTCGTTCAATATGTCTATGTGTTGATACGAATATTTGTGTATCGTCGAGGGCGACAGCTAAAGACGATTAGACTATTCATAAACGTTAGGGTTCGGTTAGAGGGCGACAGCTAATGACCGACCCTCGCAAATAGTAATACCAATTTAGATTCTCGAGACCGTCTAGGGCGACAACAAATTCGGTCTCGAGTAGGAAATTGTTGCGATTTAGGAATAAATACGTGGGAACGGGGAACTACAGCATTAACAACGGGACCTGGCAGGATTCGAAATCCCGAGCATGTCTTCTACCGATCGAGTACCTCAACCTCTACTTGTCTTCGTTATTTTAGTCATATAATTAGGATTGTGTGTTTGTGGTTCCATTAGTTAGAAAATCATCCAACTATTTGATAGGCTAGATATTAAATCCTAGGATTAGTACTAGTACTTACTTTGTTCCTCGTGATCGATACTCGGATACTCATCTAACTATACTACGTTCGATAGGTACACTGCCTATCGCGCTAGGGGGTTATTTGTTATTCGTTTTAATTTTTACTTGTCACACAACTCGTATTTTACATACACCTTAGCCGCAATCAAGTTTTTGGCGCCGTTGCCGGGGAACTAGAGTGATATTAGGAAACCCCTAGTTTAGTACTTTAGCCATTTAATTCTTTCTGTTCATTATTTGCATTGTTTTACTTCACTTTAATTTTCTTTATTTCTTAACTTATCCTTCGTACGTAAACTTTTTAGATTACGAGGTACCTCTACACGGTGTATGACTCGTAGCCATCCATCGGAATTGATCACAGACGTAGACCCAGATTTTGAGAGGAACTTACGAAGGAGACGTAGAGCTGAAACCGAAGGTTCATCAAGCAGCGAACAAGCACTCGTTAGCTATTCAGACGACACGGTCGAGAAGTTCGAGGACGCAAGAAATTCCCAGCGAGAACGTTCCGTGAATAGACCAGAAGAAACTACAGAAATGGCTGACCAAATTCCTGCAGAAGAACCACCACTTCAGGATCTTCTCAGGACCGCTACTTTCGGAGGGACCGAAGCAGCTATCGTGATCCCACCGTTCGAGAATAACAACTTCGAGCTGAAGTATTGCTGGATCCAGATGATATTTCAGACAGCTCAATTCGAAGGAAACTCCGACGATGATCCATACTCTCACCTGAAGGCTTTCCTCACCATCACTGACACTATTAGAGTGAACGGAGTTCCGAATGACATCATTAAGCTGATGTTGTTCCCGTTCTCTCTCAAGTATCGTGCGAGGGAGTGGCTCGAGCTTCTACCACCGAGATCCATCGTCACATGGGAGGAGCTGAGAAGTGCTTTTATCGGACAATTCTTCCCACAATCCAAGGTGCTAAAATTCAAGAATGAAATTTCACTATTCCATCAAAAGGATAGCGAGAATCTATATGAGGTGTGGGAGAGATACAAGACGTTATTGAAGCGGTGCCCTCAACACGGGATGTCCAAGGCAGCGATTGTGAGCAAGTTCCATGATGCCTTGAACGATCAGACGGCTCATATGCTAGACGGAGCGGCAAACGGACGGCTCGTGAAGCTGAATGCCACCGACGCGTGGAATTTAATCGAGGACTATACACGCAACAGCTTCATGAGGGGAAATTCAAGGATGAAGGCACCCGGAGTTTTTGGAGTTAGCGAAGACACGGCGATGAACGCTAAAATGGATGTCCTCCAGCAGCAAATCGCTGCGAGCAACCTACAAATGCAGAACATACTGACGGCGTTGCTCCCGAAGGTAGTCCCGCCCAATACCGTTAACGCCGTGATGAACCCAATGGCGACCATCTCGCCACAACCAACCCCGTACACACCTTCGTGTGGTGTTTGTGGAGCAGCCCACGAGACTTCGGAGTGTCAGACCATGTCGTCAATAGAGCAGGTCGACTACATGGGTAACTTTCAAGGGCAGAGGAGTTTCCAGCCTCGATCGCACCCGAACCTGTCTTACGGCCAGCCGGGGCAGCAAGATTCAAGACCGTCGAGCTACCAACAAAGGCCACTGGGATTTCAAGCGGGTGGATCCAACTACCAAGCTGGAGGGTCAAGCAGCCACTATCAACAGTCCCCAACCCAAGGATCAGGATCCAATGACATGAAGGAAATGAAGGACATGATGGCGGCGCTACTCACAAAGTTTGGGAAGACGACGGAGGTTCACGAGAGCCGATTGACAAGGATGGAAGACCAATTCCAGAACCTTGATATTCGAAGCCAAAATACCGACGCATCTATCCGCCAGCTCGAGCAACAAGTAGGCCAGTTGGCAAAGCAGTTGACGAGGCGATCACAAGGGTCATTGCCGAGCTACACGGAGACCAACCCGAAGGAGCACTGCAAGGCCGTGACGTTGAGGAACGGCAGGGAGCTGCAAGAGGTGCCCCCGAAATCCACAAAGAAGTCCGTGGAATCGATGGCAGAAGGAGCCCATTCGAGCCGAAGTGAGGAGGAGGCCACGAACAAGGCTGTTGAACCTGAGATGGTGCCAGAGAAGGACACCACTGAGACCGAGGCCAAAACAATGAAGTCGAAGGAACCATCGAGGCCGCCGGTGAAACCCTATCAACCGAAGATCCCGTACCCCGCTAGGCTAAGGAAGGATCGTGTAGACGATCAGTTTGGTAAATTTATGGCTTTGTGTAAACAATTGCATATTAACTTACCGTTTGTTGAAGCCATTACACAGATGCCCCGGTACGCAAAGTTTCTAAAGGACTTGTTGACAAATCGACGGAAGCTTGAGGACGTCTCCACTGTTTGCTTGAGGGGAGAATGTTCGGCTATCTTACAAAGCAAGATCCCAAAGAAGCTTAAGGATCCAGGGAGTTTTACGATCCCTTGTTTGATAGGAGAAGTTGTAATAGAGAGGGCACTAGCTGACTTAGGAGCTAGTATAAATCTGATGCCCTATTCTATGTTTAAACGCTTAGGGTTAGGTGAACCCCGACCCACGAGGATGAGTTTGCAGTTAGCTGACAGATCACTTAAATACCCCCGTGGAGTCGTTGAGGATGTGTTGGTCAAAGTTGACAAATTCATCATACCTGCCGACTTTGTTATCTTAGATATGCAAGAGGACGAAAATGTCCCCCTGATATTAGGCAGACCGTTCCTGGCCACTGCTGAGTCTATGATAGACGTCAGGAACGGAACATTGACTTTGACCGTAGATGGAGAGAAAGTGACCTTTAGCATGGCGGATTCAATGAATAATTCCGACGAACATGATGATAAGTGTTATTACATGGATGTTTTTTAGAGGGATTTTCTTTTATCCGTCCAGGGATTATCACAGGTCACTGAAAGTTTTGACGTGGACGAGGCGATCGAGGAGCCCGAGGAGGAAGCCGACGAGCCCGTGACGGAAGTCCACGAGAGTCGAGAAGAGGACAAGGAGAAGAGCTCACTGGACGAGCCACCGGTGTTGGAATTAAAGCAACTACCCGATCACCTCGCGTATGCATTTCTGGAGGGCACTTCAAGCTTACCAGTGATAGTCTCCTCCGCTCTCGACGACGATCAAAAGGAGAGACTACTGAGGGTACTAAGGGAGCACAAGAAGGCCATAGCTTGGAAGATCTCGGATATCCGAGGAATTAGCCCGAGCTTCTGCACCCACAAGATTTTAATGGAGGATGATTTCAAGCCCGTCGCCCAGCGCCAAAGACGCCTCAACCCGAACATGAAGGATGTGGTAAAGAAGGAGGTGATCAAGCTGCTAGACGCCGGGATGATTTATCCGATCTCGGATAGTTCGTGGGTGAGCCCGGTCCAGGTGGTCCCAAAGAAAGGAGGAATGACGGTCGTGAAGAACGACAAGAATGAGTTGATTCCGACGCGGACCGTAACTGGTTGGAGGGTGTGCATCGACTACCGAAAGCTGAACGATGCCACCCGAAAAGACCACTTTCCTTTACCCTTCATTGATCAAATGCTAGAACGTTTATCGGGTCACGATTTTTATTGTTTTCTTGACGGTTTGTCAGGTTACCTTCAAATCCCGATAGCGCCAGAGGACCAAGAGAAGACGACCTTCACCTGCCCATTTGGCACGTTCGCCTACCGACGGATGCCGTTCGGGTTATGCAACGCCCCGGCGACATTCCAACGATGCATGATGGCTATTTTTGATGAGTTGGTAGGTGACATAATGGAGGTATTTATGGACGATTTCTCTGTTTTTGGCTCCTCATTTGATCGTTGCTTGTCTAATCTCGAACGTGTGTTAGCACGTTGCGAGAAAACGCACTTAGCCCTTAATTGGGAAAAGTGTCATTTTATAGTTCGAGAAGGCATAGTCTTAGGCCATAAGATTTCCCTTAAGGGAATCGAAGTGGAGAAGGCTAAGATTGAGACGATTGAAAAACTGCCAATTCCCTCGAACGTCAAATCTATTCGGAGCTTTTTAGGTCATGCGGGTTTTTACCGTAGATTTATTAAGGATTTTTCCAAGATCGCAAGACCTATGTCTAAGCTCCTTGAGAAAGATGCCCCATTTGTTTTTGACAATGAGTGCTTGCAAGCATTTGAGTCGCTTAAGGAGAAACTCATTTCTGCACCTATTATGGTGGCGCCCGATTGGGAGCTCCCTTTTGAGCTTATGTGCGATGCTAGTGACTACGCAGTGGGGGCTGTTTTGGGACAGCGCAAGGATAACCATTTTCGGCCGATTTACTACGCCAGTAAGACGTTGGACGCTGCTCAGTCCAACTACACTACCACCGAGAAGGAGTTATTAGCTGTCGTTTTTGCCTTCGACAAATTCAGGTCATATCTTACTTTGTCGAAAGTTATTGTTTTTACTGACCACTCTGCTCTTAAGTACTTATTAGCAAAGTCGGATGCTAAGCCACGACTAATTCGATGGGTCTTACTCCTACAAGAGTTCGACATCGAGATAAAAGACAAGAAAGGAGCAGAGAATTTGGCGGCCGACCACCTCTCAAGGTTGGAGGAGTCCGAGGTGGCGAGCCAAGGCGAAGAGATTAGAGATAAGTTCCCGGACGAGCATCTATACGCCGTCCGAGAGGTAAGAGAGGATGTTCCTTGGTTTGCAGATTTCGCTAACTATTTAGTTGTGAGGGTCTTACCAAAGGAATACTCGAGTCAGCAAAAGAAGAAATTCTTTTCTGACTTGAAGTATTATTTTTGGGAAGAACCGTTCCTTTTTAAGCGATGTGCATATCAAATGATCAGGAGGTGCGTCTCATTTCCCGAGACGTTGAAAATTATCGACCATTGCCACAGGGGACCAACTGGAGGCCATTACGCAGCAAATCGAACCGCACAGAAGGTGTTGGAGTGCAGATTTTATTGGCCTACGCTATTCAAAGACGCTCAGAAATATGTTGACACGTGTGATCAGTGTCAACGGTCAGGTAATATTTCTAAGCGTGATGAGATGCCCCAGAATTTTATTCTGGTTTGTGAAGTTTTTGACGTGTGGGGCATCGATTTCAGGGGTCCGTTCCCTAGTTCGTACGGTAATAAGTATATACTAGTTGCCGTCGACTATGTGTCCAAGTGTGCCGAGGCTCAAGCCTTACCCACGAACGATGCTAGGGTAGTTGTTAAGTTTCTACGTGCATTATTTTCACGATTTGGGTCGCCACGATGTATCATCAGTGATAACGGCACCCACTTTTGCAATTCTCAATTTGCGCGCACGTTAGAAAAATACGGCGTGAGACATAGTCTTTCCACGCCGTATCACCCTCAGGCAAGTGGTCAAGTGGAGGTAGTAAACCGCGAGCTAAAGCGGATTTTAGAAAAGACGATTGATGGAAATCGTTGTGATTGGGCAAATAAGCTCAATGACGCTCTTTGGGCTTATATGACTGCATATAAGACCCCAATAGATTGGTCTATGGCAAGGCTTGTCACCTTCCCGTAGAATTAGAACATAAAGCCTATCGGGCAATTAAAGCCCTAAATCTAGACTTGGAGCGAGCCGGTGAAAAGCGTAAGCTCCAAGTTAATGAGCTTGACGAGTGGCGTTTGTCGGCCTACGATAATGCCAAGATGTATAAGGAGCGTTCCAAGCTTTATCACGACCGACGTATTAAGAAGGGAAAAGAGTTCGAAGTAGGAGATCAAGTCCTCCTCTTCAACTCTAGGCTTAGGCTCTTTCCCGGAAAGTTACGGTCACGTTGGTTGGGTCCGTTTACCGTTAACCGTGTTTTTCCTTACGGCACTGTTGAGATATGTGGCGAAGAACAGGGTCCATTCAAGGTGAACGGCCAACGGTTGAAGCATTACTTGGGAGAAGAGCGGGACACAAGCGAGAAGGAGGTGATATACCTCGACTTCAAACGCCCCTAAAGGTAATGCAAGTGCGTCCAGCTCAAGACGTTAAAGAAGCGCTTCTTGGGAGGCAACCCAGGTATTTGCATTCACGTTTATATTTTGTCGTTATGATAGTTGCATTCATGTCTATGTTTTTCTATCAAAGCATTTGGATGAGAGATTAGAGTCCGAATTATATTTTTATATGTCTAGAAAATGATCTTGAATTGTTGGGTGGAAGGAATATGTTTGTCGAGTACTCATTTTTAGGCTTCTGGCAAGTTCCACGGTCTGGGGCATATTTGTCCACGGCCGTGGACCATCCCAGCACAAACAAATCATCCACGGGCCGTGACCTAATTGAGGCCACGCCCGTGGATCATTCGGGACCGGGCTCGCGATATGCATGTCCACGGTCTGGGACATAATTCCCACGACCGTGGACACCCCACAAATATTGGCAGCACGATGTTATTGTCCACGGGCCGTGACCAAGACATATCCACGGCCGTGGGAATCCACGGTCTGGAACCAGATATCCACGGCCGTGGATTGCACCAGAACTTAAAAAAAATAGGGGCTCGATCGATTTCATTCGATCAAGCCACCTCCAAGCACCCTAGAGAGAAAATCCGGCCGACCCACCACCGCACAACCTCCGGCGACGTCGACAAGGTGAATTCCCGACCCCCTAACATCTGCAATTCCTCCTATCCAAGAAATAAGGTATGATTTTGTACTTTTTTTGACCTAAATTTTCGAAATTGGGAGAATGGTTGAATTGGGGCGATTTTGTTTGTTGATTGTGATGTTTCTTGTGTTAATGCATGCCTCTATGTCGATCTATCACATGAAACACGATATCGTGGGATGTTGAGTGAAAAATTTTAGCCTTGTTGGTTGGAACTCGTTGAGAGATGATTCTTGTGGGTCAATGTAGGAATTCCTTTGCATATGGGTGTGTGTTGATCATGTAACGAAACCCGTCTTCATAGAGCTAATTTTGTGTACTATTTTCGCCACTTGTGCTTTAGTTTGGATCTTGTCATGTCGAGTCGTTGGTCGAGTCGAGCTGATTTACATGCCTTGGATGATCATTGTAGTTGCTTTTCTCGAGAAATCACATGTACTTTTGTAGGTACAATGGTGCGAAAAGGTAAATCTTGAGCTAGTTCCTCCCGAGCCCCCTCTTTGTTAGAGGAAATGAGGGCGTTCGAGAAAGAGGAGCATACGACTCGATACAACAAACTTAGGCAACTCGAGTTTATTGAGACGGATCAGATAGATTACGAGGCGATCGAGAAGCACGGGATCAACGAGCAGATCGACCGCTATCTGTCTCTGAGCAGCTGGGGCGCCTTCTTCGCTATCGATGAGCCGGCGTATAAGGAACTCACCCTTGAGTTCCTCTCCACCTTAGAGTTCGACGAGCACAGCGTGTTGGACGAGGTGACGTTCAGAGCCTTCAACATCGAGCACACCATCGGTATTGATGAGCTGTGCGAGGGTCTGGGACTTCAAGTCCCACCCTACATCCACGGCGAGCCGTACGAGGCCACCATGGGCGTCCATCACACCTCGCCAACATGGAAGAGCGATTCCAGCGTTGGGGCGAGTTAGTACGACACGGCGGGAAGATTTACGACGTCAACGTCTCGAAGGCGTCGGAGCTGAGGAGTCCGGGGTTGAGGTACATCCATCGACTGATGGTGACCTCAATCACCCCGAAGGGCGAGTCACAAGGGGCGATTAGCCTCCGGGACCTTCTATACCTTTCCAAGATGCACAGAGGAGAGCAGGTGCACCTTGGAAAGGCGATGGCTTTGGCATTTATGTCACAGGCCAAGTCCCGGAGAGGCGGGAAGATCTGTGTTGGGCCCTATGTGACGGCGTTAGTGAAGGGCTTGGGATATTGGCCCGACGAGCCCCCTGAGATGACGGAGGTCGGAGGGCGACGATTGGTCGATGAGAAGCTGATGGCGAAGCTGAAGATGTTGGTCCGAGCTCCTAACTCGACTCGGGCCAACAAGATCTATATGTGGCGTCCTGAGTACCAGCCATACGTCGACCATCCCGTGGCACCGGCCCCGTCCAACGAGTCACCTCAGCCACTCACGGCACTTAGACCAAATGAGAGCTACGGTACATCGCAACAGGCGACGTTCGAGCACGGCGGATCTTCTGGGTTGCATGACCCCATCACCGCATCATCTCTCGACGACCGTCTCGACACCTTTCGCCATGAGCTGTTCCAGCATCAAGCCGCTGACATTACCCGGCTCGAGGCGACCCAGGCTGAAGATCGTAGGCGATTCGAGGAGGCGCACCATGCCCAAGCTGCCCAGATTCGGCAGCTTGACGAGCGACATCAGCGCTATGAGGAATCCATGAGGAAGTATGAGCAGGACCTCAAAGCGCACCAGGACACGATGGCGGCGATACAGACAGCGCTCACGATGATCGGGAACCTGCTACCACCACCTCCACCGCCCCCGAGCCCTTAGTTTATTTTATTTCTGTTTTCTAGACATTATTTAGATGTACTCTATAACTATCCCATCTATTTTATGCTTTAACTTGGTTTTTACGTTTTCTTTTCTTTTTGTCTTATTTAGCGAAACGTGAAATCGACTTCAACCAGTCAAACAACAAACCGCACGTTTCGAGGAAATGTCCCGAGCACAAAGTCTCACATGCTGGCCGTCATACACTTCATTATTCAGGGGAGTTCCTTTCTTTTCATTAAGTTATTTCTCTCCATTTTTGATTTCTTCACGTTGAGGACAACGTGTTTCTCAAGTGTGGGGAGGGGGTACTCTTATCTTTTAAAATTTCCCTGAACATTTTTCATTTTCTGCACTCGAGTATGACATGTATAGGAATAGACGTACTAAGCTTGGCATGATTAGTTGATATGTTTTAGTAAGTAGCATGAGTAATTAGAACACGCATGAGTAGTTGATTGCTTTTTCTACGTGATTGACCTAGTTGCACGTAAGAGATTCACACAACATAACCCCATGCTTTCTTTCGTGAGATTTTTGAGCCTATGAGCTTTTTCGCTCCTATTTTCTTGGTTATGTGTGTAGTAGTGCCTAATTTATGTTTCTCTAGAACTTGCTTGTGTCATACGTGCTGAAACTACTTGAGGTATTATTTTTGTGGGAAATGACGGAGGCAATAGGATTAAGTCCATTGCCAAAGCTTCCAACCACGACTGGCCACCGTAGTTAGCCACTTTGAGCCTGTGCCTATTCTCTTTCGAACCCTGGTAATGTATGAGAACATTTGACTGTAAACCTCCAGAGACATCTGAACCTGAGAAACCGCAAAAGTGAACGTCGAGTGTCAGAGTCAGGGGTACAGCCGAGCGTTCAAAAAAAAATAAAAAAAATAAAAAAAAATCCTTGCCAAGTAGAAGAGGACGAGCTCAGTATATCCGTGAAAGACGGAGTTGACACTAGGAACTTTTCCTTTGATAATCTTCCGTTTACGGGAGAAGAGAAGCCTAGAAATGTCAGCTCTGTTACAATGACGAACAAGCTCAGAAGATTCATGAAAAAAAAAAAAAAAGATTTACTAGCTGCAAACAAAGAAAACGATGAAGTTTGGAGGTGCCCGGACAGTGACACGAGACCGACACGATGCTTTTCTTCATATTCTTACAGCCTTTATAGTCATCATCTTTCATTTTACCAAGACCTCTAGATTCCCGTAATATTATTATCAAAGGTAGTAGTCGGTACGATACACCTGCAAGCTTATGGTAGGAACTAGATTACGGCACGAATTGAGTGATTCTTTATTATTTACGCCCTATACACTGAGTGTTGAAGTGAATCACTTGCGAGGTATGAATCTTGAATCGTGTTCTAGGAATTTTTCGTAGTTAAGTTATTGATTTACTAGTGTGATGTTCGACGTTGCTTTTGTTGCTATCCTTTCGTATTTACTATTTCATGTCGAGTTGCGTAAATCTTAACTACACTTTCATGCTTTAGCGTAATGTTGCTTGAGGACAAGCAAAAGCTTAAGTGTGGGGAGATTTGATAAACGTATTTCTATACGTTTATTAGATCGTATTAATACTTATTTGTTGTGTTTATTGACTCCGTCTAAGTACTTTCATGAGTATTTACTTCTATTTTATTGTTAATTGTGCTTAGGACGAGTTTTGGGATGATTCGGATGAAAACGGAGCGAAAATGAGCTAAACAGAGAAGATCCACGGTCATAAGCAGGATGACCCACGGCCGTGGATCATGACAGAAGCTCGTTCCAGAGCTAGATTAAAGTCCACGGCCGTGGATATATTGCTCCAGACCGTGGGCAGCGGCTGGGGATAACCCACGGTCAGATGCAGAGAGTCCACGGCCGTGGACGTAATGCGATTTCTGCCAGCGCCTGAGTTGCGTCCACGAGCTGAGGCATTTCGGTGTCCACGACCGTGGCCCTTGAAGCAGATCCGAGTCCATGGCCGTGGAGATTCTGCAGCATACCGTGGACAGCAGCAGAAAGTCATCCACGGTCTGGAACCTTTGTGTCCACGACCGTGGATTATGGCAGAACGCATAAGGCCCAGAATATTTCAACACTCCACGGCCGTGGGAGGCCCATCCCCAGACCGTGGATCGAGCGAAAACACTGAATAAAGCTGAGAATCAACCCAAAACGAAAGGGGACGCACACACACAACACACACTAAACCCTAAGGTGGCTAGGAGGCGATTTGGAGCAAGGGAGACGAGAGGAAGGACTAACACACCTCAAGACTCAAGGATTTGCTCCCGGAGCGTGATTCAAGCACAACCCCAACGGAGAAACCATCCCGAGCGTGAATCCCCCAAGAACGAACCTTGAGCTACTCAAAGAAGGGAGTTTCATGTTTATCTTGGTTTCCTTCCGAATTTGTTTTGTGTTTGAGTATAATATGAGTAGTTAAATCATTGGTGTTCGGGATTAGATGATTGCTAGGTCGGATTTGTTGTTTTGATGTTGATTTCCCGTGAACACGTGTTTGGATCTACTTATTGTTATGAAATTGATTCTTCGTTCAATATGTCTATGTGTTGATACGAATATTTGTGTATCGTCGAGGGCGACAGCTAAAGACGATTAAACTATTCATAAACGTTAGGATTCGGTTAGAGGGCGACAACTAATAACCGACCCTCGCTAATAGTAATACCAATTTAGATTCTCGAGACCGTCTAGGGCGACAGCAAATTCGGTCTCGAGTAGGAAATTGTTGCGATTTAGGAATAAATACGTGGGAACGGGGAACTACAGCATTAACAACGGGACCTGGCAGGATTCGAAATCCCGAGCACGTCTTCTACCAATCGAGTACCTCAACCTCTACTTGTCTTCGTTATTTTAGTCATATAATTAGGATTGTGTGTTTGTGGTTCCATTAGTTAGAAAATCATCCAACTATTTGATAGGCTAGATATTAAATCCTAGGATTAGTACTAGTACTTACTTTGTTCCTCGTGATCGATACTCGAATACTCATCTAACTATACTACGTTCGATAGGTACACTGCCTATCGCGCTAGGGGGTTATTTGTTATTCGTTTTAATTTTTACTTGTCGCACAACCCGTATTTTACATACACCTTAGCCGCGATAAAAAATGACACATCTTTAATTTCGAAAACTCTGATAGGCCACGCCATTGTTGCAGCTTCCTCACTCATACGTCTCTTAGCAATAAATTGGCGAACCTCTTGGGGTTCATAATTTAGTGTACTTTCGTGACTTAAACTTCATATCTGAATTCGACTTGGTACTTCTTGTTTCGACATAGTGAAAATTTTGGATTCCAACGTGAAGTTCGAGTTAAAAAAAAAAAATTGATCCAACACCTTCGGGTTTGAGATTGGGTGTTGAATTACTAAAACAAAAAAAAAAGTCGCTTCACTCACATCGATTAGGCAAGCTACAAATGATTGGTAAAAACGTAAAATGAGCCACTCCATCTGTCACTAATTAATATTTTAAATCTGACATAGAATAAACCTTTTATATTCTTATCAACTGATTTGATTTTATTTTCGCAATCAACATTGTAATAAATTTCTCAACATTATATGATTTATTGCGAAGAACGGTGTGATTGTACTTGAGAATCGAGGTTCTTATTGTGTTAGTGAACAAACTGCACGTTGTCCATGTACTAGGTAGAAACAATATATATATATATATATATATATATATATATATATATTGCATCATAAACTTAGGGTAGTGCGTTTGATATCCGAAATTCGTGTGTGAAAAACACGAAGGAAAACTAAGTTATCGCATCAACTAATTGTATTTCACGCTTCAAACGTTGTACGTCTACACCTTTTCTTTTTTTATCTTATCCTTAGCGAATTCCTCATCCCAAACACAGCCTAAGGAAAAATTCTTGAAATGTTTCGGTAAAAAAGATTGAATATCGGTATTAGATGGAGATAGCAAAGGAATTGCACTTATTATCAGCAAAGCTCGACGACGTGGAACAAGTTGATATCTTCGACAATGGCTTCGGACCCCCAAGTTTAAAATAATTGGGGTTGGGATATCGGTTTCGGGGCAAAACCCGACCCATTTGTGTTCGATAAACTAATTTGATAAGTCGGGTGGACGTCGGTTAGTTTAATAATCCATTTCTGATCGGGTTTCCCCGCGAGAATTCGAATCTCATAGTAGCCGACGTTCGATGTTTTATTTTTTTCCTTTTTTTTCTATATTTAATTTTTCTGGTAAATAATAAAAAAAGAAATAACCAGCCAATAAAATAATAAAAAAAATAAAAAATACGAAGGCGTGACGCCACCGAGTGCGTCCCAACTACGTCACGATCACAATGCAAAATCTAAATCATTAAACTCAAAAGTGTCCTCACATTACAAATAACATTCATTTTTATTGTATATCACCAATGTGCTTAGTGGGGTTGGTGAAAAATACTATTGACACACAAGAGGCCAAGTGTTGTCTTGCCAATGACACTTGTGAATATCAATGTCACCCCTCACCAACCTTCATCAAATTAGATAGAATTTTCGATCATTTTCCTTCCACATTAAACCATTTTCCATTTATGATTTGCATCAACGACATTTAAATTCCTTGCGACCCAATATATCCGAGCGTGCCAATGTTTTTTTTTTATTATTATTGAAGATGAAACAATGCCATTGTGACTTATGCGGGATAATTCTAAATATGGTTCACTATGTATAACAGTTTTCGATTAAAACCATTATATTTGACAATCGCTAAAAACGGGTCACTAACTCCATAGATTGACAAATTTGAGTTTTCGATCATTTTCTTGACAAAACAACTTAGAAATCTTGCTTAGCTTGGCTGCTGACGTGGAATATTTTTTCCCCACTTGGTTGTTGGCACGAAATACTTCCACTAATATTTCTGGCTTAAAAAAATGATCGAATTCTAAATTTGTTGAGACATACGGAGTATTTTTACAACTATCAAATATAGTTACTCAAAATAATTTTTTTTTGCATATTTTGTAATCTAAATTTATAATTTTGCCTTTTTTCAACCGTAGATAAATATGACCTCCACATATGATCTCTTTGATATATGATTCCAACTTGACGTTAAATGATAATTTCTTAAACTCTATTAAGTATAAGGATCGCTTTGGTATCTATTTCCAAAAAAAATTGCTATAAACGACACCCTAAGTGAGCAAAGAATTACAATCCAACATAATCTTATATGGATAAAATAGCTACCATATTTTGAAATTATTTTTCTTACACGAGAGTAATAGTAAGATTTTAAAAAGGTGATCCCTTTGGACTTTTTATAATAGACGACAACTCAAAAAGCCAAAGCACAAACTACTATACCAACTAATTTAATAAAATAAAACAAAACATAACAAAGAAAATCTTGAAACATGATGGGCACGGCACCACCTATTGAGGTAGCAAATGAATGATGATAGAACATGGCGATCTTATGTGTGAATTGTGATCATAAAGTGATGTAGTATTATTTCAAAATATAGATTAAGTGATGCAACTTCTTTCTGGACTTGAGACGGTAGGCATATATTAGGAGTATTAATTCTGCTGTAAACCGACATTATCTCATAACTTACGACGAGGTTTATATTCAATTAAGACTAGACCTAATCGAAATGTGAAGACTACAACGACATTGTGTAAAGATACCCTTACGACAAGAAAGAAGGAAAAAAAAAGTAATGGTGAGACCAACATTCAAACTCTATCATCTTAAAAGAGAAACCAATATAACTTCTTCATACCTTCAAATCTATTAAGAAATCGAGGGCTTCATCCTAAAACCAATTGGTGATAGGTGAAGGAGCCTCTTGAATATATAAGGTGAGTCGGGTAAGGAGAATTATCCGATGTGGGATATAATAGAAATCTCAACACGCCCCCTCACGTTTGGCGTGACTGGCCTAACACGTGGACATATAAATCGGGTGACGGTGAACAAAGATCGAACCCGCTCTGATACCATATTAAGAAATCGAGGGTTTCATCCTAAAACTAATTGTTGATAGGTGAATGTGCCTCTTGATTATATTAGGTGAGTCGGGTGAGGAGAATTATACGACGTGGGATATATAGAAATCTCAACAAAATCTTTCATCTCATCAAACCCTATTACACCTTTTTCATATGATAACCTATACATTACCGTTTGGGACATCAATAAAAGACGACAATCTACTTGTAAATAAATAAATTAAAACATAAACTAATCAACAAAAAATTCCAAGTCTTGAGACATAATGGGCACAGCACTAACCAATTTAGGTGTCAAAAGATGATTGAACAAAAAGACGAACTCGTGACAAAGAATAATAAATGGGGCCCACATTTCCACTATTTTTTTTTATTATTTTTTTGTTGCGGTCCCAAGGTATCCCCACTCGATCTGGCTATGGGCTAGCCCCTAAATACCGCCATGTGCTTTGCGTCACACAGACTTGGCGGATGCTTATCTGCGCCACACACTCCAGTGGTGGGACTAATCCCCGGGGTTAGATGAATACGTCCCAAAACCCACCTGACAACGATAGTCATGGAAAATAAATCCCATGGGGAACACTCAAGGAATTTTGGGATGGGAGATTCGATTTCATGACCTAACCCACAAATCTTATGGGAGGGGGATTCGATCCCACGACCTAACCCACAAATCCTTGAGGCATCCTCCTTGACCACTAGGTCAAGACCTCGTTGGCACAAAGAATAATAAATGGGGCCCACATTCCCACTTTATCTTCCTTAAAAAACCCTAACACCATCATCAACCTTCAAATCCTTTATTTGATCACAGCCCATCTCTAACACAGATAGAGTTATACTGCTAACAACAATGTCCGGCGCAAAGCTTCCACTTTTCATAGCATCGCTGCTGATATTTCTGGCCTCGTCGAGCTCGGACGACGCGAAGGACAAGCAAGAATGCGCGAGTTTGCTTGTGGGACTGGCGACTTGCCTCCCATACGTCGGAGGAACGGCAAAGTCTCCGACGCCTGACTGCTGCAACGGCCTCAGGCAGGTGCTGAAGACGAACAAGAAGTGCCTGTGCGTCGTTATCAAGGACAGGAACGACCCAGACCTCGGGCTGACCATCAACGTCACGCTCGCCTTGGGGCTGCCGACCGTGTGTAATGCTCCGGCCAACGTGTCTCAATGCCCCGGTAATAAATATATATTTTCTTTTTTTGTAGAGGTTGCAATTTTATGGCACTAATTTTCAATATCGAAGCAATTTAAGGACGTCAATAGCCAAACTGATAACACGTCACATTTTTTGGCATTCCAACTGGAAGCCAATTGGGCACAACATCATACAACAGAGATGATGTTACGTTCATTTGATACTTATTGTCCTTGATATGTTTTGATTTCGAAAATTAGTGTCTTAAAATTGTAACATCATGCCCTAAAAATGTTACCTCTATTAACTTAAAAAAAAAAATTAAGCCCATTTTATCTATTTATTTTAATTTTCTATATAATTTTTTTGTTCAGCTCTGTTGAACTTGCCGCCAAATTCACCAGAAGCTCAAGTTTTTTACCAATTAGGAAAGAACTCGACGAGTAGTGGTAATAGTGCTGCTAGTCCTCTTGCCGGTGGACCGAACCCAAGTGGTATAGTACTTTCTTTTTTCAAGAAATTAATTATATTATTTTTCAAATTTCCATTTCATCAATTTTTGACAAATGAAAATTTCTATAAATGTTTCGAAAATTATCTGAACCTGTGTGATCTTTTATTGCGAAATTATATATTTGGACTGCAAAGTATATCGATTTTCAAATTATGGATCGATAATTGCAAAAATAGGGTTTTCGATTTGTTTTGTGGGAAAAACAATCGCGGATCTATTTTTTTTTTTCGAACATATGAAGTTGGCGACATATTTCAGCAATGGTGATAAAAATAAAAAAATTGACCTATATTTATAATTTATTGACTTATTTTCCCATTTTAACCATGTTCTCTACAAACATCACCAATTTATAGTTTGCTACCCAAACACATAAACATTTATTTAATTTTTAAATAATCTAAGTTCATTTAAGTTGCTAGATTTGTTCTAAAAATGAATATCCAATTTATGTGACTACTATATATATTAATATGCAAATTAATGGAAATTGTGAATAACAGAGATGCCAAGTCCAAACACATCTCCCATGGGATCAAAGCAAAATTCCAACGGCTGTGAGAAAGGGAAGAGATCGATTGATATGAAAATCGTGGCTTCGATTATTTTATTACTTTGGTTGCACCAATAAAATAAAATAAAAAAATATGTATTTTTATCGAAGAGAAGTTTATTTTTTTTTTCTTTTTTTTTTCATTTTTCCCATAAACTCATATTATTGTGTGTTGTACGTAATCTGGGTTAATTGATTATGAGATTAATATATTATTTATGAATCGATTTTGTAGTTACAGGAGCAATAATTATTTAATATGTTTTTGTTCCTAAAATAAATACCCACTATTATTATATGCATCTGTTAATTAAACAATTACACTAGTGTATTAGGTTGTGTTATTCAAAATATTTTCTTGTTTTATTTCATTTTGTTTAAACGTTGAGTTAGGTTGTGTTATTCAAAATATTTTCTTGTTTTATTTCATTATGTATAAACGTTGAATCTAAGAAAACTTCCAACTTTAGCTTTTGAATTTAGGGTAAATTATGCTATGCTCCACGTGAATATTCATATTGAGATGTACGCTACAACACTATGCTTTTTTTAATTGCGCGAAACTCCCCTATACTGTATAAAACTTAACATTGTACCACCGATGTTGTTTAAAACTTAGCATTGTACCCCCAATTAGGGATATAGATGACAATGAGTGCATGATTAAATAAACCACGAGGGTGTTTTACGCTATTTACAAACCATAGGGATTTTGGTATTTATTTTTTAAACCACGGGTGAATTATATGCAATCTAGCCTTGAATTTAAAAAGTTTTTTTTTTCAGTACTTCCTCCAAATATTTTTAATACTTTCACATTTATTTATTTATTTATTTTTAAAAGATCTCAAAAAAAAAAAATACAACAAATGAAAAAAGCACAAGTATTTAAATAATAAAAATCATGTATTTTTTTTTTAATCTCATATTTTCTCTTTTGTTATTCTATATATTAAAAATTTATCAAATCATGTTTGTGAATTTTTATGGTTCGATTGATATAATAAGTTATCATTTAGGACAAGGAATGTAGGAAGGACCGACGAAAAACGACAAAGTCCGACCAGCCACCACATTACAACAACATGCTTGACCGAAAAATCGTCGTAGTCCGACATTATGGTACCGGACGCAGTTTTTCTTTTCTGTTTTAGCCACATTCCTAATATACCTCGCTTCGAAGCCCCCTTCGTGCAATCTCCCGAGCGTTTACTCGGGTGTAAGGACCCAAGCGAAGAGGGACGGGATCGGCTAATGGCTTGGACATGTACAAGGTTGGGCTTGACCCATTAGATATATCCTTATACTAGAATTAATTAGCCCATTATGGTATTTGGCCCAATGATTAGTTGCTTTTATATACTCTAAGTTGATGTATGAACAATTAAGCAAAAATATGAATTAAGTTCTAATTCTCCTCTAATCTTCACTCTTTCCCTCTCGATCGAGCTTCGATCGCTTCTCCTTCTCCTCATATTGTTCTTCTCTAGTTCTCCCGTCTCATCCCGATCGTCCTTCGATCATCATCTTCGATCGTTTTACCCAAAAATACACATTTTATTTACGCACACTAAGTGTTCGATAAAACGCAAAAGGTAAGAAACCGATCATAATTCGTTCGGGATCTTACAAGTGGTATCAGAGCTATCGGTTCTTGGCTTTTGATTTCAACGATGGATATTAATACTCTTAATGCTCTACTCAAGTTGAAGACACCTTCCCTCTTTAATGGCTCCGAACCTCGAGGTTGGCTCCATCAGTGCGAGGAATATTTTGAGCTTCTAATCACGATCAAGGAACGGGAGAAGGTTCAACTTGTCTACCCTTACTTAGAAGACAAGGCTAAGGAATGATACCTAGAGTATTGCGAAGATAAGGATCTCCCGACGTGGAGCGAATTCACCGAAGTCGTGCTCAAGAAATTTGACGTTAGCGAGCTTGAAACTGATGACTTGATCTTCATTGATGACACCGATGGATCTGCAGTGGGTGTTGATGACTCGACATTGGGTGAGATTGAATCGGCTTTGATTGAGATTTATTCGGTGTTGGAAGACGAGGATTCGTCGGGTTTCGTTGCTAAGGAATTTATGCAGACGATATTGGTTGATGAGTTGGTGTTAGTTAACAACGGATTTTCATTGGTTGCTGATGAATTGTTTAGCTGGGTAGCAACAGTAGCGATTCGGGGATGTTGGCATATCGAGCCGTTGCACGTTGGAAAGGACCATAGCTTGCCGTTTAATCGAGGGCGGTGGTATGTCGAGCGATTGCACTTTGGAGAGGACCATAGGCTATTGTTCGATCAAGGGCGATGTTACACCGGGCAGCTACACAATGACAACGTCCAAGGTGTGCCATTTGATCGAGGACGTTGGCGCATTGTCGAACGATTGAGGTTCTTACCTTCAACGGAGGGAATTGCTGTTGTAGTATTATTATACATGGAGCCCGAACTTGCTCTTAAAATGAAGTATTCAAAAGCTAGATATGATGAACAGGTTCGTGTGACCAATCTATGTGGTTCTATTCTACAATTACACAAGGCTTTATTGGAGTTGAAGGAGTCTTCAAAAGCCTTGTATGCCCCTCATTTGAAAGTTGTACAAAATGTTAGTTTGTACACAACAGATTCTAGCCAACCTTTCGATCGAGGTCGGGGGTGCGTTTTACCTTTTGGCGAGGTGCCGAGTTTACCTCTTGATCGAGGACGACGCAGTGTTATCGAGCGAGTGAAGGTGAACTTGCCGTTCGATCGAGGACAATGCGGTGTTATCGAACGAGTGAAGGTGAACCTACGATTCGATCGAGGAAAAGGTATTGATGATGGAGTGTTGCGAATATGCTTGTGGTAAGCTGAACTGAACAACAACGGCTCCGAGGTCAGGAGACACAACCCTGAGGATGTCCATCCGATCATACCCGAGAGTTCACTCTTCCCTTCGATCGTGGGAAAAGGGAATCGACAAGAGCAGCTGATGGTCGTGATCTCGTCGTGAGACATTATCCTCACTATATCGGGAGTTTACTCTCACATCCTCGAGGACGAGGATGTCCTCAACGGAGGGGTAATGTAAGGACCCGAGCGAAGAGGGACGGGATCGGCTAATGGCTTGGACATATACAAGGTTGGGCTTGACCCATTAAATATATCCTTATACTAGAATTAATTAGCCCATTATGGTATTTGGCTCAATGATTAGTTGCTTTTATATACTCTAAGTTAATGTATGAACAATTAAGCAAAAAAATGAATTAACTTCTAATTATCTTCTAATCTTCATTCTTTCCCTCTCGATCGAGCTTCGTTTGCTTCTTCTTCTCTTCATCTTGTTCTTCTCTAGTTCTCCCGTCTCGTCCTGATCGTCCTTCGATCATCATCTTCGATCGTTTTACCCAAAAATACACATTTTATTTACGCAAACTAAGTGTTCGATAAAACACAAAAGGTAAGAAACCGATCATAATTCGTTCGGGATCTTACATTGGGCTTCTTGACGATTTCAAGTCCTCGGAGTTTCGTGACGCACTTTGGCCAACCATCGACTGGCTGACACTTCGGTGAGTCCCGTCTGCAGCTCGGGTCCTCGGGACCTGCACTCCAGCGAGCCTCGTCCCTGACTTAGATGCTTGGGTGCTCGGACCGGAATCCTGACCAGTTGTCATATGGGCTCAGGACCAATATTTAGGCAAGTCCCTGCCTGGATTGTCGTTACGTTCCTAAATCGAATCATTTCTGTCGGATATTTTATCGTAAAGAGAACCAGGGGTAACAGGTAATGTTGGGTAGATATTTTTCGGACCTGAAAAATTAGAAGATCTCAGGCCCGTCGGATTAGTGGGTCAGGTCAGCTTGGTCTTTAACCTGATGGCTCGACAATCCGATGAATCGACTTGAGTGATAGTGTTTTTTAAATCATATGACTATTGACTAGTATAATATAGTATAAACCCTATAAATTAATATCCATGGGACCATTAAAATTTATTTTTTAAAAGAGTTATTAATTATTAATTAATATTTTATTATGATAGAATACTCAATTTACGCCTTTTAGACTTCAATTTAATTATTGTATTATATGCATATATCGAATGAATGACTCAATTTGACAGAATCATTCAACCACACACCTTCTTTGTTTTTTAATATTCAATGTTTCACTTTATGCACATAAAATATTTTCAATATAAATACAAGATCAAAATATGTTAATACAAACAAATCATACATATATGACTTTTCAATACAAGAAAATTTCGTAATTCATTCATGTAATAGTACGTAGTATATTAGAAATTATTAGATTATATTTTATATGAGGTCTATAGAAATTATAAAAAATATATTATATGATAATTTTAGCACATTATAATTTAGAAAAAATAATATTTTATATAATTTATTAAAGGGATAAAACCCAAAATAATTCCCAATGTTTATTATGTAGACCAACTTAGTCCCCTATGTTTCGTCTGAACCAATTTAGTCCCCGATATTTCGTCTGAACCAATTTAGTCCTCGATGCTTCGTCTGAACCAATTAGTCCCCGATGTTGTCGATTTTGGACCAATTTGATCATTCCATCACGATAAATGTCAATTTTAACTTAAACATCACACATGTCTCACAATAAATCATGTATGAATCGATAAATTGAAATGATTAATGAAATTAGGGCATGAAACTAAAAATTTCTCCTCCAAAATTCGAACATGAGCTCTAGATCGCCTGCTTCGTCGAGCTTCATTGACAGTAGAAGAAAACAGTACGAACTCACAAAGCTTACAAACATTTAGTGTCTGACACGTGCGATATTTTCGCTAAAATTGACGTTAATTATGACGAATGACCAAATTAGTCCAAAATCGACAACATCGCGGACTAAATTTATTCAGGCAAAACATAAGAAATTAAATTGGTGCACATGGTAAACAGTGAAGATCATTTTAATTTTCTCCCATTTATTAAATAATCGAGAATTTATCGGAGTTTCTATTGTAAAATTAATGGGAAATTTCGGTTGGTAACCCCGTGTTTAAAACTTTTCCAATTGATGTCCAAAGTTATTTTCAATTTCGGTTGGTACCCCTGTGTTTAAGCTTTTTCCAGTTGGTGCCCAAAGTATTTTTCAATTCCGATTGGTATCCCTGTGTTTAAGTCTTTTCCAGTTGGTGCCCTAAATATTTTTCAATTCCGGTAGGTACCCCTAAGGTATGACAAAATATAACCCCTCGATTTTAAAAGAAAAAAAAAATGAAATTTTTAGGTATATGCATGTTAGTTGCTAACGAGATTCTAGAAAAGATAAAAACCGGTTTATACACCTAAAGATCTTATTTTTTGTCATTTAAAATCAAGAGATTATGTTTCTTCATACCTCATGGTTACCTACTGAAATTAAAAAATACTTTAGGCACTAGCTGGAAAAGCCTTAAACACAGGGATACCAATCGAAATTGAAAAATACATTGGGCACCAACTGGAAAAGGCTTAAACACAGGGGTACCAACTAGAATTGAAAATAACTTTGGATACCAATTGGAAAAATCATAAACGCAGGGTTACCAATCGGAATTCTCCTATTGACAGTAGAAGAAAACAGTAGAAAAAAATAGTACGAATCCCCAAAGTCTGCAAACATTCCAAAATTCGATCCAAACATGATTTAGTGTCAGACACGTGCGAAATTTTCGCTAAATTTGACGTTAATCATGACGGAAGGACCATATTGATCCAAAATCGACAACATCGGAGACTAAATTGATCCAAGCGAAACATAAAGAATTAAATTGATCCGCATGGTAAACAAAAGAGACCATTTTGATTTTCTCCCATCTATTAAATAATCGAGAATTTATCGGAGTTTCTATTGTAAAATTAAGCATAGGCGTTATCACTAGCATGACCTAAGTCCTGGTTAAATAATTTGTGGACAATATAAAATAAATTAATTAAAAACGAAATTAGAGATCGGTCACTTTAGCATTGTATTCGTATCGCCCCCTTTTCTTCATCGTCGTTCGACCATATCTCTCTCTCTCTCTCTCTCTCTCGCCTTATACACACAGTTCCGTTCGGTTTCGATTAGGGGAAGCGAGTTCGCTTCGATCAACGTGCATATCTGATACGTCGCACGAGATAAAGATCCCAAGATGAGCGCAGATCTCGCGGCTGCGGGCACACATGGAAATCTCGACGAGCAGATTGCTCAGTTGATGCAGTGCAAACCTTTGTCTGAGCCTGAGGTTCTGTTTCGTAACCATTTTCTTGTTTTTTTATTTTCTAATAATAGTTTGTGGGTTTTAATGCGCAGATCTGGTGTATATGCCTGTTATTTCTTTGTTCTAGGGTTCTTTTAGCCTTGGTGGTTATTTTTGGGTTGTATGGGTGCGTACCTTTGCGGAGACGAGGATTTGTGGGAATTATGATGTCGAGGATTGGGGTTGATAGATTGTGGTTGTATTTAGGGTTTGCAATTGGATAAAAAAAATAAAAATTATTTTGCTCCTTGGAACTAAAAACGTAATTTTTCAAACGCTAGATTTGGGGATATTAAAAGATATTTAAGTATTTATTATAGCTAGACTTAATTGGGCTTATTGAGTTATATATGGGTTCTTTTGGAAGATAAAGATTCTTGTATTTTTACGTTGTTGAGGTCTTTTCTGGAGGTCGTGCTTGAGATCGTGCCAAAATTAAGAGATGGAGATGTTGGTTAGGTCGAAACCATAGATGTGGGGTGCTGTACCTTGGTCAAAATTGGAGCGTGGAATTGGGTAGTAGTTGTTGCTCTGATTTGTTTAACTTTAAACGGGGTGGAATTTAGAGGAGTGAAGCTTTTGATACTTACATGTTGTTTGAGGAGGAAAATTGGAGAATATAATTTTTCAGAGTCGAATTTGATGGTAATGGGGCTATATGGCCAGTCAGAAACAAAAGTTGCAAGATACTTAGGCTGTCGTGTTAGGAATTTTTTAAAACTTTGCTTTTATTGGTTGAAGTGGGAAGCATAATGTAACCGTAACGTTGTTGTTCCTCTTCCTTCATCTTTGTTAATCCTTGCACATCTCTATAGTTTGTGCACTACTATTGGTTGTTTCTTTTTGGTATTTACTTGATTAAACTCAAATTAAATAATTCGTAGACTGAAAGTGTTCGTCATGTTTCAAATGTAGGTTAGAGGCCTATGTGAAAAGGCAAAAGAGATACTAATGGAGGAGAGTAATGTACAGGTATGCATTTTCGCATTGTTTATTTGGGTTTTCTGGTTCTGCATTCAGTATCTATCTTGTGAAATTTTCAGTCTAGCTAAGAAAATGACATCTGCTATAAAGTATAATATCCAATCTATAATTTAATCCTCGATTTTTGCTGGAACCTAGACTTTATGGTTGTTAATTAATTTTTTAATTGACTGATTTAAAAGTTGCATTCATAAGTTACTTGATGACTGTTCTTGCAAATTAACCAGTTGAAGTTTTTTCGAGTTGTTACTCGATAATATATTGTATGAATGTGTATTGGCCTGTTAGTAATAATTCCAGTTAGTTTTTGCTGATGCAAGTGGGGATTTAAAATGCTACCACTGACCTTGTTATTACTATTCCATAGTGTCCCGTGTGGGACTTTGCATCATTCATGTACTGAACTCCTTTTCGCCTTCCTGTATTTGTAGAGTTATTGACTCACAGGATTAGAATTTTTTTTTAATTGATTTCCTCGTAGAGAATTTGATGCTGCAAAATTGCTTCTTATATGTATTTGTCTGCTCAATTTCGGCAGCCTTGATTATTTTTTTCCTGTTCCTATATATTCTAAATGGTGTCTTATTTCAGCCTGTTAAAAGCCCCGTGACAATCTGTGGAGATATTCATGGACAATTCCATGATCTTGCTGAACTTTTCCGAATTGGAGGAAAGGTATGCCTGCATTTCTTTTCCATCCATCTTTGGAGGTGTTATAAAAATGTAATTGTGTCTCATCTGTCCCCATGATAGTTCTTTGTCAAAGACACATTTTAAGCCTGCATGTTTCGTCCATGCTATGGAGGATTATTTTTGTCCATGTTTCCTCTTTGCTTTGTAATGTGATTCATCATTCATATATCTCAATATACTTTTCCGATTGGCTGTATCACTATATATAATATCTAACGGAGTCTTCTTTTTTTTTTCTTTCGCAGTGCCCAGACACCAATTATCTATTTATGGGAGATTATGTTGATCGAGGCTACTATTCTGTTGAAACTGTAACTGTAAGTACACCGCCCATGTTTTGCTTCATAGATGGTGTTGCATAGCTTGATTGCTATTAGTTATGAATTACTATGCATTATGCAAGCATGACTGCATGTCTGCAATATGAGTGGAATATGCTGTATTATTTTCTCTTTGTAGTCGGTTCTTGTTTTACCTTTTGCAGCTTTCGGTGGCTCTTAAAGTGCGCTATGAATTATGAATTACTTTGCAAGCATGACTGCATGTCTGCAATATCACTGGAATATGCTGTGTTATTTTCTCTTTGTAGTCGGTTCTTATTTTGCTTTTTGCAGCTTTTGGTGGCTCTTAAAGTGCGGTATCCTCAAAGGATCACCATTCTTAGGGGAAATCATGAAAGTAGACAGGTATTCATCTAATTGTGAAAGAAATCTCCTGCATAGAATCTCCATTTATTGTTGACTATACAAAACTACTGTATATATAACCATTATAACATTCTTAATGGATTGTTTTGCGGACGCAATTTTTTTTACTTGCAGATTACTCAAGTCTATGGGTTTTATGACGAATGCCTGAGGAAGTGAGTGTGGACTTAAGATATTGGAGTACAATTTTGAACTATGGATCCGTTTTACTTGATATATTTTTCTTGGGCTTTCTATCAATCCCGTGCTGGTAATAATACTATGAAACGAACAATCTGATTACAGGTACGGAAATGCCAATGTCTGGAAGATATTTACTGATCTGTTTGACTACTTCCCTCTTACTGCTCTGGTTAGTAAGAATTTCTCTGTTGTTGCTCTTCTGCATATCTTGAAAAGGCTTGGTTGCTATTCCTAAATACCTCGTATTTCTATCTTAAAAAAATAAATGCACTGTCATTTACTCCTCATCCATATCCATGAGAGTGCGCACATAGATTGAGTTGATAAGATGGATTTCTCTGTCACCTCTGCCATGCTGGTTACATATTCTGGAAATTGCCAGTGTTCAATTACTTCATGCATTAAGTAGACTTATACGAATTGATGTCAATGCAGGTTGAATCAGAAATATTCTGTCTGCACGGTGGATTGTCCCCGTCGATTGAAACCCTCGACAACATAAGAAACTTTGACCGCGTTCAAGAAGTTCCACACGAAGGTCCGATGTGTGATCTGTTGTGGTCTGATCCCGACGATCGTTGTGGTTGGGGTATATCCCCTCGTGGTGCTGGGTACACTTTTGGCCAGGTATACCGTGTCTTCTCACAGTATCTGCTTCCTCTCCCTTAAAGCCTTTGCTTATTTTAGCTTCTCCACTTTTACATTCACAGGACATATCAGAGCAATTCAATCACACAAACAATCTAAAGCTCATTGCAAGAGCTCATCAGCTGGTTATGGAGGGATATAACTGGGCCCATGTATCACAATCTCTCTACCTTTACTACTGCTACACTGTTTTTAACAATAACTATTTCTTGAAATCGAATTCTTCGCAACTAATTTTGGCCGTTTCTCCACAGGAACAAAAGGTCGTCACTATCTTCAGCGCACCGAATTATTGTTACCGTTGTGGTAATATGGCTTCCATCCTAGAAGTCGATGACTGCAGAGAACATACGTTTATTCAAGTACTCTCTCTCTCTCTCTCTCTCTCTCTCTCTCTCTCTCTCTCTCTCTCTCAACCGTAGTCATGCTATCTAATTTTCATTCTTTTGATTTGATATTATTACTTACGGTTTTTGTTGTGTCTTTCAGTTTGAGCCAGCTCCGAGGAGAGGGGAGCCTGATGTGACTCGGAGAACTCCAGATTATTTCCTCTAGAACAGCAGAGTTCCAAATCGTCCGTCACGAATGAAGTGCTTTATGTATTGTCGCCCTCTATGCCGGTCAGTCTTTTGGTGTAAGATGGATAACATGCAACTCTCTGTAAGAGTCCCGCCTTGAGATACAATACGCAATCATCGTATGTAGTATTTTGACCCATGTTAGTGATGGTGATTGATGCTTTTGTTGCTACACTCTTCTTTTTTCGTGCCACTCGGAAAGTAATCGTCAACCATTTATCAGTTGCTACTTTGATTTCGATTGCTTTTAACTTTCCCTTTTATTTTCTCTGAGTTGAAATTGCAACTGTGTTAAGGTACATGATCCTTGTTTGTAAAGCAAAAAATGTTGGCTAAGGTTAGGGTCATTTTTGGGAGTAGCATGTTATAAAGCAAATATTAATGTAGTCAAACATTTGATTGCATTTAAGAGGGTGAAATTTGATGCATTATTTGATCGGTACGAAATGGTGCTAATATCTATATATTTTCGCACGCAAAGGAAGTTATCGCCAAACAAGACGGATGACAATGATTTCTGGGGGAGTTTGATTTTGAAGGGGTGCATAGGCAGGGAAAACACAGTGGTTGATCCGCTAGTTGGTGCTAAGTGAGATTGAGGGAGTGCAAGTGCGACAAATAATAATTAAAACGAATACTAGTGGACTAACTCTAGCACGCGGCAAACATTGCACCTATCTTTTATAGATAGTGTAGCTTAACTGAATGTTTGAGTATCGATCTCAGGGAATAAATATGAGTACTAGCAATAACATATCGTATTGACATCACTCTACTACTAATAGCAAGCTCAGCTCAAGTTAACACGACAAAGAATTAAAAAGCACGACTAGTGGAAGCATGAGAAGTTTCAAATATAAAAAGGATGTGCAAGGGATTTCGAATCCTGCTAAGTTTCATCGACTATGTTATAGATTATCGTGCCTGCGTAAATTGCTAATTAAGTCGCAGTAATTTCTACTTACTTCCAAATTTGTTGTCGCCCTAGACGTTCATGAGAATCTAAATCGTCAATTACATAATGCGAGGATCGATTATTAGTTGTCTCACTCTATTCGAATTCCTAGGGTTTATGAATAGTCTAATAATTTATTTAGTTGTCGCACTAAAATGATATACCACGTAAATCAAATTAACACATACACATATTGAATTGAAGAACAAAGATTCATAAACAAAATTTAAGAATAAATACGTATTCACGGTTAATGCACGTCAGAACATCGAATTTACCTAGCGTTCATCTCACCCCAAACACAAATAGATTTTAACTACTCATATGGAAGGAAACAACGTCAAAAAGATACGAATAAGAACCAGAAATGCATCATTCCTCCATATCCTAGATTGATCCCGATGATGATAATGCATTCTATGTTCGGTTCACCAATAGATCTATGTTGAATTCCTTCTTTTACGCGTAGAAATCAATGGAATTGAGTTTCTAGGGTTCCTAGATGTCACTTTTCGCCATGGGGTCGGTTCTCTCAAGTGGGATAATAAGATATGATGACGTAGGGTTGCAGTCCGCGCTTTTTATAGTAACTCGGCGTCTCTACAGTCGTGAGCAAGCATGTCCACGCTCATGGACTGTCTTCATCTTCGATAGTAGAAATATTTGTCCTTTTTGCGGTCGTAGACCTTGATGTGCTTCGAGGGTGGAGATCTCTGTCCTCGTTTACACCCATGGACAGATGCACTCTTCGTATGTGGAAGTCGCTATCTTTCTCTGTGGCCGTGGACTGCGCTGCACGAGACCGTGAGCTTGAAATCTTGGTCTTTTTACTCCGTTTTCGATCGATTCTTAACTTACGGTCTTTCAAAAGCAAAATAAATGGAAAAACATTAATAAATACGCAAAACAACTCTAATTAGCTCAATTATGACTTAGTTATGGCGACGATAAACACATGAAAATTCGTTTATCAGTGGTCAGATAGGATGTGGTTGCATTGACCATTATTGCGTCGGAGCTATTAGAGAGAATTGGACAAAAGCCTCAAGCGGATATTGTCTATGAGAAACTAATGGTGCAAGTTAAGGCCGGAGAAATTCATGAATATCGACAAGAGCCTCAAATAGATATATGTCTCGACCGCTTTCGTTACATGCTTTCCGAAGATCTCTCGTATGGCTTCAATACTTGTCATCGTAAATCGAGTTTCAAAATATGCCATCTTTATAACTTTACTGAAAGCATGCCCGACGAAAAAGTCGACCGAGTTATTTTTTTAAGTACGTGGTGAAGTACTTTGGAATGTCATGTCATAAAACATAATCAGTAATTGAGATGCTCAATTCACTGGCAAGTTCTGGACGTCCCTATTTATGTAGTTGGGCATCAAGTTGAAATTCTCCAACGTAAATCACCTGCAAATTGATGTTCAAACGCAGCGGATGAACAAACTATTGGAGGAATATTTACGTACTATGTCTCGACTAACGAGGAAACTTGGTTAAGATTGCTAGACATGTCTCAGTTTTGCTGTAACTTGTACAAAACTTCGGCAACAGTTATGAGTCCATTCGAGTTGGTGTATAGGATGCAACCTCTCACTCCACATTTGTTAGTTGTCCAAAGATCAGTAGCTGACTTTGGTGTAGAAGATAAAGTTTTGCTAAATTAACCCTTAGGGGTCCGTTTGGTTATGAGCACAAGATAAAGCCCAAGATAAAAAATTTATCCAACAATTCAAGATAATTTATCTTAGCTTTTTAATTCAGTTTACTTGTAACGGGCCTTTGGTTTAAAAACGGGCTGAAATATTAAATCCGGGCTGAAATTACTAAACCAAACACAATATTAAATCTGATTATTTATATTATATGGGCTTTTCTGGGCTTTTCATCAAACCAAACACATCCTAGATGTATAGAAAGGTTAGTGAGGAGACAGAGACTCAATGAAATATGATTCATGAGAATGATGTCATGACCTATTCGAAGTCATGAAGCAGGGAGGAAAAGTTGCGTATCGACTAAAGTTGCCTGATAGTCTCAAGCTTCATCCAACCTTACATTAAATTTTTTGAAGAAGTTCAAGTGCTCAAGGGCCTATCGAGAAAGCAGGTGCATGCGGCGAGCACCGCCGTTCAGAAAATTCTTAAAATTATGGCTCATTGTTTTTACAAGGAGCACGTCTCATGTCGACAACTATGGGGCTAAAATGGATCATTTAAGTCTTTGGTAAGCGATAGCCTTGCGATGAACTGCCCAGACCTTCCAGACTTTGTAAGCAGATTGACTTCATGGATGCTCAGACAAGCCTTCAAATGAAGAACTATATGCTCAGACGAAGAATATGCAGCGTTCAAATGAAGTTCATAGGATGGACTGAAAGATTATTCAGTCTTGGGTAATAACTGAAAACTAGTCACCACATGACATGATATAGCAATAAATCAAAGTTCTCATAAATGCAACAACATCATAAGCCCCGCTTTCGCTATTGTAGTCAAGTTCATAATTAAAACCGTACTAATCACCTTTGTATGTGTAATTCTAAACCCAGACTGCGGATATTGCGAAAACTAGAGATAGAAAAAAAAAAAAAGAACGAAGAGACCGATTGATCCACGATTTCGCAGTGTTGGTTGACTATCACTTTGGAGTGTACGTTAAGTGTTTCTCGTAGAAGTCTATCAGCTGCGTACAAAACGATGGGACGGGCAGTCAGTTAATAGATAAGAAAGATATATTACAAGCTGGGAAGAAAGTTTCCCTTTTTTTTTTCCTTTCAAGAAACAAAAAAGACGAGGCTTGGAATACTTACCAGGAGAGGATTGTTAGCCTTCAAAATCTTGTTGTCGACTATAACTTTGGTTCCATCAGATCTGCGGATGATCATCGATCGTAGAGTTCAACAGATCATCAGGACAAAGCAACAGATGAACGGATGGTAATGAAAATGAAATTCAACCTCGTCGATATACGAATTGAATGACTACTAACCTCAAAGCTTCAAAGGCCAAGAAGACTTCTTGCCTCCCATCTGATGTAGAAGCCCTATAGTTTATAGGCTGGATGATCTCAGTTATATTCCACAGGCTTTTGGAATCTTCCAATGCACGCCTGCAACTGTCTCCAAAGTCCCTATGCTTAATACGTATAGGTGGAAGGCCCACAAATCCATCATCTACGGAGGAAAGTGCTCCGTTCTTCTTAAATCTCTTGGCGGGGCCCGATTTTCTCTTTTTAGCTCCATTGCAAGGGCCCGAACGAACCGTCCGCCCCACCTCATCCCTCCTCCTCAATCGGCTATCCCGAGCTAATTCACAGAGCGTCAAGTCGAGCTCATTCCGATCTTTCTCTACTTTGTCGAGGGTAACAACAAATCCAGCCGTTGTTGTCGTCCCGTCGTTCTTGGTCATCTTCTCAGACATTTCGAAGCTTCTCGCTGGCTCTTCGATGATCCTAACGACGTAAGAAGGTATGCTATAAGTGGCCGCAGACGGAGAGAGCCTCTGAGGATTATAACTCTGTTTCCTCTTCTTTTGAACGCGGATAACGCCCGTCTTGCGTTTTCTCTTGCGTGTGGGAAGGATTTGCCCCGATTTCAAACTTATTATCCCGAAAAGGAGATTGTGGGAATCCAAAACAAGATGGGAAACGAAATCAAGTCAGAAATAATAAATTGAATATCCAGCCGTTGCTACGAATCAATTAAGGTTTCAAATGAAATCAACACCTTATTCAGAAGAAGAAGAAAAAAAAAAGATCAACCTTTCTTCAAATGCATCGATAACATCCGAACAGTGACGCAAATTCGCCACTGGCTCCCACGTGTTTGCTGATTCCGCCCAATCCCGCCTTTTCATTACCAAAAAGTTCAATATATAAGTTCTTTTCACTCTTCTAAACACAATTCATAGGAGCAAAAATCAACATCGAAACACTATATTTCTTCTCTCAGACTGTTTCCTCTCAAACTCATCACCATGTCATCAATTGATCAAGAACACATATACACTCACCATTTAATCAAGTACTGCGCCTTCCCCTTCGATTTTCGCCACAACCCAGAAAAAAAAAGAAGCAAGATTCAGCATCCCAAATAGAGCCTCCAATTCCACAAGGCCATTACATAGCCAAAATAAACTAACAAAATAAAAAAGGGAACCTTTCGAATTCGCTTCCTTCGAACAGCCTCTATTTCATAGTACCCATCGGCGAGCTTTGGTCTGCCTTCGTCTCCTTCGCCATGAACTTTGCTGTCCGACGGCTGACACTCAATATCACCTCCTGGCTCCTCGTCGTCGCCATCCTTTCCGTACAGCTCCAAAGCCTCATCCTCCACTGCATCTTCGGCGTTTCTCAGTCCATGCTCCTCCAATGTTGCGGCCTGCGGTGGTGGTGAGGATGGTGGGTGGTCGTCATTATCGGTATCTCCCGCTCCTTTCATTTTGTGATGTCAGAACTCAGCTGAGTCCCAGCCATCGAATTTGGAGGGTTTATTTTGTAGGTTATTTTCGGTATTTAAATTTTATGTAATTTTATATTATTTAGTTATTACTGTTATCCAAATTTCGGATAAGTACGGCCAAACGTCGCAGAAATTATTTGATTTGTGAGTATGAAATCTATAGATTTGCTTTGACTGGCGGCAGTCAAAGAATTTCCAAATAAAACTTTTTTGACTTTTTTTTAATTAATTAAATAATAATAAATAGGTATTTATTCTATTATATTAAAGTTGAAAGCTATTCTTTACCGAAAAAAAGAAAGATGAAAGTTATTAAAAACTGTCAAATTCTAATTTAATTTGATATATCAAACAAAATTATATTTTACTCTTTAACTTTTAATTTACAAACAAAATTACACTTTCACTCTTGATTTATTTTAAATTGAATAATCACCATTGTACTCTTTAAATTTTTATTTATTATAATCATATTCTCATAAATAATAATTTTTAGAAAATTAAAAAGAATACACAATTAATTTTAAAATAAGATTATAAATGAAGGCACATGCATCAAGTGTGCGTAAAATACTAGTTTAGATTATGGTTCGTATACATTTTTTTAAAAAGAAAAATATATTAATGATTATGAAAATCCAACAAATCAAACATAAATTGAGAAGTGAAGAACGGCCTTCTTCCGCATAGCCAAAAGATTAGGCTAAATAATTGTTGGGTATAATTTCCGTACGTTTATATATTTATATATAATAATATATGTTATATCGAACATACACGGGGATGCAAATCTGATTTTATTGCTGAGGCTAGCATTAAACGTTATGTCCTTAAAACGATATTGCCCCGCTTACGTTACTTACGGAATATGGCAATCGTTTCCCAAGATACAAAGACAATCGTCTCGTAATAAGATGTTAAGAATCGGAAATCATCAAACGTAACTTAAACAGGTTTATCTAAACATGAATCTTCAAGATCTAAAACAGATCATTTGTACCGCAACCAGATCTAAAATATAGAACCAAGATCTAACACGGATCTACAAACACAAGACTTGTAGAAATACAAAACACAGACGAACTCAAAACTTATCTGTTCGAAGCTGTGAGAATATAGCTTTGGACTTCGAACGTGGCAAATTCTCTGTAGTAAACCAGCGACTATCGACTCACAAAGGCGACTAGATATCAATGTCGTGTGTGTTAACGAAAGAAGATTAAAGCTGAGATAAAAATGGAGAAACCTTAGAACTGTTGAGAGAGATAAGATGATAGATAAGATGAAAAAAATGAATAATCGCCTTTTTTGTTAGACTGCTTATATTTTGTAGAGGTAAGTCAGAGATAGAGATAGCGGCTAGGGTTTCATTTTGTGTAGTAGAAGGGTTTTGAGTGTTGGGCTGGGCCATGAACAAAAAAGGGTTCAGAAAGGGTTAAAAAGCCCAAAGTATTTGGCCCAAGAAATATTCAGAGCCCAAAGAATGCATCGAGGCTTGAGGCCTCGTTTAAAATAGGAGCACTCCAAATTACGAGACCAAATAACTTATTCGATGCTTTTCGGACTCTCATACGAGTTCAGAATATGAAATATATTTCACGGGGAGAGAAAAAAAAATTCCTACGAATTCTAGGACTTGAACGTGTTGGTTGAGGTCTTGAAATGAGCAAATGAGACCTCTATTTATAGACGAGGTTGGAATATGTTGAAGAGTTGCATCCAAACCTGGTTGACTATGACTTTTCAACCCATTAGATACATCTTTTGGCTTAAGGGTACCTTGTGAAAAGATACATATTTTTCACAAGAGTTATAACCCTTTAAACTAAATAAAATTTAATTTCTATTTAATAAAAAATTTCTAACAATCCCCCACATAAAAAGAAATTAATGGCTTCATAGATGCTCAACTAGCGAGAGTTCAATCGATAAGTCAATGCATCTGGGTAGATAGCTTGTAGCTTTGAATCTTTCGTATTGGAATGCTATCGAGCATACTCGCTAGGCGGTGAACACGATGTCTTGAGCTGCCCAACTTTTTTTGTATACTAAGACAATAACACCCACCAATGACTTATCTCACATTTTTAATTCTCATGATTTATTCCGTTTTGGCCATAGATACGATCTTGAATTCATGAATGTTTGTGCACTTGAAATAGCAGTTGCTAAATTTGAAAATTCAAATTATATTAAGCATGAAACATGATTGAATATTAATCACTGTCAATTAGGCTTTTTAATTATTTAGGCTTTTTTATTAATAAAATAGATCTAGTTTAGCATGATTAACAAAATAGGAAAAAATGTACATAACAGACACGGCGTCGCATCTAGACGTGTTCATCCGGTTTGACAAACTGGAACCAAACCGACAATCATAACGGTTCGGTTTCAGCTCTCCATTTTACAAACTTAAAGTAAAGCGGCCGGTTTATATATATTTTTAAAAAAAATAATTTAAACATGTTCGTTTTGGAAATTAATTTTTTATATTCTTTTTATATTTTTAAGGAAAAAAAATAAAAACAAATAGAAACGGTTTGGAACCAGAACGGGCTCGACCAGTTTCAAACGTAATTGTGGTTACCACGGTTCGGTTAAAATTTGAGGTTTTGGTTCAACCGGTACCAGAAATGGAACCGGTTGAACACCTCTAGCCGCATCCAATAAACGTGATGCCTCATCTATTAAAAGCGTCGATAGTGTCCCAAAATAAGAGATGGGCTAACGATGGGCTCTTGGCGACTGGGCTTACGTCGTGTCTAATAACCGCGACGACGCATCTAATAAAAGTGATCGCGTCCAATGGACGTGATGACAAGTGTATGAATGATTTAACCTATCATTAACGCGGTTTCTGATTTGTGAAAGGTATGTGATGATTGTGACGACACAATTCACGTGTTCTGTTGGATAATTAAAGGCCTTAGTCGTGTTCGTTAAGCACAACAAAATCCATTATATAACGAATCCATATTTTCATATTTTTCAAGATATGTTCAGGATATCAGAATCTCTCAAAATTCTCAGAATGACCTCTAATAAAATTCAAATTGTTCGTTCCGCCACCGAAAAAATTAATTTGTATATTTTTTGCTTTGAGTTGTTAAGCACTCTGTTCTCTGATCATCTTTTAAGTTCCATAGTCAGCAGTCTTGTACTGTGATTATTTCTCATTTATGTTGAATCACTTAACTAAGTGATTCTAAGCGTGATCCTCCATGTCTGAATTTGTGTCAAAAGTTGTGTTTTCTCATTCATCGTATGGCCTTAATTTGACTTGTTTAAACTATATAAAATAATTTACGAATGCAGAACTATGAATACAAATCGTAGTTGGATGTGGAAGCGAAACAATGACAAAGGTTACCTCTCGGATGAATTTGTTAATGGGGTTGATGAGTTCTTAGACTTTGCCTATGCACATCCCACATTTGTGTCAGATGGTCTAATAGAATGTCCTTGCACTTGTTGTGCTAATCGAGACTTCTTAAGTAAGAAAGAAGTGCGCTATCACCTGGCAAAAAATGGGTTCAAAGATGGTTATAATACATGGTATGTACATGGAGAATCCGTTAATAGAAAACGGGATAGAGGAGTTTCTTCTAGTACAAGTAATGAGACGACATCACATTACAAGACTATGGTTATAGATGCTATGGGCCATGAGGTTTACTCAAAAATGTTATGTAACGAAGAACCACCGAATCCCGAAGCACAAAAGTTCTTTGACTTATTGAATGATGTTGATGAACCATTATGGGATGGTTGTAAACGTCACACGAAACTTTCTGCTATGGCGCAGTTGCTAAAGATTAAGTCTGATTATAATTTGCCTGAATCTTGTTATGACCAATTGGCATCTACAATCAAGAGCATGCTCCCTGAAAGTGAAAAATTACCAGAGAATCTATACAAGACCAAGAAACAGTTGAGGAAGCTTGGTCTTGGTTACCAAAAGATTCAGGCTTGTACGAATAATTGCATACTATATTTTTAAAGAAAACGAGAACTGCCAAATATGTCCTGTTTGTTCGCACCCGCGGTATAAGGAACAAAAGCCATGGTCCCCAAAAAGAGTGCCTTTCAAGGTCTTAAGATATTTACCTTTAATTCCTCGATTGAAGAGGTTGTTCTCATCAAGTTATTCTTGTGAACAAATGACTTGGCATGCAAGAATTAAATGTACGGATGGAAGTATGGCACGCCCATCTCATGGAGAGGCATGGAAGCACTTTGATCGTACTCATCCATTCTTTGCATCAGGCCCTCGCAATGTACGTCTTGGTTTGTGCACCGATGGTTTTAGTCCATTTGGAAAATACATCACTCCTTATTCATGTTGGCCGGTTATCATTACTGTGCATAATCTCCCACCATGGATGTGCATGCAAGAGCCGTTTATGTTTCTTAATATGGTAGTGCCTGGTCATAAGAGTTCCGCAAAAAATCTCGACGTGTTTCTGCAACCTCTAGTTGATGAATTAAAGGTTTTGTGAACTTCAGGTATTGAAACTTATGATATCTGCAACAAAGAGAATTTCAATTTAAGGGCAGCACTCCTATGGGCAATTAGTGATTTTCCGGCACATGCAATGTTATCTGGATGGAGCACTCATGGCCGGTTGGCGTGCCCATAATGCATGGAGAGAACAAAAGCATTTAGACTCCATCATGGAAGAAAGGCTTGTTGGTTTGACTGTCATCGCCAATTCTTGACGCATGGTCATCCATACAGGAAACAAGCTTACGCGTTTCGTCCGGGAAGGATTGAAAATGATCCAGCACCAAATATTTTAACTGGTGAAGAGATGCAAAGAAGAGTGCATGAGCTTCCTATGATAACCTTTGGCGAACCTTCGGGTGGGGTCCAACGATTGCTGGATTCGACATCTCGCATAATTGGATCAAAAGGAGTATCTTTTGGGAGTTGCCTTATTGGCATACAAATCTGACTCGACACAATTTAGATGTGATGCACATCGAAAAAAACGTATTTGATAATATCTTCAACACGGTTATGGATGTCAAAGATAAGACAAAGGATAACGCAAGTGCTCGAAAAGACTTAGAGTTATTTTGTAGCCGTCAAGAGTTGCATTTACGTAAGGGCACCAAGATTGAATATCTAGCCGTTGCAACGAATCAATTAAGGTTTAAAATGAAATCACCTTTTCTTCAAACGTATCGATAATATCTGAACACTGGCGCAAATTCGCCACTGGCTGCTACGTGTTTGCTGATTCCTCCCAACCGCGCCTTACCATTAAAACAAAAAAGATTCAAAGTAATAACTGTTAAAAATATACTACTTTCTTTACACAATCTTCTATAATCTGTAATCCATGCCATCGATTCAATATCAACAGCATCATCAAGTATTGCGCTTTCCCCTTCGTTTTTTTGCCACATTCCGAACAACCCAGAAACAAAAGAGCAAGAGTCAGAATCTCTAATAGAGCCTCCAATTCCACAATTAAGGCCCTTCTTGAAACCATATGCGAGCTTCTGAATTCGCTTCCTTCGAACAGCCTCTATTTCATAGTAACCATATGCGAGCTTTGGTCTGCCTTCGTCTCCTTTGCAATGCGTTGTGTCGAGGATTTCCGCGCTCGGCAGTTCTTTATGCGAAAAAACTGTCAATTCTAACATTTTGCTCACTATCAACTCGCGTTAACATGGACCAACTCCCGCCATTTCGTTGATTGAATCTCTCGCAATGCCGACACCGCCCATTTCGTCCCAAGATCCATGCATGTGTCTGCCACATCTGTAAAGTCAATCTCGAAAAAATTATATATTCCTCAGTGTGCTGGCGGGTGTATTTGTATATTGCAATGTTATTGTTGTTCTGTGAACAATATTTTTTTATTTTATTTTTTCAGTTCATATATTACCGTCTAACTTAACAAATTTAAGGTAATTAATGTGCAAAGGGGTATTAAGAAATCGAGGGCTTCATCCTAAAACCAATTGGTGATAGGTGAAGGAGCCTCTTGAATATATAAGGTGAGTCGGGTAAGGAGAATTATCCGATGTGGGATATAATAGAAATCTCAACACGCCCCCTCACGTTTGGCGTGACTGGCCTAACACGTGGACATATAAATCGGGTGACGGTGAACAAAGATCGAACCCGCTCTGAT
Organism: Lindernia subracemosa; assembly: GCA_028392965.1. Lineage (NCBI taxonomy): Eukaryota > Viridiplantae > Streptophyta > Magnoliopsida > Lamiales > Linderniaceae > Vandellia > Vandellia subracemosa. The sequence goes on from JAQPCC010000005.1 coordinate 3,954,075, forward strand.
ACCATATTAAGAAATCGAGGGCTTCTTGAATATATAAGGTGAGTCGGGTGAGGAGAATTATCCGATGTGGGATATAATAAAAATCTCAACACAAGGGGGAAATAACATTAATTAGTTTTATGTTTTAGAATCTCTCAAAATTATTTTTTCGAATACTTCCAAAGGCTAAGCTTACTTACACACACCTGTGGCAAAGATGACGACGACGTACGTCATGATGATTCATTACACCATATAATAACATGCATTGTCCTTTTCGGTTTATACTATATCAAGGCTATGTTGTTTTTCGGATTAACCATTTATTTGTTTTTTGTTATATATATTTCCAACCGTCACTTTATTTTCATTGGAAAAGAAAATCTAAAATTATTAATTGAGGTGTATCTTATCGTATGGTCCGCTGTGTGTTTATGCTTTATTTTACATCGATATGAATAGTTAACAAGAATCGATATTCAGTGCATATACGAAGCTATATATTAATTTCCCATAATAATCTCAGAGAATATATCAACTTGAAACCAAGCAAATTCTCACTAAAGGAATCAATAATCAGATTAATTTATATTACATAAACTAATCTAATCTAATCGCGATTAGCGTACCCCAACCTTAGTGTTAAGTCCAAACCAGACTCATCGACCATAGGTTGATCGACCTCTTCGTCAACCCTATTACTATTTCCTCCTCGGTTAGCATTATTCCATGCGCCAAAATGAGCTCTTATGCCTGGCGCAGGCGCATTTGTCACTGCTGGAAATAAAAGCTGCCGACTAGGGATGCTACTTGGATTAACAACACCAGCACGGATAAGTCGACCAGGATGGTTAACAGCTGCAGTGAGAATGGGACGGGGATTTGGCGCAGAACGGTTAAAGCCAAGAGGATGAGGAGGACGACCGTTAGGGTTCAGAAGCCCTGGACGTAGATTATTAATATCTAATCCATGTTGGTTGATAGGTGGTGGCATCAGAGCATGAACAGCATTCTCAATGGCGCGTTCGTATTTGTGGGCTTTGTAATGAGCAGCTAAGGACTGCTGGATTTTGAACTTCCTTACGCAGAATTTGTACTGAAATGGAAAATCATTTTCTTGGTCGGCGACGACTTCGTTTTCAAGGTTTGGTGTAAGGTTTTTAGCCTTAGGAGAGGATTCCATTGAGAGACGAAGTAATTATTCTATATCTGATTTAAGAGAAAGAAATGTGAATTTTTTAGCGGATTCAGTGAAGAACAGAGAGCAAAAACTCTTAATTTATAGAACTAATTAAGCTTGTTCGAGTTTGGTAAAAATGGCTATAATCTTACCAAATGCTATCAATAATTAATACAATCTTAACGTAATCTTATGGTGAGAATAATTATTCAAATTCAAACTTTAGGTATATGCTTTCATCTCTCCTGGCTATGTAATATGAATATCATGAGCATATTTGGTGAAGGAAGTAATATTATTGTGTCAATAAATGGTGACAGATGTCTCTTTAGTATGTCATTGCTGTGAACCAGCTTATTTATTATTCCCTCTCATTTTAAATAGAAGTCGTTTATCGAATATACACATATATTAATAAATAAAGTAAAATTTTGCTTATATCCTTAATTAATTATTTTACTCTAATTAAATAAAGTTACATATATTTAAGACGTGTAAAATTGTAAATGTACAAGTTATTATTTTTGGAAATAACAAAACGACTTCTATTTAAAACAAAAAATAATGCAAAATGACTTCTATTCAAAATCAGAGGAAGTATGTATAAAGACAAACGACAAATTTCTAAATGATGATTAACTAAAAGAACAGTCATATAAAATTGAACTAGTTAAGTTATATTTATTAGTGTTTTTCATTTCTGATTGCACATGATGTCATTTTATTACGATAAAACTTTCAAAGACTGGGTATGCATTTGAAATTATATAGGGCGAATGCCATTTTAGGGTATATTCTAAGGGTCAGTCTTCATTGTTCCGATTAACATTGCCGCAATCATGTTCCGTTAAATGTTATGAAGCATGCTCGTCAACTCATTACTGTAGTATTTGTGTATTCCTCCATATCTTGTTATCTTTCAAAAAGTATTTTTTCGCTTTGAAGCAAGCTCGTAATCTCCAATGACAGTCATCGCTGCAATTTTCTTACTTTCAACAACGTGGGATCTAGCAACCCTTAAGGAGTAATCGTTCACAACACTTTTCTAATGATCTTTGATATTACAAATGATATCTTCCGTAAATAAGGAACTCTCCTGGAAACCCGATCTACTTGGGATTCGAAATCCACGTATATTGTAAGTTTGATCATAATATCATGAAAAATTTTAATGGGATTGGCTACAGAAAATACGCAGAAAATATCTTTGGAGTCATAATGGCAAGAATGAATAATGCATTCCCTTCTTTAAACGAAATATCGCTGTTCTTTTGGACGCAGGCAACGCCAAACCCTGTGTTTTCTCTTGCGTGTGTGTTAGGTCCGTTTTTACTCGATCTAGGAAGATATAACACTTAACATGATTGAATTACCTTAGAAGATTAAGAAATTAGGGTTGAGAGAGATAATTCACTTGATTACCTTGAGTGTTCAAGCTAATCCTTTTTTTTTTTTTATAAAAATAAGTGTGTACATTAAGCTTGGTTATCTATGACGTATACAAGCTAATCTAGCTATTTATACCATAAATATGGTATATTTATAAATAGGTCCCTAGACTATATATATTTACACACTTGGCTCAAATACAAAGATAGCTTACAATTAGAACACAACTAAAATATCTTCTACAGTGTGGGACGGATTTGAACGATTTCAAACTTATTATCCCAGAAAGGAGATTGCGGTAATCCAAATACAAATTGGAAAAACATTCAAGTCAACAGTAATAAATTGAATATCTAGCCGTTGCTACGAATCAATTAAGCTTTCGAACGAGATCAACCTTTCTTCAAACGCATCAATAATATCCGAACACTGGCGCAAATTCGTCACTGGCTTCCACGTGGTTGCTGATTCATCCCAACCAAAGCTCGCCGATGGGTACTATGAAATAGAGGCGCTATTCGATGGAAGCAAATTCGAAAGGTTTCAAGAATGGCCTTGTGGAATTGGAGGCTCTACTTGTTGCTTTTTTATTTCTGGGGTGTTCGGAATGCGGCGAAAATCAAAGGGGAAAGCGCAGTACTTGATTAAATGGTGAGTGGACCTTCGAAAATCAATCTAGCATATTCATTTCTGTATATGTGCTCTTGATCACTTTTTTTTTTTTTTTCAAAATATGTGCTCTTGATCACTTAATGATGACTTTTAAAGGAAATAGCCAGAGAGAAGAACTGTACTGCTTGGATGATATCTAATTTGATTTTTTGCTCCTATGTATTATGCCATGGCCGTATTATAGAAGAGCGAGAACAGAAAGTAGTATAATTTTTAACGGTTTTTAATTTGAATCGTTTTTGTTTTTCAAGGCGCAGTTAGGCGTAATCAGGAAACACGTGGGAGCCAGTGGCGAGTTTGCGCAAGTGTTCAGATATTATCGATGCGTTTGAAGAAAGGTTGATTTCGTTTGAAACCTTAATATTGATTCGTTGCAACGGCTAGATAATCAATCTACTAGTGCTGACTTCAATTTTTTTTTTTTTTCCAATCTTTTTTTTGGGTTCTTGCAATATCCTTTTTCGGAATGGTAAGTTTGAAATCGGGGCAAATCTGCCCCCCACGCACAAGAGAAAACGCAAGACTGGCGTTGTCCGCGTTCAAAAGAAGAGAAAACAGCTATATAATCCTCAGAGGCTCTCTCCATCTACGGCCACTTATAGCGTGCCTTCTCACGTCGTTAGGGTCATTGCTTCAGCACCTTCGAATTGTCTGAGAAGACGAACAAGACCGATGGGACAACCTTAACAATAATTAAGCCGTAAAAGAATCGATCCGATGATATTCCAGCATTACAAAAAGGTGGAAAAAAAAATAATTATTTCACTTTTTTTTCTATCAATAATTTATTTAGACGCATGATTTTTGCAATACAGATATTTATATACAGACTGTGCTCAAACACCACTTAAGACCCAATCAGAATCATCATAAACCTAAAGAAGACAAACAGTCCCCATATTCCCAGTCTATGCATATCTGAAATATAAGTCTTCAACCCTTTATTAAACAATAATGGAAAAAAACAAAAGTAGAGCAGCAGCTGCATAGCAACAAAACAACCGCAGATGATTCTTCCAAACATCGTCCGCTATGCCCCCTGAGCACCTTGCTGGAACGCGACGACCACGAGGGTCACGAGCGAAGCGTAGACCGAGTTCGGAATCTTCTGAACCACCTTTCCCACCCCCGGAACGTTCTCGGTCGACCGCTTGGTCAGTAAGGCCACCGTAGGGGCGACGGCTAGGGTGATGATGAGCCCCTGGCTCACCGTGACAAACGTGTCCTTCGTCACCTGGCGCATGAACTTCACAAATTCATCGCGGTCGATCTCGCCGTCCAGGTTTATGTCGCACTCCTGAGTAGTTGTTGAAAGTAATATTACAAAGGATGCGTTTGGATTCTGTATTTTGTTGAATGACCTCTCTACCTAATAGAGCTTAAACTTATAGGGAGTGTATCTTTTCTTAATTTTATATACTTTATTTCCAACACGCCCACTGACGTCTAAGCTGATTTCTTTCTTCATCAAGCCTTAGACGTGCAATTTTCATAAATATTCATACCCATAACATCTCTTGGCATGAGATCTGATAACATATTGAATGACCACCCCAACCTAAAAGCTTAAGTTAAAAGGGATTGTATCATATTTTTGTTTATATACTTAATTCAGCATATTTGAATCCAAAACGGGCCATAAAAGGATTTTTAATACATACACGTTTCTATTGTTACGATTAATTCGATAAGTGCGTACCACCATAAGGTTCTTGAGTTGCTCCTTAGTAGGCGGATCGAAGTGCGGACCGGGCAAGCGCTTGTTGATATCACTGGAGAAGCAGAGCGATGAAATCATTAGCGGGATAATAATTCAAAAAAAAAAAAAAGACCATGAGATGTTCGAAAGTTTATTACTTGTAAACGAGCAGCACGGCGATATAGATCTCTTCGAAAGACAGGTTATCCCGTCCCGTCTCGTCCTTGACGCGGTCGAAGACTTTGTCAGCGATCTTCTGTATTTGCTTTTCTTTCCATTCTTTTCCTGCATTGTAATACCATATGAGAGGCTCGGCGTTTCAGCAAGTGAACGTCGCTTTAATGAATCAGATATGCAACCAATCCAGCCGAGAATGGTAAGACATGATAAACCATTGATATATTCTTCATCTGAGTGCGTAATAAGCATCAATCATCCTTAAAAAAACCCAGTCGGAACAGTTCATTCCGTTCGTAAACACAGTAAAAATGAGGATTTCGCATTCAAGAAGTGAAGAGATTGCTAAAAAGAAAAGAACTCAGGCTATGACCTATGTGTATAACATCGACTGTATTATCATTGAATCCGAAGAATCTTAACAGATTAAATAAGCTGGGAGTATCAAATCGATGAACTAACAGATTGATTCTCAGAGGATAAGCACATCTAACCGAGCTTTATTGAGAAGGTAAGCGCCACAGAATCAAATTTCTACAGAAATTCCCAAAATATTGGGATCTACCTCTACGGCAAATACTAACAAAACAACACTTTCACAAATGAAATTGAAGCAAGGAATTCGAATAAAACACACACTGATGAAACAGATACTGCTCAGCCCATGAAAAATCGACGAAATTTATCTAACTCAACCGACCAACGCCGAATCATACAGCAGAAAAACAACCGAATATGTAATCGGAACACATTATAATCTGAAAACTATCAGCTTGATATTATGATCGAACGAACACCTTGGAGCTTTTCGAGAAAGTTTCCCATGGGCTTTGGCGAGAAGTGGATGGTGAGCTCAATCAAGATGGGACAAATCTGATATTTATTACGTTAACTCATCGTGACCGTCCGCCACGTTATTATTATTTTATCAAGTTTATTTTATTTTATCAATTTATTATTTTATCCTCACATATTTCCCAATTAAAAAGTCGTTGAGATTGAAAATCATTGAGGATATATATATATATATATATATATATATATATATATAAATGGTTAAATATCTTACCCATAAATAGAAAAAAAAAAAAAACAAAGAGGGATGCAAATAATTACCCAAAAGTGAATATATTTAATGGTTTAGTTTTCATAATAATTAGGGGTGCCAATAGAATTACCTTGTTATACCTCGCGTAGATATACTGAAATGTGAATTACTATCGTATGATTTTTTTATTGCGTGAAACTCCCATGTGATGTCTAAACTTAGCACCATATCCCCATAGTGTATAAAAGTGAACCTTGCATGCTTTCCAAGTAACAATGGATGTCTTCTTTTTATTTTGAAGTCCACCCACAAAAGTCACCGTCTTTATTACCCTGAAGCGCAAAAGTATGCAATAAGGCTATTAAATTAAAAACAACATTTTAAATACGAATTTTTATTTCACAACACTTATGCATTTAGTCGGTCAGATATCCCTATCTTCCTAACACTAAGCTTTGGTGTCAATGGGTCGAACACAAACACTGTGTCCGCGGCAAACTCAATCACCAACAAAATCCAATGACTACTAAATAAACACCATTAAATTATCGAATATTACATAAACTACGAATATATGATAGAAAATATTTATATCTTACCCTTCATAATAAGGAGCAAAAATATAAGTGCACGACTGGCTTAACTCTCTTAAAGCTGCAGCCATGTCGCTAATTTCCCTATCGACCTATTCCTCACGGGCCATCAAACTTAGAATATTGAGATTGAAGCACTGGATGTCTGATGACTCTTGACAAAGATACATTTGTAAAATTTATAAAATAATCATATAAATTTAATGCAAAATAACTTGTAATGATTTGTTACAACCAAAATAAAAATACCCCATGAAAAATTGAATCACTGAAGAATCCAAACTCACGAGTTTGAACAATTCTCGAATGTCATTGACGTTGATGAACGTCTGATATTCCTCACGCCTCGGATTGTAATAAACATCTCTCATACTGAATACGAAAGATGCATGTAGTCGATCCACGCGAGACGTGAGGGCCTCGAACAGAAAATGACAATGATTGCCTAGACAAGCAACCACCCTCGAATCAAGGCATGCAATGTCATCTTCATTTACCGGCACATTGGAGGACTTCATCGGTGACTTCCCTTTCCGTGCGTAAGTCTTTACTGGGGAGGGAAGTGACTACATAAGAAATACAAATTTTAGTAAAAATATCAAAAGATCAATATATTATTTTTCTTACCGGAGAATGTATCAACTCTCTGGGCCACTGTACGAAGCTATTATGCGCATCTCCCAGCGTCACAAGATTTGTGGTTGATACAGGAAGCTGGAATTCCTCCTTTCCAAACGCAATGATATCAATAGAGACAACCATGTTATCTCTCGCAACTGGGACTGAATGAACGCCTAACCAAAGAAAATTTTACGAAGATAAAAGCAATACACATAGATATGCAATCACTAAGAATTGGTTGTTAGTTGATAGTTTCGTCCTTGCATCAAAAGACCATAAATGTTATATTCAAAGTTTCATCCTAAAACCAATTGGTGATAAGACCGTATACCTATTTGATTTATATTTTGAGGCGGGCGAGGTTGGTTCCCCGATGTGAGACAAATAATCTCAACACGCCCCCTCACACGTAGCTTCAAAGCTTAACATCAAATCAGGTGGCAGTGAGTAAAACAAGTGTGATAACAAGCAGATCGAACCCACTCCGATACTATGTTAAATTAAGGGTTTCATCCTAAAATCAATTGGTAATAATTGAACACCTCTTTGATTTATATATTGAATAGTCTGAAGTTAGTTTCCATGGTACAAATAATCTCAACATTAAATATATAAATTCGGAATTACATAGTTGGTCACAGAACACGTTGTTGTTATGATCATATATCATACTCCTCCTTAATTAATTAACAAGTAGTAAATGCAATTGATCGATTAACAAATGTCATTATTTGAAATATGCATAGTTAAATATCATATCTTCATACCAATGACATTCAGTTAAGAATAGAGTATATGACATTCATATAAGCTTGTGGATTACTCCATCTATTGCAAATTACATTTAGCTCGAAACCCCAACATGATTTCACATGTAAGGCTCGTGAGCTTGAGCTAGATGAGATCTTATATCCACAAAAGAAAGAATACCGAGAAAGAAAGAAAATGAAAATCAGTTTTCTAACTAGACAGTGCATGTGCAATAATAATAGCACCTCTTTTTTTGTCTGTGTGCTTCTTTAGATGCATTTATTCAGATGAAAGTTTTGTCAAAAATGGTGATACTAACCTTTTTGCGATGGATTGACTTTATCTGCGACGACCATTTTCATTCTCCATTTCATGGCTGGATGGTAATCACATCCATCCTTTTCGCCATATAAATTTGATACTCATTTGAACTTTTATTATGGTTGAAGGTATGAAGGTTCTTTGCAGGTTAGAAGGTGAATGAATGGTTGCAGAACAACATGGAATGGAGGCCATGGAGTAGTTGAAAGTTGATAGATGAACCCATTCCAGCCCAGGCAAGTATTTCTATGTCAACATGTCCAATTATTTAGAAAAAAAAAAAAAAAGAGTGACTGTAGGTTTCTAATTAGATGTTTATATACTATGTTAATAAATTTGAAATTTCTTACAGTTGAGGAGGTTTATCAAACTGGTTGTGATGCAGAGTATTTTACACAGTCTATTCATCATCCAATACAGTCTATTTTTCAACTCCTTATGTTTTGACATTTACTGCTATCAAGAAAATTTATCTACCTATCTTGCCTGCTCTATCAATATAATATGTTGCTGTAAATGGCATCTTATTTGTATATTATTAACACAGTTGCATGCAATGCAATGCAATGCAATGAAGGTATAATCGCAGAATTCCAACAGTTGCACTGTGAAGTGTTTAAAAGTGCCAATTTATGTTATTTGAATGGACAAGTATTCTGATTGATTAAAATCAAAAGAAGAGTGCCAATGAGGTCTTGGCCTAGTGGTCGAGGAGGAGGCCTTAAGGATTTGTGGGTTAGGTCGTGGATCGAATTCCCCCTCCCACAATTCCTTGAGTAGTTTCCATGGGATTTATTTCCTATGACTATCGTTGTCAGGCGGGTTTGGGACGTATTCATCTGACCTCGGGGATTAGTCCCACCACTGGAGTGTGTGGCGCAAAGCCTACGCCGATATTTAGAGGTTAACCCATAGCCAGATCGAGTGGGGATACCTCGAAACCGCAAAAAAAAAAAAAAAATCAAAAGAAGAGTGAGACACACAAAAAAAAAAAAAAAAAAAATCAAGAACAGAAATTCGGGTTAGTTTTTGGGTTAGAGTTTCAGAGCTCAATCAAGCAATATCCACTATTGCCTCAAAGATTGTTTTGAATATGAGCCAGCTATTAATCTTTCTTTATACTCTCTGGCATAAATCCTTTCATCTTCCTAAGGAGCAGATGAGCTTTAGCTTCTCCTTTTTCACAACCATCAATTATCATCGAAAGTGTAGTGGAACTAACTGTAAGAATACCACTATTACTCATTTCCTCTAAGAACAAAATGGCCTCGTCGAAATCATTCCTTCGAAGGAGTCCCTGTAAAAACACGTTGTAAGTAACATTGTCAGGTAAGCAATTGCCACGCTCCTCCATTTCCTTCAGCAACTCCTTCGCCTCATGTACGAAACCTTCTCGACAAAGTGCCCCGATGAGAATGGTGTACGTACGAACATAAGGCTGCAAACCCTTTGTAGGAAGTTTCGCAAAGACATCCCGGGCAACTTTAAGCTTTCCATTCTTGCACAATCCATCTATGACTATAGTATATGTAATGATATCAGTAATAGCACCTTTCTCTTCCATCGTTTTCAAAAGTGACAACGCTTGGTCCACGTGCTTAGTCTTGAACGATTCTTCCAACATAATACTCAACGTAATTACATCGGGTGACAACTGTCTGGCTTTCATATCTTTGAAAACTTTCAAACCATCAGCATACCTACTCGCACGAAACAATCCTTGTAGCATGGTATTATAAGAAACAATTGAGTGCTCCAATCCCTTTCGTGGAATTTCATGAAAATAATGCCAAGCTTCTTCTATATTTCCTTTTCTACAGTATCCATTCATCAAAATACTAAACGTGAACTCACAAGGTTTAAACCCTAAAGCTAGTGCACGATCAAATGATTGCCTTGCTTTGTCCATTTCTCCTCGCAGACAATATCCATCGATCAACGAATTGTAAGGGATGGTATTAGGATGGATACCGTTCGAGGACATGATACCGATGACATCTTCGGCCTCTTTCACCAAACCTTCCTTACAAAATGAATCCACTAATATGTTATAAGTGACCACGTCAGGAGGAATCTTAAGAGCAGCCATCTCAGCTAATAACTTTTCCGCCTCTTTCCATCTACCAAAAGTGCACAACCCCTTAATAGTTGAACTATATGTCACCACGTTTGGCCAAATGCCTTTCTTTCTCATACGTGATAGAACGCTGAGAGCATCATCCACCATCCTATCCTTGCACAAGCCCGTCAATTACAGTGTTATAGCATCTCACATTGAGTTTCCAACTTGTTTTCTCCAACAGCTTAAGCATTTCAAGAGCTGTGAGTGTTTGGCCAGCTTTACCTAGCCCGTCAAGCACAATGAGAAGCATAACTTCATCGGGTTCACAGATTTTTTCTCTCCACAACTTTTCAAACAGTTGTTCAGCCTCAGAAACCTTATTCACCAAGAAGAGTCCTCGTAGGAGAGTGTTAAACGTGCATGCATCGGGCTTCCAGCCAAGCTTGAAAAGGATGCCTAAAAGTGAAAACCCATAAGTCGTTTTATGCAGATGACAGTAGCAATTCATCGCAATAGCGAAGTGGTACACGTTCACAGAAACACCTATTCTACGCATTTCATCGAACATGAAGAGTGCATCAGAGTAGCGCTTCATCTTGACCACAATGGCCATTAATTTCGATAAATCCTTGACGGGGGGCCGAGGTCTCATACACAGCATGTCACTGAATAAGGAAACAGCATCTTCGATCCCTTTTATTTGACTACGATCCAATCTTGGCCTCTCTGAAAGTGTTCTGAATAGGCGAGTAGATCCATGAAAGGTTGAGGAAAACAGCAGCAAAGCATCATGAGAAGACAGAGAAGAAAACCCACGAACATCAAAGAGAGGGAGAGCGAAAAATCTTCTGCAAACCATTGCAGGTTATATTTTTTATTTTAGCAGACGATGCACTGACAGTATTATTACTCCTTATACTTCACGAGAATGCCGTTTTCTTTTCATTTGTGGTTCGGTAAATTTAGTGGGAAATAAAGGCTTTTTTAATTAAATAAAGAGAGAAATACACTTAAATCCCCATCATTCTAAAAACCTATCACTTAACTCCCCTGTCAGAATTTGTTTTCATATAAGGACCAGTTTGAAACATATCCTACACTTAAGGACCAATTCTGCTGAAAAGACAATTTTACCCCTTGCTTTATAATTTTTATTTTATTATTTATTTTCTTTTTTAATCATCTAAACGTTAGAAAACAGAGATAAAAAGAAAAAAAAATAAAAAACAGAAGAAGAAGAAGAACTTTCCTCGGTCCGACCAACAACACGTGAGTTTCTTAGTTTGGTGTGGGATTCTCGTGGAAGAAAAAGAAGAAAAAACCGAAAAAGGGAAAGAAAAAAAATGAAAAATGGAGGAAGAAATTGTGGGGTTTCATAGTCCAATCCCGCATTTGTTTTCTCGATTTAGGTCAGTAGAACGTGAGTCTTTTTAAATTATCGTGGGTTACAGGAAAATAATATTGAAATTGTCCCAATTCATTCGTGGGTTTGATCGATGTAGGCCGTGTTTGTGAATTTGCTTGAAATCGTGCATTTCTCGAATTTCTTGAAGTTTACAATTAAAGAGGTATTTTTTATTTTGCAGACATTAAAAAACATCATCACAAACACCTTAGAGGATAAGCCATGTAGATTTATCATCATCATGTTGTTGTTTCTTATGCAATTTATTTTGCTTCTTTCTTGCTCCTTGATTGGATTCATCAGGTTGATGATGAATTCCAACTAGAGGATTTTGAAATTATGGTCACAGATGTATTGTGTATGTTTCAAGGCGCAGAGGTAGCTTAAAGCAAAGTAATGCAAACAAGTATGCATGATCACACACATATTTGGATATTGTGTACCTTTATACACGTGGTTAGGGTATGATATTACTTTATATAGTGTACCTTATAATGTATGGTTGTGGTTCTTTTTTTTTTTTTGGCTTATTTTTTCAGATGGTGGTACCATCTTTTTTTGTCCATATAACCACATATGTTTGGTTGTTCGTCTACTTCTTTTGTCTATATATTGGATATATGTTATATATATATATATATATATATATATTTTGGGTCATATGTTACATGTAGGTTGTTTCTCTTGTAGATATTTTGATTAGAAGCATGTTTTTTATGTTGGTGTAATGTTGGTGGATGTATATAAGACAATGTTATGGCTAAAAATATGTTTGTTATGCCTGTATTTTTTTGGTACGGTAAAAGTGAGCTATCAAGTCGGATTGATATCTTATTATCTGTCATCTTTGATCGAAATAAAAAATATGACAGTGTGTTGAATGTGTATTTGGTGTCATTAATGCATAAACGGAAACAACAATTGCAACATAATCAAATTACATTATCATTCTGTTCAAACATGCAATACCAATCTTTAGAAACATACTGTATCATTATAATATATATATTGTACTAAATTTGCAAGCAACATGTACCAAAAATAAGCACATACCGTATCAAAAATAAGAGCTGTCATCCCTAATTGAAAACCCAGAGAACCCCAAAAAAACAAAACGAAAAGAATCTATTTAAACTTCAGAAAGGCTTAATCGAGCAACAGCCTAAAAAAATCCCCAAATCAAGCATAGAAAACATCATAATCTACATAATAACTCAAATCAAAACCTAATAAGCCTAATCGAGTAATTAATCAAAAGCTAACACAAAAAATTATCGATTTGGATCAGACAAGTTGGTTCAGATGATTTGGGTCAGACGACTTGAAACGAAAATGACGCATACCGGGATCAAACGAGAGAGGAGATTGTAAATCGTTCCTTTGAGGTGGAGATTTTTTGTGGGTGTTAGATTTGGACGTTCGATTTGGTGATGAATTTCAATCCTGATATGTGCTTTTGTTTTCTCGTTCGATGTAAACATTTTTTTTTGTTTTTTCTTTATTTAAATTAAAAATCTTGGTAAAATTGTAAAAATGTAAGTTTTGAGGGGTATTTTCGTCCAATTGATCCTTAAATGATAGAAAAGTTTCTAGTTGGTCCTTAACTGAATTAATTTCTGACAGAGGGAGTTAAGTGATAGAAAATTTAACTGATAGGGATTTATGTGAAATTGTCCCTTAAATAAATGGTTTTTTATTTTTTATTTATAAAATAAATGAATTTTTTTTTCGAATTATAAATCGTATATAAAAGATACGAGCTATATTCCTATATACAAAACATTGGATACCACATAGAGATATTTTTTTATTACATATTCTACCAAATAATTAAATACTTTATGCAATTTATGTTATAAAAATAAATAAACACATCTAATTTATTATTTGTTTCATGACGGTCAAATTGATATCCATATTTTATATTTTTCGATATTCATAAGAATAGCATTTTTGATAAATTGTAAAATATGGAACATGGAGTGGACATTGATGTGGAATAGATGTGGAACAAGTCTTCGAGTTATTTTCATCTAACGGAATTTTAAATCTCGAATGTAAAGTACGTCCACCTGGGAGTAAACACGCGGCAACTCCAGAGGTGGCTGTAGCCAGAGCAATTTCTTTAGCTAATCTTATTAAGGCAAGGATAGCTTTATATAGAAAAGTTTTTCCAATACCTCCTGGTTCGTCAACAAAAAACACTGCAGGTAAATTATTGTTGACATGGTACAATATCATATTATAAGCATATCTTTGTGCCTGATTCAATTGGTTAACCGCTAAAATATCATCATCATGTATCACTATATTTTGCTCATTTTGTAACTCTTTGGTTAAATTATCCGAAGAACTCGCATCTAAATGCTTGCTAATGAAAGGAAAATCTTCAAGTTTTTTACCCATTGAATAAAGATGGAAAGTAATAACTTCTAATACTTTCTCTTTAACTAAGTTGCAATTTAGAGTTTTATCTGCAGTAAAATCTTCTGAAAGATGATTTTGAAATTGCAACCACAAATCGTTTGGGTTTTTCGGAGAACAATAAACGAGAACTGTAGAGAATAATTGTCTGAAAACTCTAGGCATCAAGTAAGCTGCAGCTTCTCGACGGCACATTTCAGCTGTATTATCATTTTCCATCAGACCCATCATTTGTGCCGCTTCTCTAAATGTTTTAAAAGTATATCCGTTGATTGTTCTTATATCGTGGGATGAAGTTGGTTTCCTGATATGCAGTAGTAATAATCTCAAGTAAAATCGTTCACCTTCAGTTGGATGACAAGTCAATATTCGACCAATTACATTTTGTTTTTTACGTGGTTTCCATTCTTTCGAATCACTATGCGAAGTAAAAAATTCTGCAAATTCAATATATAAGCAATTTTTGCTCTTAGCGTAACTGTCATGTGTGTTCATGTGGAAAAATTGTGTTAGCATAGTATTTTTTTACTGTAGACTTATTGACGATCTCACTTAATAATTCATTAGTTGAAAAAGTAACCGATTGCTCATTTTCTAAATGGACAGGTAAAGATATCACATGAGGTCAAATCTGAAAATTTGCCAAGCTGCTTCAGGAGGTGAAATCCACCGTGCTTGCTGAAAAGTTTTTATTTCATCGTGTATTGATTCATTTTCGCTTGCAATTAGTTTGTACAAGATTTTGTCATGCCCAGCTGAACTGAGCCGACGAACCCACAGAAGAACGGAACCAACAATAACGAAAAGATCGGGAAATCAACAAACCCACAAAAAGAAACAGACGTGAACTAATTAAAAAAAAAAAAATTACCTGGTTACTTTGGGGAAGAAGGTTTAGTTTAGATGAGTAGTGGTAGAACTGGAAAAGTGAAAACGTAATAGATATAGATAGCAAATACCACCGTGGCACCGTACCACCAACCAATAGCTATATTAGAAGAAAGTGGAGCTGTCATTTGGCACTGTCAATATTACGTGTAATAAAATTTTGTCTCATTATTACCTGCTACCTATTAGAAACTGGCTGATAGAAGGTGGATTCTCTCTTTTAGTATATTTCTATTATATTAAGACTCAAGAACTCTATTTTATTTTGGTCTGTCAAACAAAATTACTATTTTACTCTTTAACTTTTAATTTTACTAACAAAATTACTATTTTATCCTTAATTTGTTTTAGATTTAATAATTATCATTATAGCCTTTTAAATATACAATTAATTTTAAATAATATTATATATTTATATATTAGAGCGCACGCATCGAGTGTGCTTAAAATACCAGTTATATATATATATATATATATATATATTGACTTATCAAGCTAAGTGGGTTATCAACCCAAGTCATTTAGATAATTGACACGTAATATCAAATTTGAATTTGTTATGACATGTCAACCATCCAACTAAGTTGGGCTTAAACCTATTTGGGTATGAAGAATAAACATATCATCTATACATCTATACATACACTGTATTAAGCGTGAGAGGCATATTATTCAATTAATTGGTATGATATGTGCAATTACTTTTCTGTCCTTTACTTTTTAATTTAATTATAATATCTATACATACATTATATTAAGCGTGAGAGACCTAGAGTAACTATTTTTCATTTAATTGGTATGACATATGCAATTAATGTTCTGCCTTTTTTAGTTTATTATAATATTACCTTACAAATCAACTTTTTCATATGCAAACAAACAATATAAATTAAAATTAAATTTATAATTTCATCTATTAAATATTTTGAATAAATAACAAATATAAACTAATAATATATATCATAGCACACGCATCGAGTATGCATAATGTACTCGTATATATAAAGATTGAAGGTAATTAATTAGCGCACATATCTATTGATGTCGATGTTGTCGCTGATACATTCCTCACGAAGCTAGAAAAACATAAAGCGGTCAAGAAGAGGTCAAGATATGATATATACTAACCATATTTATTGTTAAAGATATTATTGCCGATATTAGAGGTTAATTAGTTTAGATATTATTAGATAAGATCGTTCTTTTCTATTGCTATAAATAAGCCTTGCATATGTATATTCAAGACAGAATTCATTAATAAAAGTTTCAGTCCTTTGATATCATCTTTTAAACGCTTCCGCACTGCATCATCTATCCCTCGACATTGTATCTTTCTTTGCTTGTTTTAGGTTGGTTAGTCTGGGTGAAAAATGAGTCGAATACACTCACGAAATTAATGGGACGTTTCGACTGAAGCATAGTTCGATCGGATATCGAGCTCGTTTTGTGAACTTTCTATAAGTTACGCCGAAGCTTTCGTGATCATCATTGTATTAATTTTCTACTATATTTTTTAAATTTAAAACATCGAGATTGGCTCATCGAGTAAATAAGCTCACAAGGCGAGCTTGGGCTTAATTATTTATCTCTGAGCTCGTGCTTGAAAATAAATACCTTTGAATTAAAGCCTATTATATAAATTTTATTTTCGAACTCGAGTCTAGAAAATGAGTTGAGCATCATAGTTAGACATTTAGTCATATAAAAATATATTTAAATTTGGGCAGACGAAATGTATTTTATCTAAGCCCATTTATCAAAATACCCTTTTACAATGGGCTGAGGCCCATACGTCAATAGAAATTCTGGGGGGAGATGAAGGGCAAAATCAAACATAAGAACCCTACCTAGCTCATAAACCCCCCTTTTTTTTTTCATCCACTGTCGACGGAAACCCTTTTTTCAGAGTAAGGGAAAGCTTTGTTCTTTTGTTGTTTTGCAGGTCTGCGTTAATGGCTGAGTTTTACTTCGACGAAGTCATCAACGTCATCAGCCTTGATGCGAAAGTAGTATATGATAAAGGTAAAACATATCCATATAATTTTGAACCGTGATTCTTAATAAGAATCTTGTTCTGCTCTGTTTTTCCTCTGGGATTTCTTTTTATTGAGTGTGATTATCCTGTCATAACTATTTTATAAGGACGAGTTCCATCTCACGATGATTAGGATTTGAAGTTGAATATGAATTCTGATTTTGGCAGTTGCCAGAATTACAGCGAGTAGTGAAGACGATGATTACTATTTGGAATTAGACGTACATTCCCAGCTATACCCTATGCTTCCCGGCGAGAAGTATAGGATGGTGATATCTGATACACTAAACATGGACGGTTCGCCTGTTTCTGGCTACTTTACCGGGGTAAACTTGTCTTTCGTCAATACAATTATCAATTGCATAGTAAATTTCAGGTTTGATCGATAATTTTTGCGGGAAGAGTATATTAGAGCAACTTTTGTTGGTGGATTGTGTTTTTTTTTTTTTTGGGATTCAAATGTTGCTGCATTCTATTTTAAAGTTTAGGGTGGTTGGCAGGAATTGTGTCCATCTCTATACTAACATTAAGGTGTCACTACTGGTGACATTATTATCAAATGTGCTTTTTTTGGTTCCTAAGCTGTTCAAAATGTGACCTTTTTTTTTTTAATTCTTTTGACCGTTTAATTCGATTGATTAACCTGTGAAGCCTATAATCAGGGGTAATATCGCGGCATATTGGTGTAGTATAATCACTTATTTCCCCACCCAACCACCTTTAAATGGGAGCAGATCAATTGTGCATGAATTGTAGGTTAAGCACTATATTTTAGTGAAGTGTATGGCTTTTCGGCGAACAATCTGTGCACACTCACAGTCACCTACTTGCCGATATTTTAGGTGGATTTGATAGCTTATGAAAGATAAATGATGCTTTACTCATTATCATCATACTCATCTCTTCTTGGACAAACAGAAATCTCTTGCAGACAAATTCGAGTACGTGATGCACGGGCTTCTCTATAAGATGGAAGAAGAGAAACAAACCCGTAAAGCAAATGGAGAGGACATCGCTAGTGGCATGGAAGTGTATGTATATCTTGACCTATTTGACAGCATTAGCTATCATTCTATTGATACTCTTTTTTCTTTTTATTATTATTATACGTATGAATGTCTTATGTTTTCTGATGAAGCAGAGCCGTATACATCTCTTTTGGAGGGCTTCAGTTGAAGCTGAAAGGCCCACCCTTGAAGATGCACAGCTTTAAAACTGATCAAAGGTTGTTTCTTCTCTTGCGAAAGATGTGAGATCCTTCTGTGTATTAAACAGCTGCATGTTACTGCTTTGAAAATCTAACTTATCAAGAATACTCTTATAATTCAAAGTTACGTTTATTGTCTTCGTTTCATAATCCGATAATTGAGCAACTCTATTCGTCGAAGGCGGTCGAAGGACACGTCGATGCTTACATTGTCAGTGAAGACTATATCACCGTCAGGCGGAACTTCTGCCAATTCCGAATTATAGGTTGCCGAACAATTCAATTTCTCTAGTAGAAATCTGGCCTGCAATAAGGCTGTGTCATCGTCGTCAAAATTACTACTACGTAATTAAAACATCGTTATTTTAACGATTCATTAAGTAAAGGGGTCCCCTGGATGAGACCTTTACTATACTACGTTAGAAAACTAGTCTTATTGACTACATTTTTAAGTCAATGACATCAAAATTTAAAGATATTTTGATCATTTTTCATGATAGACTCGTGTGAATATTACGATTTCGTACTATGTATAAGGGGTCCTCTGGATGAGACCTTTACTATACAACATTGGGGGGTCTCATGTGACCCCTTCTATTATTACATGGGACCCCTACTAGAAAAAATATTTTTTAATTAGGAATTGAACTGAATGACATATTACTTAGCTGACTAATTACTCAACCACTGGACTACACCATGTTCACCCACCTTTGCACGATTTGAATTTAACATATCCATTTCTTTGTAGGGCCCGATTAGTAAGTGTATAATAGTCATTTTATACATGGGGGTCATTTTTTTAAATTTTGTTTTCGAGGGGCCTATTTACCCAATTGATCCCACAATTACAGTATATACACGAGAACAAAAAGAAAAGAAAACACATAATTTCCATGATTTGTTTTCTGCTGCGCATCTTTGATACGTTAGACGTTTGGAGGATCAAATGTTGCCGGACTATTCTGAAATTTTAGCTAGAGATAGCAGACTCATGGATTGTCAATCTGGTCGAGGGGTTTCGGAATTGGAATCGTCATTTGGAAGTTAATAATTTCATGAACTGTTGCTGTGTGTTTTTTTTTTTTGGGATGTATTTTACATCGTTTGAATTTATTCTCTGGCGAATATATATTCAACCCTCATTTGCTATAGTGGAATAAACGACTTGGTTGTTGTTCGTAGATCTAACCAGATTTTTAGGTGAACCACGTAAATTAATCGGTGAGTGTGTTAGATAAATTGGATTGCACGATTTCATTTGGAGATGGTGTGATAAAAGTAGTCAATGGATCGGTGGTGCTAATAATCAAAGCAGTAAGGCATTACTCGCTATAGGAAATACAAGGATCTACTGTTTCGGGAACTGCTGGTTTTTCGTCTACTAATCGAGTTAAGAACTTGAAGTTATGGCACATACGTCCAGGTTATATGAGTGAAAAGGGGATGACAAATCTGTGCAAGCGTGGCGTATTGGAGACTCCAAAACAGTTAACTTGAAATTTTATGAGCATTGCGTTTTCGATAAACAAAAGAAAGTTCAGTTTGGTACGATATTGCACGAAACAACATGAGGTCCTAATTTTTATGCAGATTGTTGGGGATCGCCATGTATCCTGTCGTTGGAAGGATCTCAACAAGAATACATTTTATTGCTAGCCCATAAGGATATTAAGAGATGTGAATGCATTAAATGGTACCTAGACATCGGTGCGAGCAATCACATGTGTGGAAAAAGAAGCATGTTCGAGGAGCTTGATGAGTCGGTGAGTGACAACGTTGCTTTCGGAGATGAGCCCAAGATCGCGGAGAAATGTAAAGCTGACATTCTCAGTCGAGTTGTGATACTCCAGGAAAAAGGAGAATGGAATGGGATACATTCGATAAAGAGTACACATTTACTCCATACTTTGAAGACAATAGCATGGAACAACCAACAGTAGAGCAAGCAAGAGAAGATACCAATACTCCACTAGCTTCACCCATTACGAGACCTGAAGGAGACGAAACTCAACTGTGAGAGCCGAACACTTCAAGAGCTTACAAGAAATATACAGGGTAACAGAAAATCAAGCTAATCTATCTTTTCTGTCTCTTTGCGGATAGCAAGCATATGAGTTTTCAAGAAAATAAGAATTGAAAAAACACCATGGATGAAAAAATTAAGGATATTGAGAAAATTAATTCATGGGAGCTTACGGAACTTCGAGAGGGGCATAAAAAATTTACAAAACAAAGAAAAAGGCCAAAGCTAAAGAGTAAACATATAACGCAAGATTGGTGTCTGAATGCTACTGTCAAAGTGCAGACATGACTATCACGAGAATAATTGGAGAATACACCAAATGGATGTCATGTCTGCCTTTCTAAATGGTGTTCTTGTAAAAGAAATATACGTGGAGCAACCACAAGACTACGATGTGACGAAAGAAAATGATGTGCTCAATTGGTTGAAGCAAGCGCCAAGAGCTTGGAACTCACGATCAACAAGTACCTCAAATGATAAATTTGTTTTTAAGGAATTGGGAATACAACAAATGATCAAGATTTTCTCGAAACCGCTAGGACGACTTCATTTAACTATGATGTATGCTCGGAATGAAAAATAAAGTTTTGGAGGGTTGAAAATATAAACTTGATTTGGGCCTAGATTATTAAAATATGAATTTAACATTTGGTTTGGAATATTATTAGTCAATATCTAGAATCTTATGAATATTCTAGAGATATTCATAGAATTAGATTTTTATTAAGGAGTATTCCATATTGGTGATGTGTTGGATTAATATAAGCCACGTGTTAAAGAAGAGGAAATAGTATAAATAGGTCTTTAGCATTTGTATCAAGCAAAGAAATTGTAACAAGTGAGTTGTTGTCTAAAAACCTCTTCTTCTAAACACCGACTTCGATATTAAGTTATTCCCTTCCTATAGAAGTTCTATCTCTAACATTAATACCATTCCTTAGAATGCCGGTGAATTTATTGTCGTGCAAGGGTATCATTTCGAGCGAAGACAGACGGTATAAAAGACTTAAAAAGAAAGAACGCAAAAAACCCTACATAAAAACCCCGAATAATTGCGCTTAACATAACCAACATAAAAACCCTGAAAATTACAAAAAACCTTCTTCACTTCTAAACACACACAAACGAGAGAGAGAGAGAGAGAGAGAGAGAGAGTTATGTGGTAAATGTAATGTGAAAGAAATCGATTAGATACTCCAAGAACCAAGCTGATATGAACGTTGTGCATAAGGAAGGATGGGAAAATGCTCGACCACTGATGTAACCAAGGACCCCTTTAAGCTGGTAATTTGGTAAAGCTTTATCTTGGCAGCAAAATTTGGTAAAAAAAAAAAAAAAATAGCAATCATGAAATTAATCCGAACATTAAATTTTCATGTAGTTTCAATAATGAATGTGCGCTTATTTCATCGAAGGTACAAACCTCTCCACAAGGGTGCTTAGTTGAACGGCATAGGATTTGTTCTGTTTCAGATCATTCTATCGAAAATCATTTTGCTCTACAATGACTACATCACGCGTGGCACCAACTGAGGATGTAGTCGAAGCATTTATAGAGAATCTTGTCGACCCCTTTTTCTTCAGGTTCCGAGTCTCCGCGGATCAGCCACCTCCACCAGATGCGCAATTGCTTACCGCTAAACAGGTCCACATTTATTTTTCTTGAATTGCCTCGCAGTTAAATTCCTTTCTATTTTATAAATCAGAATCCTAGTAATTGTTGGGATTGGGCAGCGGACCTGGTCGAGTAACGCCGCAGCTGAAATTAAATATGTAGTGAACACCGAGATTTTTACGTGGAAAACCCCGTAATAACTTGGGGTAAAAAACCACGGGTGAGGAAGAATTTTACTATAGAGGAAAAATATAGGAGTTACAATATCTCGAGCTATAAAGGAGAAAACACTCAATTCCCTCTTTATAGTCGGAGAAAATACCCAAACTCTCTATACCTCACTTTTCTCTCTATCTTACTTTCTTCTCTCTCTATTACTCTTTGCTTGCTGTGTGTTTTTATGCCTTCGCCTACTGACTTTTTATAGGCAAAGTCTTACATAATAAAAAATATTATTATTATTTTATTATTATTATTTTATATTAAAATAAAGTACGTGGAACCGCGTGAAGACTTTTCTTCACGCGGTTTCACGCGTTTTATACTGACAATCTCCCACTTGAAGTTTTGATTGGAGCCCGATCAGACCTTCACACCATTCGTTGTCTCTTGCCTTTCATGTTGAGTCAGACCACAAGAAGAACGGCTCCAGATAAACTTGTTTGCGTAGCTGCGACATATTAAACCATATTGCCTCTTTACTGGCTTGCGTAGCTGCGACATATTCTGCTTCCGTTGTTGACGTAACAACAATGGACTGCAGTTTTGAAACCCAGCTTACAGCACCGCCAGCAAGATTAAACACATATCCGGTTGTGGATCTGCTTTTATCAAGTTCACCTGCATAATCAGCATCAACAAAACCATGGACAAGAAATCTGTACCTCCATAACATAATGCGAGATCGGATGTTCCTTTGATATATCTGAGTATTCTCTTAACAGCACTCCAATGCTCCCGACCAGGATTGGACATGTATCGACTTACTACTCCCACTGCATGAGCAATGTCTGGTCTAGTACAGATCATGGCGAACATCAAGCTTCCAACCGCCGATGCATATGGCACTCGAGACATCTCTATCCTCTCGTCTTCATTGGTAGGACACATATCGGAGGATAACTTGAAATTAGCAGCAAGAGGGACATATATTGGCTTACAATCTTGCATGTTGAACCTTCGCAAGACTTTCTTCAAGTAATTCTTTTGAGAAAGCCATATCTTCCGATTGCTTCTGTCTCGAAAAATTTGCACGCCAAGGATTTTGTTTGCTGGTCCCAAGTCATTCATCTCGAATTCATTGGCTAGTTGAGTCTTTAGATCATTGATACGATCTTTGTTAGGGCCTGCTACCATCATATCGTCGACGTACAATAGCAACATGACGTAGTCGTCATCACCAAATCTCTTGAAATATGCACAAGGATCTGAATATAGCCTGCTGTAGCCAAGACTCATTATGAAGGAGTCAAATCTCTTGTACCAACATCGTGGCGCATATTTGAGCCCGTAAAGAGATTTGATCAACCTGCAAACAAGATCTTCTTTTCCTTCTTCTTCGAAACCTTCTGGTTGAAGCATATATATTTCTTCCTTCAGGTCACCATGGAGAAAGGCCGTTTTTACATCCAGCTGCTCAAGATGCAAGTCAAATGTAGCACACATTGACAAGACTACCCTGACTGTTGTAAGTCGAACCACCGGTGAAAATATTTCGTTGAAGTCGATCCCTTCTTTCTGAGCATATCCCTTTACAACCAGTCTAGCACGATATCGCTCTACCTGGTCATCACCATTCCGCTTGATTTTATACACCCATTTTTTGCCAATAGGTTTCCTTCCTTGCGGTAATGGCACCAACTCCCATGTTGAATTTTTATAGAGAGCTTCCATTTCTTCTTGCATTGCTGAAATCCACTGACTCGCATCTGAACTGTTCAGTGCTTCTTGGAAAGTTGTTGGCTCTCCATCCTCAGTTAGAAAACAGTATGCAATATTGCTCTCTGTATCATAATCTGAGTACCAACTTGGCGGCCTACGCATGCGTTTTGATCGCCAGAGGTCCGATACTTCAGTTTCGACTGGGTCGAGCTCTTCGTGCGCCGGTTCAGCTTCAGAAGAATCACCTTGCTTCAATTTTCGTTTCACCGGTATCGTCTTTGTCAATCTGCTATCATTTTCGACTTGCTCTTGTTCGCTATCTTCCAGAAAAATAACATCTCTGCTGATAATCACTTTGTGGGCAGTGAGATCCCACAAGCGATACCCATTTACTCCATCGGCATACCCCAGGAATAGACACCTTCTGGATTTTGGATCTAGCTTCGTCGTTTCTTGATTGTGATACATCGCATAAGTAGAACTTCCAAATATATGGAGGTTTGAATAGTCTGCGGGTTTACCAGTCCACATTTCCATCGGTGTCTTCATCTCTATAGCAGTAGATGGAGCCCGATTCACCAAATAACAGGCAATACAGACCGCTTCTGCCCAGAATTTCTTTTCCAGGCTCGCAGTTCTTAACATAGCCCTAGTTCTTTCCAACAGGGTCCTATTCAACCGCTCTGCCACTCCATTTTGTTGTGGAGTGTACGCCGTGGTGAACTGTCTTCTGATACCCGCTCCTTTGCAGAATTCAATGAATTCTTTACCAATATGTTCTCCTCCATTATCTGACCGCAGGCACTTGATTTTCCTGCTGGAATCAAGTTCTACTCGCGCTTTGTATGTTCTGAAGATAGGAAACACACCATCCTTCTTCTTGATTGGATACACCCAACATCTCCTGGAATAGTCATCTATGAATGACGCGAAGTAGTTAGCTCCTCCCAGTGATGTAACCGGTGCTTGCCATACATCAGAGTGTACCAATTCTAGAATTTCTTTACTTCTAGAATTCGATGTGTTGAACTTCAGGCGATGCTGCTTGCTGACAATGCAATCCTCACAAAATGGTAGTGACACAGTTGTGAGACCCGGGAGTAGATTCTTCTGGATAAGAATTTTCATGCCTTGTTCCGACATGTGACCAAGTTTCTTGTGCCAAGTCATTGAAGACTTTTTGGTTGAACTTGTCGTGGCAACGGATGCTTGTCCTTCTTGCAGAGTCTCTCTCTTCAGCATGTATAAATTTGCAGCTATCTTTTCGCCCTTCATGACTACCAGTGCACCTTGAAAAATTTTTATGATCTTATTCTCCAATTCAATTTTGAAACCCAGATCATCCAGCTGTCCCACGAACAACAAATTTTTCTTCAAGCCTTCCACGTGTCGAACAGCTTGAATGGTGCGCACGGTGCCATCATACATCTTTAGTTTAATCGTACCAACACCAACGATCTTCAGAGCTTGATCATTACAGCTGTACACATATCCCCCAAAGGTTGGTTCGTATTGATGAAACCATTCCCTTCGAGACGTCATGTGAAATGTAGCTGCTGAGTCGATGAGCCACATGTCGTCAAATCTGCCCTTTTCTCCAATAGTGGTTGTGGCTTCACACACCAAGGCAATTCCGTCGTCTGATGTGTTGGCGACATTTCCTTGGGCATTGGGATTTTTGTTAAGAACCCAACAATCTTTCTTTAGATGGCATTTCTTTCCACAGTGGTAACATTTTATAGCCTTCTTATTTTTCAGAAACGATCTTTCCCGTTTTTGGCTCCCACTTGGACCAGGCTCTCCAGATCTTGTCCGTTTTCGGTGCACACCTGGACCACGATCTCCAGATCTTGCCCTCGTCACTGTCAGCGCCTCAGCTTGATGAGATGTTATAACCTTATCTTCTTTGTTATTGCGCCGATTTTCTTCTTCTAGAATAGCAGCTGCAATATTGTCGAAGATAAGTTTCTCAGCAGTTTGATTATTTGTTAGGCTGATGACGAGTTGATCGTAGGAATCTGGCAGACTTTGTAGTAGAAGCTCAGCACGTTCGCTTGGCTCTATTTTATAGTCCAAATCTCTGAGTTGGGAGAACAGAGTATTCAACTTGTTGATGTGCTCTGTCACAGAAGAAGATTCTTCCATTCGTAGAGAATATAATTTTCTTTTCAAGAAAATTCTGCTGTGGAGTGACTTGACTTGATACAGCTTCTCTAGATGATCCCAGATTTCTTTCGCACTAGTTTTCTCTTCAACGCTTGACAATATTTCATCTGCTAATGTCAGATGAATATTAGCGATGGCAGCCCCGTCTATCTTCTTCCATTTGGCATCACTGGTAATTATTTCAGGTCTGCCGGTGATCGCCTCGAGACAACGATCTTTTAGTAAAATTGCTTTTACCCTCATTTTCCAGAGTGAGTAATTTCTCCCGTTGAATTTCTCGATGTCAAATTTCGCCGCCATAATTTATGCTCGGTCGTGAACGATAGCTCCGACAGGATTACAGCAAATAATTATTGATACTCGTACCGATTAATCGTCACCGTACAAGGGTAGTATAATATCTATTATTTTCTGATGTGGAGGGTCCACGTTCGTGGCAACCACAGAGCATACGATAAATAGATATATAAAACCCAAGCTGGCTCTGATACCACTTGTTGGGATTGGGCAGCGGACCCGGTCGAGTAACGCCGCAGCTGAAATTAAATATGTAGTGAACACCGAGATTTTTACGTGGAAAACCCCGTAATAACTTGGGGTAAAAAACCACGGGTGATGAAGAATTTTACTATAGAGGAAAAATATAGGAGTTACAACCTCTCGAGCTATAAAGGAGAAAACACTCAATTCCCTCTTTATAGTCGGAGAAAATACACTCAATTTTCTCTCTATCTTACTTTCTTCTCTCTCTATTACTCTTCGATTGCTGTGTGTTTTATGCCTTCGCCTACTGACTTTTTATAGGCAAAGTCTTACATAATAAAAAATGTTATTATTGTTTTTAAGTCTCTCTCTATTGTTTTCGATTGCTGTGTGTTTCACGCGTTTTATACTGACAGTAATCACATAGAGATTTCAAATACTGGAATCATACGTAGTCATAATGAAACAATCCTAACTGCTTTCTTTTTTTTTTTTTCGCTGAAAAAACAGATTCACGCAGCTGCGTTGCTTTACAACTACTACCACCGAAGACAGAACATTTCCCTGGAGTTTCTCGCCCCTGTGTCCTTCTGCAGGTTGGCCATGAAAGTAAGACTGCGTCTGACCTCTTGCATGAAGATAATGAAACAAAGCAACCCAATGGAGTTGATCGGGGAAGAGGATCAGTTCTCAGTGACTGAGAGATACGTTAAACACGCTTGTGATCTCGCCTTGTCTTTAGATCCAGCTGAAGATGTTCCTACAGTTGAAGGATGTCCTATCTCAAAAGTTGTTGTTCTGCTGGTTGATTCTGAGAATCAAACATGTTTCCTACGTTATTGTGAATATCTCCAAGGCGTTTGGTCCCTCATTGAGAAAGATGTTCCTGAAATAACCCACTCAGAAATATTAGCTTTAGAAAAAGTGGGCAACAAAAGGAAAAGGGATGATCCCAAAGAGTCGAATGAGGATAAAGAACTTCTGAGGGCAGCTTATGAGGCGGTGAAGGATGCAACTGGTATGTGGTTGTTTTCTTTGTTAAATTAATTTTGAATCGAGGTCTTATCGCTTCTTTGATTGATTGTCGCTACAAGATAAATGGCTGATGCGTATTCATATTTTAATGACGACTTTGATATATTTTTTCATTTTCATTCGCTCAGGCATAGAACGATCGAACCTTGCGGTTA
Organism: Lindernia subracemosa; assembly: GCA_028392965.1. Classification (NCBI taxonomy): domain Eukaryota; kingdom Viridiplantae; phylum Streptophyta; class Magnoliopsida; order Lamiales; family Linderniaceae; genus Vandellia; species Vandellia subracemosa. The sequence continues at coordinate 3,981,886 of JAQPCC010000005.1, forward strand.
TAGAGTCACGTATAACCCATTCGCTAACTAAAGAGAAGTCAGCTGTCAAGTGTTACGTCATGCAATATTCGCAGTCCTTCAATAAATGCTATGCCGTTCGTAAGTTGATGAAACCACTGCTGTTAAAAGCTATTCGCATCAGAAATTTAGGGTGAAATACTAATGTGAACTAAAGTATTTTCTCGGACTATAAATCACTGCTTTATTCCTCGATATATAAAATCAACTCCAGGACCGGGCATGGTCATGGAAGCATATTCAGACATACAGATCAAGGCATTGACTATGCTGAGGTATTTGCTCCAGTTGCTCGATTAGAAACCGTTTGACTAATAATGTCTTTGACGGCACAAAATAACTTGAGGATACATCAAATGGATGTGATATCTGCTTTCCTAAACGGATTCCTTGAAGAAGAAGTATACATAGAACAACCACATGGATATGAAGTGGCGGGATAAAAAGATAAGGTTCTAAGATTAAAGAAGGCACTTTACGGGTTGAAGCAAGCACCGCGAGCTTGGAACTCACGAATCGACAAGTACCTTTCAAGAGAGAAACTTTTCAAGTGTACGTACGAGCATGCACTCTACATCAAAGTACAAGGTGATGATAACTTGATCGTATGCTTGTATGTGGATGACCTGATCTTTACATGCAACATTCCGAGAATGTACGAGGAATTTAAGAGAGAGAGATGACCAGAGAGTTCGAAATAACCAACATTGACTCATGGCATATTACCTTGGAATCGAAGTGAAGTAAGGTAACAACGGAATTATCATAACTCAAGAAGGTTATGCTAAGGAAATACTTAAGAAGTTCAAGATGAGTGACTCAAATCCCGTCTATACACCGGTGGAATGCAGTACAAAGTTAACCAAGCATGAAGAAGGAGAAAAAGTGGATCCGACATTCTTTAAGAGCTTGGTTGGAAGCTTAAGGTACTTGACATGCACAAGACCCGACATTTTATACGCGGTTGGAGTTTTCAGCCAATATATGAAAAATATCAACAACGACTCTCTTGAAGGCTTCTAAGAGAATTCCCCGCTACATCAAATGTACGACTAACTATTGGTTGCACTATATGTTGGGGATATTTTCTATTGTGTTCAACTGATGATGAAGACTGAAGATTATTAAAGACAAAGACAACCGGCGCTTCAACAATGATTGAACACTAAGGGGGAGATTGTTAGGAATATTTTATAGTGTTCAATAATCAACTATCTTTGTCTTGTGACTCAATTGTAATTTTATGTAAATAGAGACTAAAGTGTAAATATACCAATATGTGTATTGGTATATATAGGAAAAGTGTATGTGATTAACACACAACTTAAGGTAGAAATTCTCTCTCTAGATTAAGTTTCTCTCTCATCATTAGCATAGTTAGGGTTTAATTGTTGAGAGGGAAAGTGAGCTTCCATTGTAGAGAGGATTTGGAATTGAATGAAGATTTGATGATGAATTAATCCCAAGCTTTCGCGCGTGTAATTCATTCAAGGTAATCAACATCAAATCTATGCTTGAGTTTCTTATTCATCTATGAATTGAATCGATTAGTGTGTTGAATCAATATATGAATATATGTTGGATGCGATGAAACTGTGACCAACACTATATATTTTCTAACGATTTCAAGCTCGTTGGATATAGTGAATAGCGACTGGAGTGGAGATATAAATGACCGCAAAAACACAAGTGGTTTCGTGCTCTTAATGGGAGACACTGCCTTCACATGGATGTCAAAGAAGAAACCAATTATTACTCTCTCTACATGTGAAGCGGAGTATGTAGTTGCTACCCTCATGCGCCTTTCATGCATTTTGACTTCGGAATTTATTAAAGGAGCTGGAATTCCACAAGATGAGCCATCGAAGATTCTTGTGGACAATAAGTCAGCAATAGCATAACCAAGAATCTAGTCTTCCATGATAAAAATAGGCATATTGACACGCGTTACCACTATATAAGAGAGTGGATTAAAAGGAAGGATGTGGAATTGAAATAAGTGAAGACTAAAGATCAAGTAGCTGATATTATTACAAATCCACAAAAGAAGGAAGACTTCGTTCAACTACAAAGTATGCTCGTGATGACAAATCAAATTTAAGGATGGAGAGGGTTTTGAAGGCATAAACATGATTTGAGCTTCGACAATTAAATTATGGATTTAGTATTTGGGCTTATGCGAATTATAGTCCAATATCTAGAAGTTTATGAATATTCTAGAGATATTCTATAGAACTCTAAAGAACATTGTATAACTAGATTTTTATCTAGGAGATTTTTAGAGTAGTGATGTGTTGGCTTAATATTAGCCACACATTGAGGAAGTGTAACTAATATAAATAGAAGTGAGGCCTTAGCATTTGCAGTAAGCAAGATCAAGCAAAAAATTGTAACAAGTGCCTTTTCCTCTAAACACTTCCTTCTATTTAAGTTCTTCCCTCCTATGTAAGTTCTATTTTCTAACACGACTCTCACACTTAATCATCTATTGTCCAAGATGTCTATAACTAACATATATCGTCCATCTTGCGGGGCGATTAAAGAATTGAGACAATACACAACTGAAGCTTTTGAAGTTCAAGAACAGATGACACGGAACGTGCAGCGTACAATAGCAGGTTAACGGATCAAATTGCTGCAATTGGACAATGGATCAAACGGAACCAATTGATGATTAGATAGAGTGAATAGGATAATTAGACCGTCGGGGTTTTGTTTTAAAGTCAGTTATATTTTTTTGCTATGAAACACTTCTATAAATATATGTGTGTGTGTGTGTATTCCATTATGAATAACAACAGAATTTTTCTTTTCACATCTAAAAGGATAGTGTCCATCTTCTCAAACAATTAATTACGAAACTTATAGTACTCTCAGTTTTACTCTATTAAAGATAAGCTCACGACGTACGAGGATTGCATCTAATGAATAAGCGATGGTACGTCATGTTTGAATATCAATGTTATACAGTTCACCGTTTCTGGGATTATGGAACTATTCGACACATTTTACAGTTCAGGCAGGAATATATAATAGTTGACATAATCTATGGAAAAAACATTTTCTTTCTAGGCGGCGATGTTGATATGGCTCGTCAATGCATCAAATTGATCCTCAGTGGATATAGTGGTTTGTCGAATGGAAATGATAAGTCTGGACATGGAAAGAAAGCAACGACTAGACCATCGAAGCCCTTTTTACTCGGGAAATCTCCATGGAATGTTAGTGCCATCTTCGACTTATTTTACTACGTAAAATACAACAGTTTCTACTTTATCATGTTTTAACACTATAGGACTTGAAGTATATATGCATCAGAAATAACTGCAGACTTCCCTGATACTTTGCGGAGCCAATCGATGGTAAGAATGATGCAAAACTCGATGCTTCATGTGAAAAGAACTATGATGATGTATTGAACTTTGAGTTGATTTATTTCTTGCAGGCAAGTTTAAAGCGCACATGTCATTGTGATAAACTAACGACATAAAACCTCCGCTCGGATGATGGCCAAGAGTCGAAGCCCTATGAAGCAAGAGAATCATCTGCTTCCCAACATACAAAAGACCTTTTCCTTATTATTGATTTCTTCTATGCATTGAACTTTTTAAGTATGAACCTTTCATTCTTCTCTGATTGTCTTGTGGGTTATTTATTTCCTTACATTCAAATGTTTTAAAACTATTGTGTCTTTGGGTAACTAAATCTGCTCTATGTCGTGATATAGTTGGAACGCCAACTATGTCTCTACAGATCGACGGCTAATAGCCATCCACAAATAATCCACATCGGAGATAAGGCTGAGATCATCGATCGGTCCAGCTTGGGATTTTATTTTACCCACATAATAAAGTTTTAGTTCTTTTTGTAGTCGATTATGACGTAATAGACTTTTTATGGCATCCGAGGATGTGAAGACGGACCAGCTGTCGAAGATTGGCAAAGGAAGCTAAGCTAGCTAAAGGAGAGATCAAAACCTCGAAGTATCTAGTGTAGGTTGGAAAAAATCGAGCACTAACGGAAGTTGATTTGGACACCACGATAATTTATGGTTGTTGGAATAACTATATAGTCTATATATCACGAGAGAATACACGATTTAACGTGGTTCATCCAATACCGCTTACCTCAAAGAAGAGACAATAATTTCATTATATTGACATGATTGCACCGTACAAATTTAACAGCTCGTGTTTAATCCCCTTAATCCATGGATAATGTATTTGTAACTACTATCAATACCCTGGTAAAACTAGCCCCTATCACTCTTAGACATCCATATAATTTTTTTTTCCTCTTTCTATTTCGATTTCAGTGGAATGCCCCTGATGTGTCTCAAATGAGGTACTTCGCACCTCAATTTAAATGCAACGCAATTGCAAAGAAACATCATTCCATAGATGGCTAACACTCTAACAATCCCCATTTCGACCGTAAAGAGCCTAATTGAACCGTCGCGTCGAAGCCTCCGAATTGCATTCGTTATCCAGATGTTCCGTGTTTTTTAACGACCACGAGTCGATAAACTTAATTCGGAGAAATGACGAAATAAAGGTCCGTGAAATCCTAAGCTACAATCCGACGATTCAGAGAAGCTCGCATCGGGGGTTTCTCGCCCTGTCGATAAACTTAATTCGAAAAAAGCGACGAATGAAATGTCCAGGAAATCATAAGAAACAATCCGAGATTCGGAGAAGCTCGCATCAGGGTTTCTCGCCCTTACTTTATGGAATCATCAGGAAAAATGAGGTCGCACGGATGATGTTGTGGCAAACGTGTTAAATTTGTCATCGGACGCACACAGACATGCACATAAGAGAGTTGACCGCATAAGCTTGAATGGGGTTTCATCCTAAAACCAATTGGTGATAGGTGGAGTAACCCATCAACTTATATGCTAGTCAACTTCTCCGTATTTAATCTATGTGGGATACATGTGAGTTATCTCTTTTAACACTCCCCCCACATGTAAGCCCACTTTTGTTTTTATCCGGACAACGACACAGCTCTTTTCGAACCCACTGTATGTTTTTTCCAACTAGAGTCGGATGAGAAATGTCATTCTTTTCGAACCTCGCGAACTACCAGGATCTTCCGCTCTGATATCATGTTAAATTTATCATCGGACCTACTCACACGGGTCTACACATAAGAGAGTTGACCGCATAAGTTTGAATGTGATTTCATCCTAAAATCAATTGGTGATAGATGGAGTAGCCCATTAACTTATATGCTAATCAACTTCTCCGTCTTTAATCGATGTGATATACATGTGGGTTATCTCTTTTAATACTCTTCCCTCACATGTAAGCCCACTTTTTTTTTAACCGAACAGGAATGCCACTCTTTTTCAAACCCTCCGTATATTTTTTTTTTCAACTAGAGTCAATGAGGAACGTCATTCTTTTTGGACCTCTCAAACCACCATGGTCTTTCACTCTGTTACCATGTTAAAATTATCGGGGGGCCCACACATATGAGAGGTGAACACATAAGCTTGAATGATGTTCCATTTTAAAACCAATTAGTGATAGGTGGAGTAGTTAATTAACTTATATGCTAGTCAACTTTTCTGTATTTAATCGATGTGCGATACATGTGAGTTATTTGTATAGTCGAATAACGAGCATTCCAACTCGGTGTTGGTTGATCGCTCGAGTTCACTTCATTTCTTAGTTAAAAATGCATATAGTCAAACTATTAAATAACGGAAAAAGAACCCTAAAAACAATGCTCCCAAAGAAGTCATTTCTGCCAAACGGGCCTGCTGCTTTCAAACGGGTCGGGCCGGTCGGCCCAGTACTGACGGATTTTTAAGGAGCAAGAATTTGGGCCACTTTGTGAAATGCGGGCCGATATAAAGCCCGATTCGAAATATTAGAATTTTTTTTTCTGACATTTATTTATTTCTTCGAGGACTCGTCCTCACCGACCTTCCTGAATGTTGAATTGCTTTTCCAAAATTCCTTCGCCTGCAAATCTCAGTTCATTAAGGTGATTCAGACAAGGAACGCCCATGATAGGAAACCTTAGCCCTGGTTGAATTCAATCTCTTGCACACACGATATTCGCTGCTGGAAAACGGCGCAGAAGTCAGCTGAAAGAATGTCGCAAATTCAATTACAGAGCAGCAGCGGCGGCAACTTGAGTAATTTTGCTGCCAGTACTAGTGACGGTAATAACGACGGTGGTATTTCGGTGACCGAGAAGTATTGGACTCTAGTTGCCAAAGCGGACAAGAAGTTTTCTAAGATCCGTGATTTGCCTTCTTACCAACGCACTGTGTGAGTAGCAAACTCGCGTTTCGTGTAATTCGTTCGATTTTCAGCCTCGTGTTTTGGAATTCTGTTTGAAATTGATGATATTTGCCGAATTTCTGTTTGATTAAGATATGCATCCTCTAGAGCGACATGATCCTCGAGGGATAAATGTTAATGATTTTTCTTTTATTTGATCATATTACTTTACTATATTAGTCGGGTAATGGAGTCTGGACAGACAATTTTCTATGATATGTTGATCTTCTAACATGGGAACTGAGGATTTTATGATTTAGATTTTATTGGAAGACTTTGTTCTATCATCATTAAGAACTAAGATGGTTGCTTGGTAATCGTGATGTTATGTTTCTTTGACGTTCTTGAATAGTTATCCTTTGGAAAATGGTTCACGACATGATTTGAATACGTTGATTTCTCTTATGGTTTGTCCCCTGGAATATATAGTTCGAGTCTATGATATGAAGAATGATTGAGATAGACCGTAAGTTCTTGAATAAAAATAAGACAAGTTTTAATTTTGACATCCTTGACAAGTAGCATGACTATTCATTTTGTCTAATATCATTCGCTATTCTTTGTTAGCATAATGCTGGAATAAGAATGCTGATATTGTATTTCTTCTTGATGATATGTAGATATGATACATACTTCTACAAGGTCTTTAAGATCTACACTCAACTTTGGAAGTATCAACAAGAAAATCGTCAGCAGTTGGTGGATGCTGGCTTGAAAAGATGGGAAATCGGGGATATAGCCTCAAGAATTGGGCAGCTCTATTTCGGACAGTACATGAGAACTAGTGAAGCCAGTTATTTGTCCGAAGCATACATGTTCTATGAGGCAATCTTGACAAGGGAGTACTTCAAAGATGGACTGCATCAGGATGTGAATCTTGCTAGCAAGCAACTGAGGTTCCTTGGTCGGTTTCTCACAGTTTGTTTGGTTTTGAATCGCCGAGAAATGGTCTACCAGTTAGTGAATCTGCTTAAAATGTTGCTTGATGAGTGCAAAAGAACTTTCCAGGTCAATTTCTCTTGCACTTCCTTGAGAGGACAAAATTTTAGTAGCATTCGTAATTGTTACACCATGGCTCACTGTGTTTACTTATATGCTCATGTAACTATTGAAGTGTGTTGTGTTTTGTTCCATGTATCTATCATTTTCCATTCACATTTTTTCTTTAGTTCAGGGGGCGGTTGCACTCTGGTTAAGTTATTCATAAACAAGTTTGCATATTATTCTTTTTAACGATTTTAAAAGGATCAACTTCCCAGTAGGAGTTGTGGTACAGAGGTTTCAATTGATTGGTCTAATGAGTCTGCTTATATGATATGAGTGAATTATTCGGTGGACTGTTGCAGACCTTGTCACCTTAGAATGTGATCGCTGTGCAGTTTGAAGAACTATTCTCAATTATGGTTGTGTTATATCTATTAGGAAAGGTTTGTAGTTGTTTTTCTCTAGACCCATTGTATGCTTACAAAGTCAAGAGACTAAATAGATGGTCTGGTGACTTTCATTTTTTTTGGTTGAGGATTTGCAATTATTTAGCATTTTTTTGGTTTGTATAAAAGATTTTGTGCCTTCCACATCACGAAAATTCGCCAGTTAAATATTTTAACATGAAATAATGAGAGATTTTTTTATATTTGTTCATGTAAAAAATGTTTTTTTAATCAAATTTTGTGATTGATTATACATCATTGAATTAACTGTTCATATCCTTTTTTTTAGGAAACTGACTTTAAAGAATGGAAGCTAACAATTCAGGAGATAGTTAAATTTCTGAAGGCTGACACAAGTTTTATGAATAGGAGGCCTTTGAGATACAGCGTCGTGTTGGATCTTAACCCAGATGCATTTCCATCTGCTGTCAATGCAAAGAGAAACCTCAGACTAAGAGATGCGTTAATGTGCAGTTACCATCCAAATGAGGTTTGGCTGTTACACTTTCTTGTTCTTCGACAGAGTGACTGTTCTTCCTTGCTATTAATAATATACATCTTATAGAATTTGGAAGCTTATAATTTCACATTTGTGCTTATTTTTCAGATAAAGTTTTCTGAATTTACTATCGATACTTTCCGAATGCTACAATGTTTAGAGTGGGAACCTAGTGGATCATTTTACCAGTCAAGCCATTCTACCGCAAGTGGGCCTGGATCTAGTGGCAGCCAAAATGGGATACCAGGGCATAGTCGTGTCAATAAGGATATAACTGATCTTACTTTGCCACCAAATCCTCGGAAAGCTGTCTTATTTCGCCCGTCCGTTACTCATTTCATGGCTGTGAGTATACTTTATTAGCAGGTTCTCGTTTGTCGGTCCTTTATCATTTTACAGGCCTCTTGATCAGTTGACAGTTTATTCTTTATAAATGCGCGAATGGAATGTTAAATACTTGAATTGCTGATAATTATTGTGCTAAATCCCATACATGACACACTTGATATAAAAAGAACTATGCATTATTCAAATCTGAGCCGCAAATTGCATTGACAATGGCAATGCAAAGCCAAAGTTGGCACCTACCCTACTTCACGTGTCATGTTTTTTGAACTTTGAAGTTTGATATCTTGCTGCTGGTCAATGTATTAATTTTTTCTCTTGTCTTGGCGTATTGAAGAAGTAGTGTAAGATATGTGCAATGACAAATTGTTAATTTGTACTGACAAAGTTTCAATGTTACCACATGCAAGTTGCAGGTTAACCCCTTGATTTATGGTTGTGATATTGCATCTATTATTAGGTCTTAGGGACGATATGCGAAGAGCTTCCTTCTGATGGAGTTATATTAATGTACATTTCAGCTTCAGGTAACTAATATGTGCCTATGCTTTTTATGTTATCCTTAAAAGTAACCGTGGGTCAAACTCAAATGTGTTAAATGTTGATATATCTGTATCAGGAAGCAGTGCACATGCGGCATCATCTCCTCGTGGTGGCAGTTCTATGGGCTACGCTGAAGACCTTGTTAAGGGCTTTCAGTTACATTCTATGAGCACGGATTCCCATTCAGCTAATCCCGCGAGCACCGATTATGACGTTCAACATTCTGGTTCTGTTAGCGAATGCTTACATATTGGACACCAAGGACAAAGGGGTGAGTGATGTAATATTATGTGAAATGCTACTATTGAAACCTATCTCGACCCAGAGACAGTTTGTAATTGAATGAAATACTAAAGCAATTGGTTTTAGAACCTAACCTTCAGATTTAACATGTTATAAAGGTTTTATGTGCACATTATCACATATTAGGCCACTTTCAGCCACATTATATATGCGCACATGTCTTTAGCATAAAAAGTTAAAATCATGCTACACATGATGGGAAATGCCAAGATTTTCATCACACTTGGGGAAAGGTAAATCTAAATTCAACCCAGTTATGCATTGATATAGGCGGGTTTTAGTATGAAACCAGCACGAATATGTTTTCATTTTCCAGATAATTTTGAAATGATGCTGCTTTTTTCCATTGGTGTGAGTTTAGTTGCCAAATATTGTGTCCCTTTCACTATTCACGAGGCTTAATTTCATGTTAACTTGTCCTTGTTAGGTGAACATTGATTCTTATGGTCAATAAAAATGTGCTACTGATATTTATGATTTTCAGGGATGAACTGCATATATCCGTCTGATATCTTGCCCTTTACCAGACGTCCCCTTTTCTTAATCATTGACAGCGAAAGCAGTAAAGCTTTCAAGGCATGTTTTATTATTCTCATTGATCGTCTCTTTTAGCATCAGTAGTTAGGGGCGGTTACTCTTATTTGATATTCTACAAACAATCCATAAACTATGCATCGACAGGTCGTCAGCGGCTCAGAGAAGGGAGAACCAATCGCTATGCTGTTATCTCCAGCAACTGCATTGCCTTTCCCAGCTCTGGAATCCTCTCGACAACCCAGTGGAAGCTTGTTCACTAGTTTTCTCACAGCTCCTCTACAGTCGTTTATTCTCTTGCTTGGATTTAGCGGAAATGACGTTGAAAAGGTACCTGTCCGCATCTTACAAGGCTTGATACGCCGGTTCCTCATGTCTGATTTAGAAGGACATGATAGAAATTACCATTGTATTAATTCATTGTAATGAAATCCACGTTTTTGGCTTTAAATCATTGTAATGGACGGGTTGAAAATGTTATCCTACACTGCATCAGGAAAAAGATATCAATCCGACTCAACGTTTCAGAGAGAATCCTCCACAAAATTTCTTTTAGGACGAAACATTCAATTTTCACATGTCCTAATTTTGTCATATATCCAATATTCAGGACCTCTATGATAAAGCTGAAGTGCAGCTTCAGTCATCATTAAATAGCTTGGGATCTTCGCTAGCTTCATGCGACAACCTTGACCCTGTCTGGGCTCAGGTCATTACGGATCCTTTCTTACGGCGGCTTCTTCTAAGGTAATTGATTTGCATTCGGCTAAGCTAAAAAATTTCTATTATAGTTCGAACTCTTTTTACTAATACTTAATTCGTATATCTCAGATTTATATTATGCCGCGCGGTGTTATTCTACCACTCTTCGTCGTGCAATAAGATCGAATTCATGCCGGAATGCATGCCCTGTCTCCCGGATATTGCATCACCTATGAGCTCGAATTGTCAGGCGATCGTTTCGCAGTTAGCCAAACTGTTCGGAGCGACCAAGAAGTTCACATTCTCTGAGTGAACAATTGCTTCTCCCGTTATGATGATGTTGATGCATTATGACATACAGGTTTATTGTGTGTGTGTGTGTATTTAATTTGAAGCTTTGAAATATATTTGTATTTTTGTACCTTTGGAATTGTCGAAATGTTTATTCAAAATATATAATTTGGGACCTCGAACCATGAAGAAGACTCATCATATTTCGAATTTTGGGGGAGTTCATTGTTTGATTGCTGGTTTTGGTGTTTTATTTGATTTCTTTTTGCTTGTTTTAGTTTAGTTAAACGTCGTAGATATCGATCATTGCTCGCGGTGAGACAAAATCTAAGCTTTCGAATCAAATTATCATTATTGCATTTATAGGGAGAACGACGCCATTTTTTGTCCCAATATTTGTGGTATGAGCGTTTTTTGTCCACAATATTTCGATATGCCACTGGGTCATTATGATCCCCTGATTAATTTAATCGCTAGTTTGGACAGAATTTAACCCATGGTTTGCACATGATTTTATTTTAGTTTGATTGCAAAAGAGGGCAAAACTTACATGCTAGAATTTAACCCATGGTTTGCACATTATTTTATTTTAGTTTGATTGCAAAAGAGGGCAAAACTTAAATGCTGGAACTCACCTTCTTCGACACAGGACGAAAGATTTATGAAGAGTTAGTGGATAAATTTTATTTACGGTTTACGGACAAGCAGAGCCGAAAATGATTCCTCCAAAAAAAAAAAAAATGAGCTACTCATCTGGGTCTTATCGCATATGCATCTCACGTGTTAAGTCGACTAAAATTAAATTACGTGCGTCTCACATGTTAAATGTCGTCCAAACTAACGATTAAATTATTCAGGGACTAAAACGGCCCAAAATCGAAATATTGGAGACTAAAAATGGCATCTCGAAACATAAGGGGTCAAAAATGCCCTTACCCCAAACATTGGGGCCCAAAACGGCATTCTCCCGTATTTATACAATGATGAATGAGCTCAACTTAAGTATGAAAGATGACTCAACCTAGTTCACGAACTCGATGCGTCAGCTCGACTGAAGCTCATTTCGAGCTTATGAATGTCAAGTTCGAGTTCCGTCGTGATTGTTCGAAAGCTCACAAGCCAACTCGTCAAATTTTTAATGATTTAAAAATTTCGAGCTTCGAGTTCAGACTCAGTTCATTGACTAAACGAACCCACAAACTTAAGTTTAATTATTTACCACCAAGCTCAAATTTGAGCTCTAAAGTAAATTGCCCGTGGAGGCAAAACCTAATATATAACTTTTGAACTCTAAAATAAATAATCCGTCGAAGCAGAGTTGAATATATATAATTTTTGAGCTCGAGCTATGCTTGTTTATACATTTAGATTGAGCGATTCAATATATATATATATATATATATATATATATATATATATATACAACTCTGTACTCGGTACACTTCGTAAACGTAGTCGGTACACTTTTAATGATCGACTACAACAGAGCCAGTCGATATAATTTTCTTGTAGTCGAAAAAATCTTAGGTATTCTTAGGTACCAACTAAAAAACTGTAGTCGGAAATTGTAGTCTGTAATCCCCCCGTATTTCGTACTGTACTTATGATTGTTTATGTGATTTTTGCTTCTAATTTTTGCATAAATGTTAAGCATTACAACATAAGCCACGTTGAGAACCACTTATGCTATGAACCTAATTTCGATGATGTTGAATTTGTGACTTAGGAACGAATCTATTTCATATATTTAGATTTGGCCAACATCTTATTCGATGTTTAGATATATGGTTATTTAAGGGTATAACGCTGCCGATATTCTAATATCATTATAAAAACTACTTATGTTAGCCAATTGGGAGAATGCTGGATTCAATGGAACCAATCCATTATGTTTGGCCTGCAAAAAAATTTGGTTGACTTATTATTTGATTCTTAATAATTTATTATATCAAGTTCTGTCATTGGGTTTTGATGGATGAACTAGTGGTTATTCTTATTGGAGCAATCTCATCTCTTGATATACATTTTTTTATAGTTTGGGATTCCAAATGATATTATAAATAGGCTCTTACCCCTAGCCTATCAAACAAGTACTTATATTATACAATCATAAAAACAAAATCCTTGAAGTACATGGGATTCTATCCCCCTATGTAGAGTTAAAGAGATGACGGCCGTGTCTCCAATCATGTCGGCAATCAACACAGATAATTCTATTCACTTATTTCGTTCATGCGCTAGATAAGATCCCCATCACTGTAACAACTCAATTATGGGGTCGAGATCATGATATGTCTACCGTGCTTAAAGATCTAACATAAATGATTTAAGATTGTTTCTTATGAGAAGATAAAATTATTCTCATAGTAATTTATCATACAATTGAGTCACAATGAGGATTAGAATTAGGCTTGGCAATTGGGCGGGGCGGGGCCGGGGGATTAATCCCCATCCTCACCCCATCACTTATCGGGGAATCCCCGACCCCTCCCCACTAAGCAAACGGGGAAAATTTTCCCCCCGTCTCCATCCCCGCGGGGATTTCTAGGGGTTTTTTCCCACGGATAACGGGGCGGGGAGTATGATCCCCGTCCCCGCCCCATCCCCGCTAACGGGAAGAAAATTTCCCCCGTCCCCACGCCACGGGGAATCCTTGCCCCGATCGGGGCGGAATCCCGCGGAGAACAGGGAATCCCCTCCCCATTGCCAAGCCTAATTAGAATACGAATAATCAACTGTAGCATTATCCTATTCACAAGACGTTATTGTGGGAATAATACCATATTTTATCTTAGGCCCTCAGTAAGTCACAAGTCTTTAGTGTTCCCTCCACAATAATGCCCCCAGTAGCGAAAGTCTTCCCAATATTAAAGTTATTTGAATGTGATTTATTCTGAATAATGCTAAATAATTAATGCTTTCTTAACTACCCTTGGTGATGACTTTGTAGCTCTTTCTCCAAATTCATCTTGTTAAAATAGACTTGATGTCAGATAATTAAGATTGATGACGATGAGATTGCAGCAAAGAGATTTAATCTGATAGTCTATCTCTTGCAGATCAACTAACCATTTGAAGGTTGAGAAGGGCTGGACCATTCGATTCAGGTCAGAAGGATCTAACGGCTGAAATTTGAAGTTGTAATTTCACTGACAGAAGCGCTGAGTGTTTTATTGAGAGTACAAATGAGGAAGCTGAAGGTATAAGCGCTCAATGCAGTAACAGAAAAACGGTTCCTCAGCTTTATCTTAAATATCAGACTTGCAGTGTTGAAGTAGATATCTTTGAGCTTTCATATCTTTTCGTAGAGTGAGTTTTTGAGTGGCTTGTAAAAGATAGAGTTGGAGAGAAAGTTCCATACTTATAATCTCTTCTCTTAGATTCGTGAATAAAAGCTCTGTTGGTCCGTGGAGTAGGCTTGAAATCTTAGCCGAACTCGTATTTCTGTGTGTTCTGTTTTGCTTTTCTTTGCTATTTTTGCATTTGATCGCAACCAAGATCGCTCTTTCGATATGTTAAACACACACACATTGATCTTCATCAAGTTGAGTATCTTATGGTGGCCGGAATCACAACACTTGATTTACCAAGGCTAAAACTTCTCTAACATCTTCTGTTGTTAACATGCTTAGCTGTGCAAATATGCTTTTTATTCTGAAAATTATCAGCAGCTTTCATGCTCATGTTTCTTGATGTTTTGTCTCAAGGATATTCAGCTTCGACTTTCCACGAGAGAGAGACCGATGAGCTCGCATTGTTGTCGTTCAAGTTTCGTATAACCGAAGATCATTTGGGGGTCTTAAGTTCTTGTAACGGTTCATTCCACTTTTGCTATTGGGTTGGAGTCCAGTGTGTGACTCTAAGTCTCGGAGAGTTACAGCTTTAAATCTCAAAAGGCGAGAACTCATCGGGATGCTTTCGCCAACATTTCAGACGATGGAATTGTCATGGTATGTGAAGCCGCAATCACTGTCAGAGAAATGGGAAGATTTGTCGATGTATGGCTTCTCGACTCATCAGCTACCTTTCACATGACCTCTCGAAGGGAATGACTTCTTCAATATGAATCAACCTTTGAGGGATATGTTTATAGTTTTAATTATCAAGCTCTGAAGATCATAGGAACTAATATTATTAAACTAAAGATGTATGATGGCACCGTATGTACCATTCAAGCTATGCGACACGTGGAGGGCCTGGAGAAAAACTTGTTATTTGTGGGGCAGCTAGATGATCTTGATTTCAAAATTGAATTGGAGAACAAGATCATGAAAATTTTTCAAGGAGCATTAGAAGTTATGGAGGAAGAAAAGATAATTGTAAACTTATACATGCTGAAGGGAGAGACTTTGTAAGAAGGACAGGCATCCGTTGTCATGACAAGTTCAAGAGAAAAGTCTACAATGACTTGGCACAATAAACTTGTTCACATGTTTGAACAAGACATGAAAATTCTTGTTCAAAAGAATCTATTTCGTGGTCTCACAACTGTGCCACTACCATTTTGGAAGAATTGTCTTGTAATCAAGCAGAATCCCCTGAAGTTCATACATCGAATTCTAGAAGTAAAAATATTCTAGAATTGGTTCACTCTGATGTATGGCAAGCACCGGTTACATCATTGGGATGAGTTAACTATTTCGTGTCATTCATAGATGACTATTCGAGTAGATATTAGATGTATCCAATCAAGAAGAATGTTGACGTATTTCCAGTCTTCAATACATACAAAACACGAGTGGAACTTGAGTCCAACAGGAAAATCAAGTGATCGCTGTCTGATAAGAGATGAGAATATATTGACAAAGAATTTATTAACTTCTGCCAATGAGCGGGTATCAGAAGACAGTTCACACGCATTTACACTCCATAACAAAATGGAGTGGAAGAGCGGTTGAATAGGATCCTGTTGAAAAGAGCAAGGACTATGTTGAGAACTGCAGACTTAGAAAAGAAGTTATGTGCAGAAGCGGTCTGTATTGCCTGTTATGCTTTGAATCAAGCTCCATCTAGTGCTTTAAAGATGAGGACACCAATGAAAATGAGGACTGGTAAACCTACAGACTATTCAAACCTCAATATATTTGGAAGTCCTGCGTATTTGATGTACCACAATCAAGAAACGACGAACTTGAATCCAAGGTCCAGAAAATTTTTATTGTTGGGGTACGCTAATGGAGTACAAGAGCAAACAGAGGTATTATTTTCTTGATAGATAGCGAACAAGAGCAAACAAAAAATGATAGTAATTCAAAAAGTATGACAAAGACTACTTTCAATACTGGTGAAACGAGAATTGGAGTAAGATAATTCTTTTGAAGCTGAACCGATACACGAAGAGCTCGACCCAGTCGAAACTGAAGTACCGAACCTCTGGCGATCAACACAAGTACGTAGGTCGCCTAGTTGATACTAAGATTATGAGATAGAAAGCAATATTGCATATTGTTTTCTAACTGAGAATGAAGAGTCAACCACTTTCCAATAAGCACTGAATAGTTCAGATGCGAGTCTGTGCATTTCAGCAATGTAAGAAGAAATGAAAGCTCTCAATAAAAAAAAAAGATATGGGAGTTGGTGTCAACCACTATACTCGGTAACACACTACCGGTATACACTTTTTTATACTACCATATATCTTCAATATGCGCTTGACAACTATTATTTGTATGCTTTGTGTTGGATCGAATCAATCCCGAACCGCCCCAATCATATAAGCCTTGTGAGGTTCGACTCTAAAAGCCAATTGATAATTAGAGGGAGTAGCCTACAAACTTATATACTATTGATCTACCTTTGAATTATTCGATGTGGGATTGGGTTTGATACCCAAACACTTTGAGTATCTGTCATAGTATGTAGTCTATTACTGATAATATGTATAACCTCTTGCGCCACTGCATTCGCCTCCCTCGCTACTTGGCCCTTCCATCTCTTATTCCTTTCCGCCCATAGCTGGTACACTTGAAAAAATGATTCAGAGACCCATATTTGTTCCGACATATGAAGTTAATGACAGATTTATGCATTTATAAAAAAAATAATAACCCTAAATCGATATAATTAGTGAATCAAATTTATAATTTTGCCTGCTTCAAATTCATAACTAAATATTAAGCCATCATAGCCCGCCCAAAAGCCAAAGTCTTCCCATACTAAATAAATAGTTCTCTGAATGTGGTTAATCCTAAATAATGCATGCCTGATCTGATCGTCTACTTACCTATTCCTTGCTAAACAATTAATGCGTTCTTAATTACCCTTGGTGATCACTTTGTAGCCCATTCTCCAAATTCAACTAGTAATAATAGACATCATTTACCAAACGTATGGCCAATATAAATTCGAGGCATTCATGAGTGTACTACATAACATGTTCAAGACAAAAACTTTGTCCACTTCTATTCTGTGTTCGTTTCCTTAGTTTACAAGAGTATGATACCTACCATGCTTAGCTGCTCAAGTATGATGTTTACTCTAAAATTATCAGCAGCTTTCATGTTGGTGTTTCTTGATAATTCGTTTCAAGGACACTCAGCGACTTTCAACGAAAATGAGACCGATAAGCTCGCGTTGCTGTCGTTCAAGTCTCATATAACCGAAGATCCTTTGGGGGTCTTAAACTCTTGGAACGATTCATCCCACTTTTGCTATTGGGTTGGTGTACGGTGCGACTTTAATTCTTACCGAGTTACTTCTTTGAATGTCAGCAAGCAAGAACTCGTGGGAACGCTTTCGCCTCATGTGGGAAATATTTCGTTTCTCGAGATTCTCGATCTTTCTGAAAATTCCTTCAATGGAGAGATCCCACGTGGGCTTGGTAGTCTACGATGGCTCAGAATGCTGCACATGAGGTATAACTTTCTCAGTGGTAAGATTCCTACCGATCTTTCTAATTGTTCTCGGCTCAATAGTTTGGTGTTGTATAATAACAACTTGACTGGAAATGTTCCGTACGAACTAGGATCGTTATCTGAGCTTCTAACGTTAATCCTCGCAGTCAATAACTTATCTGGTACTTTGCCGTCTTCTCTTGGGAACTTAACTAGCCTGCTCGAGTTAGATTTGGCAAGCAACTCATTCAACGGTGAATTTCCTACGACAATATCTCAGTTGAAGCTTCTTGAATACCTTGTGCTGTCTGAAAGTAATCTATCTGGTGAGTTTCCGCCAGCACTCTACAATCTATCGTCGCTGGAAATGATATCCTTGTCTAAAAATAACTTCTCCGGCCGTATAAGAAATGATATCGGCTTTGCCCTTCCTAACCTTAACACGTTCTATTTGTTTGACAACTCCTTCACGGGGCCTATTCCCGGGTCACTTCCTAACGCTTCAAAACTTGAGAGCATCGATTTCACAAGAAACGAATTTACCGGGAAAGTACCAACCGATCTGAGTAATCTTGGATATCTGACGTACTTTTCCATTGGGGACAACAATCTAGGAAGAGGCGAACCAGACGATTTGGACTTCGTCACGTCCTTAACAAACTGTAGTAACTTATATAATCTCCAATTTGAAATCAATAGATTCGGAGGGTCATTGCCGGCCTCTATAGCTAATCTTTCCAGACAGCTTAGAAACCTTGTATTGAATGAAAATTACATCCATGGAACTATACCGAGAGAGATTTCAAATCTTAAGAGCCTGGCAGCACTTTTCATGACCTCGAATAATCTAACCGGCGCCATTCCAGAATCAGTTGGGATGCTTTTGAACTTAATAGAACTCGATTTAGGATGGAATCAACTGGCCGGAGAAATCCCAGATAGCATCGGGAATATAAGTCAGCTGGCGTGGCTATCTTTGTCGCATAATATGTTAGAAGGAGAGATACCATTACAGTTGGCTAATTGTGACAAGCTGACTGTTGTAGACTTGAATCAGAATAACCTCAATGGGACAATACCTCAGGAGCTAATGAGCTTATCATCCCTTTTGTCCCTCGAAGTTCCGTATAACTCTTTGAACGGCCCCGTGCCAGAAAATATTGGAAACTTGAGCAGTCTTTCACGGATTGACCTTTCTTACAACGAATTCTCTGGTAAGATTCCTAATGCCATTGGGACTTGTTTGTCCCTGGTGGCTATTTACTTGCAGGGAAATCATTTTGATGGGAACATTCCTGAGCTGGCACTTCTTAAAGGCCTTATGTACTTGGATCTTTCGAGCAATAATATCTCTGGAAATATTCCCATATTCTTATCGAGACTTACCTCTTTAGTATACCTAAATCTATCTAGTAACAATCTAGAGGGCGGGGTACCTTCAACGGGAATATTTTCAAACATCACATTGGTTGATCTTCATGGAAACCCTAGCCTGTGTGGAGGAATCCCAGAGTTTCATTTGCGGGAATGCGACGAAGAACGACCTAAAAAATCATATTCAAGAAAGAGATTAAAATCATTGCGCCAGATATTGATCGTTGTCCTCCCCACAATATTTGTTGCTCTTTCATTGTTTCTTCTCGTGATTTACCTTTCAACGAAGAAATTTAAGAAGCCAAGAGCTTCGTCATCATCAAGATCCTTCAACTTCTACCCGAAGATTTCTTATCAAGATCTTGCACGCGCTACTGGTGGATTTTCTTCAGAAAACTTGATCGGTTCGGGAAGTTTTGGAACTGTCTACAAAGGTTCTCTTACTCAAGATGGTGAAAATATCGCAGTTAAAGTTCTCAACCTCGAAAGAGAAGGAGCCTCCAAAAGCTTTATGGCAGAGTGCGAAGCCTTGAAGAATATCCGCCACTACAACCTCGTCAAGGTAATCACTGCTTGCTCAAGTATTGATTTTCAAGGAAACGAGTTCAAAGCTCTAGTATATCAGTTTATGTCAAATGGTAACTTACATGATTGGCTGCATCCCGAGGAAGAAGGAGGCGAAGGTGGTAGAAAAAGATTAAATATCCTTCAAAGAATCGGAATAGCCCTAGACGTTGCTTCTGCCCTAGAGTATCTACATCATCAGTGCGAGACTCCAATAATTCACTGCGATCTCAAGCCACATAACATACTTCTAGATGACGATATGGCAGCTCATGTGGGTGATTTTGGTTTGGCTCGGCTTATTCCTAATCTGAAGATGATAGAAAATGCGAACCAATTTAGCTCACTAGGGATCAAAGGAACAATAGGATACGCAGCTCCAGGTAATTCAATCCTACAATAGTTTCCCATCCGTTACTGACTTTTATATGCGTAAATGGTCATGCATTTACTACAAAGGGCTTTCTATTCTCTATTAAAAAAAATATATTGCAGAGTACGGCATGGGAGCTCCAGTGTCAATTCTCGGGGATGTTTACAGTTTTGGGATCGTTTTGTTAGAAATTATAACTGGAAAAAGGCCTACCGATAGTTTCCTGCACGAAAAGGGTTTGAAACTTCAAGAGTTTGTCGAGTTAGCACTTAGAGAACAAGACAATAATGTATTCGACAATTCTTCATTGTGTGAGGAAGTGACGAGGGAAGCTGAAACATGGAGTGAAGGGTGGGAGTATCTAACAAACGAACAGATTGAATGTTTGGTAAATATGCTCCGAATTGGAGTGGCTTGTTCAGCAGAATCACCAGGAAATAGGATTAGTATGATTCAAGTGCATGAAGAACTATTGCTGATCAGAGACACTTTCTGCCGCAAAAGATCCAACAGAAGACCTTAGAGTAAATGTAAGCCTAACGCATTCAGCAGCGCTATGTCCTTATCTCTATGATTCGACGCCACTTTTTTTTTTGAAGTTTTTAGGTAGGCTTATTAAAACGTATTGGTCGGAGAACTAGAATCTGACAATATTCCAATCTGTCAGTCAGTAATGATGTACAAAATGTTTTAGTTATCGAAATTATTACACCAATACAGTAGATTTACAGAATAATTATTACTCGAACACATTGACTTTACTATGTTAGCTAGATATTCGGTTGTGATTTAGCAGTTTGATTTTGCGAGTTTTTCTTAGTAATTGCAAAGCTATACTTTTTTTTTTCTTTTTCTGAATGTTATCATCCCATCAATTAGGTCAACTTACTCATAAATAATTCACTTCCATTAAGGCCTACTTCACTATTCCCTTGCTAAACAACTAATGCAATCAGACTTAATAACCTCGATTGATGACTTTCTACGTTAATAAAAATTCAACTAGTAATAATAGCCTTGATATTACAAAAAAATCAAACAATATAAAGTCTTCGCTTTATAACTGAAGAACTTTCAGTTAGCTTACTCTTTCTTCTGAGTCTGTTTTTCCAAATGAAAGCAAATATGATTAGGGCAACATTATTACTTACTCTAAAGTTATCAGCTTTCATGTTCATGTTTCTTGGTAATTCGTCTTCGGGATATTCAGATGAGACCGATAAGCTCGCACTGCTGTCGTTCAAGTCCCTCATAGCCGAAGATCCTTTAGGTGTCTTAAATTCTTGGAACGATTCTTCACATTTTTGCTACTGGGCTGGTGTTCGATGTAACTTTGAATCGCCTCGCAGAGTTACTGCTTTGAACCTCAACAAAAAAGAACTCGTGGGGACCCTTTCCGCTCGGATGGGAAATCTTTCCTTTCTCGAGATTTTCGATCTTTCGGAAAACTTTTTCGGCGGCGAGATTCCGCATGGCCTCGGCAATCTTCGACGGCTTAGAACGATGAACATGAGCTACAATTCTCTAACAGGTACGATTCCTATAGACCTTGCAAACTGTTCTCTCCTGGAGAACCTTTGGCTGTCGCAAAATAATTTGACGGGAAATATTCCGTACGAGCTAGGATCGTTATCTGAGCTTCTAACGATAAACCTCGGGAGTAATAATTTATATGGCACCATGCCGTATTCTTTTGGAAACTTAACCAGCCTACTTGAGTTATTTTTGGTGTACAACTATTTGTACGGTGAAGTTCCGACGATAATATCTCAGTTGAAGCGTCTGAAATACCTTTGGCTGTCGGTGAATAATCTGTCTGGTGAGTTTCCTCCTTCTCTTTACAATATGTCGTCGCTCGAAAAGATCGCCTTGGCCGTAAATCACTTCACAGGCAGTCTAAGTGACGACATCGGCTTTGCTCTTCCCAATCTTGAAATACTATGGTTGGGTGACAACTCCTTTGCGGGTTATATTCCTGAGTCATTATGCAATGCTTCGAAGCTTCAGATGATTGATTTCACCATGAATAATTTTACGGGGAAAGTACCGGCGAACTTCGGAAGTCTTCAGCATTTAATGGAGTTTAAAGTAGGTTATAACTATCTTGGAGGAGGTGAGAGTGAGACAAATGATTTGGACTTCATCGTGTCTCTAACAAACTGCAGCATCTTACAAACCATCACACTCGATGGTAATAGGTTTAGCGGGCCACTACCGACCCCTATGGCTAATCTTTCGACGACGCTGAGTTTCCTTACGTTGGCGTTTAATTCTATACGTGGAAACATACCGAGAGAGATTTCGAAACTTCAGAGCTTGACCATACTTCATATGCACGCAAATAATCTAAACGGTACCATTCCCGAATCACTTGGGATGCTTCGAAACATAAGAGAACTCTATTTGCAAAGAAATCATCTCACGGGGATTATCCCGGCTAGCATCGGGAATATAACTCGGTTGACGTCGTTATCTTTTGGAGAAAACAGTTTACAAGGAGAGATACCGCCATCACTGGCTAATTGCAACGAGTTGGCGTACTTGGACTTGGATACGAATAATCTAAGCGGGACAATACCTCGAGAGCTCATGAGCTTATCGTCATCCCTTTTGTTGTTTGATGTGGCTTATAACTCTTTGACGGGCCCCATTCCGGATAATATATGGAACTTGAGCGGTCTTTCGATGATTTATCTTTCTGGAAACAGTTTCTCTGGTAAGATTCCTAATGGCCTAGGAAGATGTTTGTCCCTCGAAAAAATATACATGGCAGGAAACCAATTCGACGGGAATATTCCCGAGTTGGCACTTCTTGAAGGCCTTTTTGAGTTGGACCTTTCGAACAACAATATCTCAGGTATTATTCCCGTTTTCTTCTCGAGCCTTCCCAATATATCATACCTAAATCTATCTTTCAACGATTTAGAGGGTGAGGTTCCCTCAACGGGAATATTTTCTAACATTACGGAGATTGATATTCGCCAAAACCCTAGACTGTGTGGAGGAATCCCAGAGCTGCATTTGCTGCCGTGCTACGAAGGACGGCCTCCGAAATCCGATGACCATAAAGAGCGACTAAAATCTCTACACCTAATACTGATCATTGTCCTCCCCGCTTTACTTGTCGCTCTTTCGCTGCTTCTTCTCGTGATTTACCTGGGAAGAAAGAAATTTAGAAAAACAAAAAGGTCGTCATCATCGAGATCCTTGAACTTCTACCCCACGATTTCTTATCAAGATCTTGCACGCGCTACTGGTGGGTTTTCTTCAGAAAACTTGATCGGTTCGGGAAGTTTTGGAACCGTTTACAAAGGTGCTCTAACTCCAGATGGTGAAGTCGTTGCAGTTAAAGTTCTCAACCTCGAAAGAGAAGGAGCCTCAAAAAGCTTAATGGCAGAGTGCGAAGCCTTGAAGAATATCCGCCACTACAACCTCGTCAAGGTAATCACAGCTTGTTCAAGTATTGATTTTCAAGGA
This sequence comes from Lindernia subracemosa, assembly GCA_028392965.1. Taxonomy (NCBI): domain Eukaryota; kingdom Viridiplantae; phylum Streptophyta; class Magnoliopsida; order Lamiales; family Linderniaceae; genus Vandellia; species Vandellia subracemosa. The sequence continues at coordinate 4,005,468 of JAQPCC010000005.1, forward strand.
AACGAGTTCAAAGCTCTAGTATATCAGTTTATGTCAAATGGGAACTTACATGATTGGCTGCATCCCGAGGAAGAAGGAGGCGAAAGTGGTAGAAAAAGATTAAATATCCTTCAAAGAATCGGAATAGCCCTAGACGTTGCTTCTGCCCTAGAGTATCTACATCATCAGTGCGAGACTCCAATAATTCACTGCGATCTCAAGCCACATAACATACTTCTAGATGACGATATGGCAGCTCATGTGGGTGATTTTGGTTTGGCTCGGCTTATTCCTAATCTGAAGATGATAGAATATGCGAACCAATTTAGCTCACTCGGGATCAAAGGAACAATAGGATACGCAGCTCCAGGTAATTCAATCCTACAATATATATGCAACTTCCTATTATAATCTTGATTCGAAATGAAAATTTCCCATCCGTTACTGACTTTTATATGCGTAAATGGGCATGCATTTACTACAAAGGGCTTTCTATTCTCAATTAAAAAAAATATATTGCAGAGTACGGCATGGGAGCTCCAGTGTCAATTTTCGGGGATGTATACAGTTTTGGGATCGTTTTGTTAGAAATTGTAACTGGAAAAAGGGCTACCGATAGTTTCCTGCATGAAAAGGGTTTGAAACTTCAAGAGTTTGTCGAGTTAGCCCTTAGAGAACAAGACAATAGTATATTCGACAATTCTCCATTGTGTGAGGAAGTGACGAGGGAAGCTGAAACATGGAGTGAAGGGTGGGAGTATCTAACAAACGATCAGATTGAATGTTTGGTAAGTATGCTCCGAATTGGAGTGGCTTGTTCAACGGAATCACCAGGAAATAGGATTAGTATGATTCAAGCATATCAAGAACTGTTGCTAATCAGAGAAACTTTCTGCCGCAAAAAATCCAACAGAAGACCTTAGAGTAAATCTAACGCATTCATCAGCGCTATGTTTTATCTCAATGATTTGACGCCAAGACGTTCAAATCCTTTTTTTTTTTAAGTTTTTAGGTAGACTTGTTAAAAAGTATTCATAAAACTAGAATCTGGCAATAATCCAATTGTCTGTCAGTAATGATATACAAAATGTTTTAGTTATCGAAATTATTACACCAATACGGTTGATTTACAAAAATTATTACACGAACACATTGACTTTACTATGTTAGCTAGATATTGTGTTGTGATTTACCAGTTTCATTTTGCGTGTTTTTCGTAGTTCTAATACTATGAAGGTTATTTTATGCATGTCTTATGTTGTAGACACTCATTTATGAAGATTTACAAAACTTTTCTCATGTTTTATTAATCATAAAAAAAATCATATAATCCATTTGATGGGCAGTTTTCCTTTCCTTGGTAAAATTTGGTACTCAGGTCGAGCATTTTACGCCAAGACGTTTGGAAAAACTGCGCCCGAGATGTCTGTGAGTGCATAGCATTCTAACTCTTTCTAGGTAGGCTAGTAAAAAATAATAGGTGGATTACTGGAATGATTATGCAATCGACATATACGAAACATTTGAATTATCGAAATTACGACACAAACATATTTAATTTATAGGCATTAAGAGCCTTGCACAGTAGTTAGTGGCACATGACGCACTATGGCGCGAAGCTACCCTAGAGCCATGGCACATGGCGCATCACACGTCGCGGACAATATCAAAGTACAGTGGATGTTTGAGAATATTAAAGATCAAAACATATATGACGCATATTCATCTTTTATCCTATCGTTCTGTGACCCAACCCAGCAAACTAAACTATCAAATTTAAGGCCAGATCACGGTCAAAACATCTGTAGATATACACATATGTAGTTCCATGTATGAATGTGTCTGCACCCTCGGAAACTTGGAATTCAGATGAGGGTAAGGTGACATGAGATGACGTAAGGGTGAAGCCGCCGTGAGTGATAGGGTTGGAGAGGTGGCTGCTTGGTGGAAGGAGGTGGCGTGAGGTGTTGAGAGGTGATGGCGGCTGATTGGTGATGAGGGGGGATGACGGCTGATGGTAGGGTTTTTACGATGGTGAGAGGTGGTTGCTTCTCAAGGCAAGAATATCTCTTTTGATTCTTCTTTCCTTCTCATGTGTCTTAGCCCCTTTAAAGAAAATATTTCCTCTTTTGATTCTTTCTTCACTCAATTGTAAAGCTGCTCCAATATTCCTAAAAATTACGAAAAGATCTCAAAGACTCTCAAGTTGATCGCAACTCCCCGTTTTTTATCGCTTTCACTCCAATATCTATCAAATAAGAAATTACACTTAAACTTAAGATATTCGAGAATATTTAGATAGATAACGATAAAATATGCAAACTTAGGATATTAAAAATCACGTAATATCCTAACTTATCACAACCTTCACATGTTATCAAATCTCTGCGACCTTTTCGTGATGAATTCACAAGACAGAGATTAGGTACTAGTTAAGGCCGAATGCGAGACCCATTGCTTTATAGCGCGCCATGGGCTCACCATGGTGAACCCAACGGCAATTTTGAGAAATGGCGCCAGGCTTTTGCCATGTTCTCCATGCACCCTGGCGCGCACCATGAACTACTATGGAGGCTTGTATTCTCAGTTTCGCCTTCGATGCCAATTAAGTGGAACTTTGTTTGGAACACAAAGGTTTCATACATTTATTCACTGCCCTGAAGCTAAGAAGTTACGGAAACAGGCTGCTCTCCCTGAAGTTGTCACGCGCAAAATGGCCAGGAACGAATGGGTGATGGAAGAGACTGAGCTTCATCTTGATACCTCAATTAGAAAGGTCTTCGAGTTGCAGAGTATGGCGAGGGATGATGAGCCGTGTGGAGGACGGGTCGTAGATACTGAGTTGGCTCATTGGCAGTTTCCGGAACTTGGGGATATTAAGATGAAATTCGATGGAGCAGTTCATTTCTTAAGATACAACGACAATCATCTCGTAATAAGAACACTCCAAATTATTAGAACATTGCACTTATTCGATGTTTTTTGCACTCCACAGTGAGTTGTAAATATCAAATATGCGAATGATATTTCAAGATGAGAGAAAGAATAAATACTTTAGAATTCCTACGATGATTCGAAATAGAATGAGATTTTGAAGATTCTGGAATAAGAATATTCTTATCTATCGATGGAGCTGCAACTTGCTCAAGATTTCAAAGTTTTTTGCCTGAATAGATTCAATTTTTTGTGAAGTATTGATTGCTTAAACATCGTGAAACGAAAAGTTGCAATCAATGTATTTACTTTTATCTTTAATTTTTTCCAAACCATATAAATTACAAAAAAAAAATGATCTTAGAGCATCTACGATGTTGAGCATCCGCGATGCTCTTCCGATACTCAAGACAGTTGGATTTTTTTTTTCTTTTCATTCAGTATACTGTAAAGAGATAATTATATACCCGAGAATATAAAATAGCTATGTGTTATAAAATATTATAAATAGCGATTATAGATAGATAACTAGAGAGATAAATAACTTCTTTTATTTAATACTTTTAATATATTTGGACATATCTCAAAACTCTTATTTATACACAAATATCTCAAATTACATCCACAAAATAAAATGTTACATCAACCACACACATCAAATCTACCATTATAATCAATTAATCAAATTTAACTTTCTCAACATCCATTCACAACTTAACAACCACTCTTTTTACTTAACCACCATTATAAATAATATACATCTACATCTTTATTTTAATATTTCATAATACTCCCCCTTGTATGTATATTAAGGAATATGCCTCGTTAAAACCTTGTTAGGAAAACCAAGTGGGATAAAAACCTAGTGAATGAATGAGAGTACATAATTCCCTTGATACGCTTTCTTTTGTTGCCTCATTAAAATCCTTATTGGGAGTACCTCATAGGAAAAACCACAGTAAAGGAAAAAAGAGTGTAACACGTACTTGCTCCCCTAAACCCAACAACCCAACACGATTTTAGACAACAACCTCACAATCGGCATAATGCTTAATGTCTCTTATGCCAATAATACAAGCACATGTTTACGTCATTTTGTGAAGACTACAAACACATAGTTTTAAGTCTTTGTGCTAATACTCTCACTCAACTATTCTACTCAAGCTCATATCTCATACGTGTGAGTGAGCTGTTTGTGTTTAAACATTGTAGGTCACTCTATCTTTTCCATCCTCACACACTTAAGAAGAACTATTCTCCTGTTCATGCTCTTTGATCTCGTTCCTCTCTCTTAGATCTCTTTTGAATGTCTTCATGTTATCTCCTGGATCCGTGCTTCTGTTTTTCTAGATAGTATTTAAAGCATTTCAACTTGATATAGCTATTGGACACATTAAAATAGCCGTTGAAAGCCTTTGGACTGATTTGGTCAACTCTGGTCAACTAATCAGTTTATTGACCGGTTGTTGACCAGTCCAAACTGGTTTAATCAGTCCATGACCAGTCTAGACCGAGTTGATCAGTCCGGACCGAGTTGATATATTTTTGACCGGATACGAGCTTAACATTGAAACTACATCTCGAAGAGTTGGGTGCATACCCATAAAATAAATCCAAGTGTTAATAGATTGGAATGTCGGGCATATTCGACACCATGCGGATGATAATAATTTTCAACCGGACCAGCTTTCTGAATGCTAGCGAGATGTAGAACCGGGCAACCCACAAGTTGGTTGTCGAAAGTGTCGATCAACTTCCATGGAAAATCTCCCACATGATATTGCGTTAAGTTTTCAGTAGTCATCGAATTCAAGGGTTTCGCAATTTCCTCCATGCATATCATGACACACGAGATCCATTTAGATGCCGGGATTCGAGGAAAAACTGTATTGTATGTAACTTATTTCTACAATGAGCGTAGTTAATTTTCCAATGCTCAGTTTCTAAAACTGTATTCTACGTAACTTATTTCTACAACGAACGTATTAAAAGAGAACCATACATGAAAATGTGGAAATGGAAAACTTACAACGTCTACAGCACATAATCATCCCAAGAGGAAGATAGTTTGATAACATGAAAATTACTCGTGCTCAGACTCTCAGAAGAAAGGTTGGATTCATAGCCCAAAGTAGCCTCTATTCGGAGTTCGTCATTCCCTACTTCACTTTGCACCTCTGCAATTTCCTTAGCAGATATAACGGCCGAGTCGGGACAATACTTCAACTCAATCAATCTAAGAGTCGATATATCTCCGACTTCCTCGGATATCTCCTCCAGGCAATCCATGCGAGCAACAGTCAGTTCTTGCAAGCAAGGAAAGTACGTGGAGTCTCCCCTAAAGCAACGGAGACCGCTGGAAAGACCGAGGAACAAATACTTAAGACGAGTGAAATTTCCTTCGATGAGATTCCACTCGCTTCCCCAGCAATAGGTCAGGTGAAGCTTGTTGGGGTGGGGTCTCCCAAATACGGATGCAAACTAAGTTATCAGAAAAACTAAGATGTTGACCCTAATGTTGAAACAACATTCGGGATCAGAACATTTTTGCACAGCGGAAAAATAAACTTAGTTGTAAAAAGATGCAAGCACACGTTGGACACAGAGTTTAAAAATATGCAGCAAGTTATAAAACTTGCTGCGTGCCTTCAGGGCAAAATTCCACTACGAGAATGGATTACAAAAACGCAACTATCAAAGATAGTAAAAGCAGCCTAGAAAAGAGTAAAACTACTCTACCAATCTTCACACGAAAACTCACGTATAGATCCTAAGTCGTATACAAAAGTGTGAAGATAAAAAACTAGGCACAAAGAGATCGAAACAGATAGATGATGGAAAGCTTCCCTTTCTTCTTGCTCCTTGCACGCGCGCGTCTTTCTATCTACCTTTCTTTCATATGTTTCGATGCTCAAACTCGATTGGAGTCTTCTGAATATATAGATTCGTGACTCCCCCTATTTTACAGGTCCGATTTGGTTTGTTCCACCTTATACTCCTTCTTCTCTATTTTTAGTAAATGCACCTCCTATTTTTAGCAACTGCTTGACTCAATCTCCCATGATCTTCATATCTTCTCTGTTGATCTCCATATCTTCTATTTTTAGCAATTGCTTGACTCAATCTCCCATGATCTTCATATCTTCTATTTTTGGTAAATACTTGCTCATTCTCCCATGATCTCCATATCTTCTATTTTTAGTAAATGCAATCCACAATAATAGGGCAAATGATTTTTGGGTATGAAAGACAAAATCAAAGATGACCCACGTCCGAGTCAAATGTTGACTCAGGTGTTGATCAACATTTTGATCAGGTGTCACTCAACATTTTGACTCAGGTGTCAATCAACATTAACAATCTCCCCCTTTTTGTCTTTCTTCCCAAAACCCGTGCAGAGATAAATCCAAAAACTCCCCATGAAAGCATCAAGATAGTCAGAACAAAGAAAAATGGATATCATAAAGATGTTAGTATATAACCAGTCTCAAGCACATCTGCAAGCAAAAACAGAAGATCAAATCTGCAAGCATCTGCAAACAAACACAAAAGTCAGGCACGCAATAAAAACCAGAGAATCTAAAAAGTTAGACTCTCAAGTGAGTCGCCTGAAGCTTCCTCTACTATTTCTTGTTATTGTTCAGCTCCCCCTGCAGAAGTTTCCTCCTCAGCAAATCCCTGATCTGCACCACTATCTCCCCCTTTTTGGGAAGAAAGTAAACCCCGAAGAACCTCCCTCTGAGAAATCAGAAAGGCTATGGTGTCGTCCAGACACTTAATTTCTTTCTCCAGGTTCGATGTTGAGGCAGATGAGGAACCAACATTCTGCGACTCATAATTGGGTGAGTGCGCCATAAAAATTAAGAGAACTGGTAAAAGCTAGGTTAAATTGAAAGAGGAAAAACAAAGAAAGCTTTGAAGATTTGCAGAGATAAACGCAGATATTATAGGATAGATTTGTGCAATGGAGAGATATCCGGCCAAGACTGAGTCAATAAATAGACCAAAACAGAAAAAAGAAATTTTTCACTAGTAAAAAAATAATGAGCGTGCAGTGTAACGGTCAAAAAAATTTCCTTTTTCAAACACCTATCAAATCGTGATTTTAACGGTAAAAGGCGCAGTAATAGGTATGCAATAACGGTCAAACAAATCGTGCACATAAGGAGAAAACATAAATCAGATCGAGAACAAATGATACTAACCGTTTAGGGACTTTGATGAGCACATGAACCAAATGGAGATAGTTGTTCTTCTGTTAACTCTAAATGAGAGATTTGGATACTAGACATGACAGACTAAATATATGTATAGATAAGACCTAAGACACATAGACATAAACGTAAAATATAGCATCATCAAATAGGTTAGTCACAAATGTTGCCCAATATTTGACCCAACATCCTCAAAGACTTTTTCCTTCATTTTCTGTTCGAACACCCTAGACTCATTTTTCTTTCATTTTCTGCTCTTTCTTACCTTTTATTTCCGGTGCACTGCTCTTTCTTGATTGCTTTTCCATCAAGGTTCAAGAAGTTTTTTTTTTTTTTTTCATCAGAGAATACATCGTCACCGAGAATGCCGTGTACCTTTGATTTTTTTATTATTTTTTTTTTCAGAGAATACATCGTCACCGCGAATGCCGTGTACCCTTGAAAGTTTTTCAGCTTTTCTTGAACCTGTATCTTGAAAAAGGTCATGAGCAATCGTGTGCAAAAGAATAGAGTCATTTCAGAAAATGGTCCAGGTGAGTCAAATCATTTCAGGAAATCATCACAGAGCATGTCGAAGCAAATATCAAACGAGTAACAACCATATAAGACATATGCTAATGTTGATCCAGATACTGGACCAACATTTTTACTGACATTGACACAAACCTATCGACTTCTTCAGGCTCGAGAACCTTTCAAAGTCTAAGGCTTTAGTGAAAATATCAGCTAACTGACTCTTAGTATCTATATGCTCTATCTTAACAAACTCTTTTTCGACCATATCTCTCAAGAAATGATGCCTAATATCTATATGTTTGGTCCTAGAATGCTTAATAGGATTTTTCGATATATTTATAGCACTCAAGTTATCACAGAACATAAGAACAGACTGACTCTCTACGCCATAATCACATAACATACTTTTCAACCAAATGAGCTGTGTACAGCAGCTGCCCACCGCCACATACTCAGACTCGGCCGTAGAAAGAGACACGCAATTCTGTTTTTTACTATACCAAGACACATGATTGTTACCTAGGAAGAAACAGCCACCACTCGTGCTCTTGCGATCATCTTCGTCACCTGCCCAGTCAGCATCACTGAAACCAACTAGATTCGTGTTAGTATCCTTAGAAAACCATAAACCGAGATTGTACGAACCACTAACATACTTCAAAATTCTTTTGACTGCATTTAAATGAGAAACTTTTGGCTCAGCCTGATATCTCGCACATACACAAACACTATACATTATATCAGGTCTACTCGCAGAAAGATATAGTAAGCTACCAATCATAGAACGGTACAATGTTGGATCAACATTTACCCCAGCATTATCTTTACTTACCTTCTGCGTAGATCCCATAGGAGTTTTCATTACCTTTGCAGTATCTAACCCGAACTTCTTCACAGTGTTCTTAGCATACTTCTCCTGGGACATAAAGATGCCATCTTTACTTTGCTTAACCTGCAGTCCTAGGAAAAACGTTAGTTCGCCAATCATACTCATCTCGAATGTGGAATTCATAGCATGAACAAACTGATCAGACATAGATTGAGAGGTCGAACCGAAAACAATATCATCCACATAAATTTGTGAAATCAGCACATCATTACTAACCCTTTTTACAAAAAGAGTCCTATCGGCTTCGCCTCTAACAAATCCAAAATCCAAAAGAAATGAAGTAAGTCTACCATACCACGCACGAGGAGCCTGCTTAAGACCATAAAGAGCTTTTTGCAATTTAAAAACATGATCAGAATGATAAGGATCTTCGAAACCTTTAGGCTGCTCAACGTAAATTTCTTTATCAATATAGCCATTTAAAAACGCACCCTTTACATCCATCTGGTGTAAGGTAATGTTGAGCCAACATGCAATAGCAAGCAGTAACCTAATAGACTCTAGCCTAGCTACGGGGGCAAAGGTTTCATCGAAGTCAATACCCTCAACCTGAGTATAACCTTGAGCAACTAAACGGGCTTTATTTCTAACCACCTTACCATGTTCATCAGATTTGTTCTTGAAAATCCACTTCGTACCTATGACATTAATGTCACTCGGTCGAGGAACCAAAGTCCAAACCTGATTTTTATCGAACTGTAAAAGCTCTTCTTGCATAGCATTGATCCAAAAACTGTCCTTGAGTGCTTCAAGAACGTTTTTCGGTTCAATCTCAGACACATAGCAGTTAAACCTTACCTCGCTGTATACGGAAGTCATACACACATTCTTTACCATAGATCTGTAATCTTTCCGTGGTTTGTCCCTTGTTCTGCGCACTTCATCCAATGTTCCAATGATCTGATAAGAAGGATGGTCTTTTTGAATTCTGAGAGGAGGATCTCTACGAACATTCATGGAATCATCTTCACTGTCATGTTCAGTTGATGATGTTGAATCAGGTGTTGGTTCAACATTTGACGCATCAGCATCCTCAGTTTGTCTAACTGCAGGAACTATAACTGAAATATCAACCTGTGGAATATTCCTGCTAAGATCAGAAGCATCATCAAATACAATATTCACAGATTCCTGAATCGTTCTCAACCTTAAGTTGTACACTCGATAAGCTCGACTGTTAGTCGAATAACCCAAGAAAACGCATTTATTACTTTTAGAATCAAACTTAGTCAAATACTCACGATCATTAAGCATATAACAAGTACATCCAAACACATGAAAGTATTTAACAGTTGGCTTAATCCCCTTCAAAATCTCATATGACGTCTTCTTAGTACCTTGACGAAAATAGACTCTATTCGAAATATGACATGCATTATTCAATGCCTCAGCCCAGAACCTCTTAGAAAGACTCTTGGACTGTAACATGACACGAGCCATTTCCTGTAAAGTCCTATTCTTCCTTTCGGCTACCCCATTTTGTTGAGGTGTCTTAGGAGAAGAAAACTCATGGATAATACCTTTTTTATCACAAAACTTTGTAAAAAATTTGTTTTCAAACTCTCTGCCATGATCAGAACTAATACGAAAGATAGGAGCACAGAAATTATTTTTGACCATAGCACAAAAAGTTTTGAAAAACTCAAAAGTTTCGGATTTTTCCTTGAGGAAAAAATATCCATGAAAATCTCGAAAAGTCATCAACGAGCACATAAGCATACTTTCTACCACCTAGGCTGTCTACTTCCATAGGACCCATAAGATCCATATGATTAAGCTGAAAACAGTGAGCAGTTTTAAAATGTTGCACAAAATGTTGATCAACATGCGTCTGTTTACCTCTCATACACTGTTCACAGATAACCTTACCAAACTCCTTCAGATTTGGAATCCCTCTTATAGCTTCATGCCGAATCAACTGTTCCAGGGTTCTGTAATTGACATTGCCCAACTTATAGTGCCATAGAACAACATCATCCTCGGCCTTGGAAAGTTGACACAGATCCTTGCTGCCATTTTTATCACTCACTTGGTAACAGTTGTCACTTGATCTTTTTTTTCTGCCATAACACAAAGATTTTTGTCGTTAAACACTTCGCAACATTCTTTGTTGAACCTTACCTCGAGTTCATCATCGCATAGCTGACTTATGCTAATCAAGTTAGCTACAAGTCCTTCAACATATAGAACGTTCCTCAAGGCTGGAAAACCGGTGACATTAAGTTTCCCGCGACCAAGTATTCTGCCTTTTGCTCCACCGCCAAACGTCACTGTACCACTACTTAAAGGTGTGTACTCAATAAGATAATCTTTAGTACCCGTCATGTGGCGTGAACAGCCACTATCAAAGTACCAACATCCTGAAACGTTAGCTTTCAAAGATGTATATACGACATTACATTGAAGCAAAGACTCATCAACAAGAACTTTTTTTTTCGGAATCCAAACTGTCTCATTCTTATGATAGAAAGAATTAGAACACAAGTCGTCTGAAACGTCCCCAGACACCCTTTTCAACACTGATTTCTCAATGTTGGATCGAATGTTGGATGACTTTTCAGTCAACAAAACTTTTTTGGTAAAATCATCTTTCAACTTCCAGCAATATGGTTTGATATGTCCAGATTCAAAACAAAAATGACATTTGAAACTTCTATTTCTGGACTTTCCTACAGCATGCTTAGGTTCTTTATCAAAAGCAACACGAGATTTATATCCTAGACCATGTTTATCAGAAACTATTAAGGACAATACCTCGTCAAGAGTTGATGTATCTTTATTCAGTTTTGAAAAAGTATCTTCAGCCTTTTTGACTTGCTTTTGCAGGCTATCGAGTTCCATATCTTTTCGAGTTAAAAAAACTTCCATTCTGCTAACTCCATCCCGCAATTCTTGGATTACCTTTTCAGTGTTAGCCTTCTCCTCGATCAGACACTGTATGGTTTCCTTCAACTTCACGTTCATCTCCTTTTCTTTTGAGCATTCAGCGAAAAGAAGTTTGTAAGTTCCTTCAGTGTTCTTGTTAGGAATATTTTATTGTGTTCAATTAATTATAATTATCTTTGTTGTGTATTTATAAAGATTCTCTTTATAAGAGGCTTAGTGTAATTGAGCTTTGTTAGGGGCCCAAGTATTATATACCAAAATGTGGTATAAATACCAAAACCCTAACACATAATAATAGAGTATTGTGTGAAAATTAAAGTGAGCCCCCAACCTCTCAAGAACACACAAGCACCCCACGCGAGCTTCATTCTTCCGATCATCAAATCGTGGTAAGATCGTTTAAATATATGTTTAGTTGGACATTCTAGGATTTACAAGTGGTATCAGAGCCAAACGCGCTCAGATTTGAGTGAAAATCTTCGAAAAACTTTTTTGGTGTTCTTCGTGTTCTTCAAAAAAATTTCAAAAATTTTGATATGTTTTGGTATTTTTGTGCTTGATTGAGTGTTTAGGAGTTAGGATATAGGTGTTTCGATCTTTACCCAGGGCTAATTTGATTAATTGTTTGGGGATCGAAAAATAGGTTGTTTTCGCAGAAAAGTTTTCGGACCGAAAACCCACTGCGAAAACCTATTGCGAAAACCCACTTCGAAAACTCACGCTGCGAAAACCAGTGAACTGGTGAGAACTCACTTCGCAAACCCCTCAGTGCGAAAACCTTTGAACTCTCACTTCGCAAACTTTTACTTCGCAAACTCCTTCCCAGTTCGCAACCCAATTTTTAAAAAAAAAAAAAAAAAATAATAATAATAATTAAAGTTTTCGAATCCAGTTTGAGAAAAAAAAAAAAAAAAAAAAAATAAAAAAAAAAAATTTGCGAAACCAATTTGAGAATTAAAAAAAAAAAAAAAAAATAAAAAAAAATAAAAAATATTTAGTTTGCGAATCCAGTTTGCGAACCTAAAAAAAAAAAAAAAAAAAAAAACTTAGGTTTGCGAATCAGTTTTCGCACCCAAGTAAAATAAAAAAAAAAAATTTTTGTTTGCGAATCAGCTTTCGCACCCGAATTAAAAAAAAAAAAAACTTTTCGGAATAAGGTTTTCGCATCCAACTTTTCGCACTGTTCAGGTTTTCGCACGGAGCACTTCGAAAACTCCACATCGAAAACTTTTGAGGGCATTTTCGTAATTTTCAGTTTTCGAACCCAAAAGTTGTCGAACCCACTTCGAAAATCTATTTTCGCACTCCTAACAAGAAATCTATTTTCGCAACAGCTCACTTCGAAAACCTAAGATTTTCGAAACAACACTTCGAAAATAAGTTTTCGCACTATATTTCGAAAATATTTTTCGCACTCATATCGAAAATTTAAATTTTCGCACCCAAGCACTCCGAAAATTTATTTTCGCATCTTATCACTTCGAAAACTTGATTTTCCTAACACATACCGAAAATCAAATTTTCACATACCCCTTATCGAAAATAAATTTTTGCATATCATAACACATCCAAAACATCTTTGGCAAATTAGATAAGTTTGATAAATTCCGAAGTTTTCGAAATCACCTCAAAAGTTTTTCGGTATACACCAAAAATCTTTTCGGTACCCAAAATTTTCGATACTTCACAATATTTTTCGATAAATCAAACTTTCGGTGCAGAAATTTTTAATAGCCAATTTTTTTATTCCAAAATATTATTGGCACATTATAGAAAAAGCTTTTGGTAACATTTTCGAAGTTTTTCGACATCACTTTAAAACTTTTCGGTACACACCAAAAAGTTTTCGAGACTTAAAATTTTCGAAACTTCACGACTTTTATCGACACACCAAAACTTTTCGGAGCTGAATTTTTCAAAAGCCAAAAATTATCAAATCTACACAACGCGTTAACGATCGCGTATCCAACTAAATAAAAAAAAAATAGTAATATTTTAAAATTTTAAAAATCATGGATTCTACTTCCGCAACTTCTGAGATGAGCTTTGACGAGAGTGATTTATATAAAGCTTTTCTTTCTTTGAAGGAAGATTATAAAACCATGCGTCGTGAGCATAAACATGAACGTAGGACTACCCAAGCGTTAGAAACTAAGTTAGCTAGTGCACTAGAAACTATTTCTAGTCTTGAATCAAAATTAGCTAGCTCAGAAACAAACGTTTGTGAGCTAACCAAGAACCTAAATTCCTCTAAGCTAGGCCAAACTCAACTTATAAGTCACGAAAAGACTATAAGTGAGTTAGAAAGTAGACTAGACAATAATTACAAATGCTTAGTTAGGAGTTTAGAAGAAAGAGGTCGTCTTACTTGCCATTTAGAAAACGCGCGTGAGAAAATCACTAATCTTCAATCTCAAGAAGTAAAATTAAAAGCTCAAATTAGTGAACTAACAAATAAATTAAACAATTGCGAACTCGAACACAATAATTATCTGTCTGATTTGAGCAATTCGCGGTGTAGTTTTAAACTTTTATTTGAGGAACGCAGTAAATTGCACTCTAAAGTTCATCACTTAGAGGGCATCCTTGCGAAAAAGGGTCAAACAGACCAAAGTTCCTCTAAAGACTTAGCGTCCAACGGGAAAATAGTTTACATTCTAATAAACCTATCTCTTGTTGGGAAATTCCAGATGTTGCTAGTAAAATTGCAGAATTGAACGCAACTCTGGAATCGGAAAGAGTAGGTTTCCGAGCAGAAAAGCAAAAACTCTTAGAGGAGATTTCTAATCTCAAAAACTCCCCATCCTTACCTGTGTTAAATAATCCTTCTAAAGAAATATCTTCCATTAAACAGGATAAGGGAACGCAAACAGACGCCTTTGTTCCTAAAATTAAAAAGACTTTTGCTAGTAATTCTAAGTCAACTTTGACTGGCACAGAAAAGATAGGTAAAAGCCTTAAGCTTAATACTTCCAAGGAACATAAAATTAGGAAGGAGAAAGGAAAATCGACATTATTTTCCAAAACCAAGGACGACATTGCTAAAGATTCTCCTCCTCCCGCTCCTACCAAAAAGGAAGTTCCTAAAGAAGAAGTTCCAAGCTCAAGCAGGCGAACTTCTCAAACTTCCAAAATCTCTCATTCTTTAAAGAATGATAGAGATGGAATTGCTTACACGCACAAAAATACTTATTATTCTAGTAAGCGAAATTCCATAAAAAATTATCATTATAGAGTGAATGATGTGAATTCTTGTAGGCAATACGACTCATCATCTGATGACGCATATAGTGCGATAAGTTCGTATTCATACTTGAAATACCCGGTCCAGATTAAGTCTGAAAGACACCTTCTGCGACTGGCTAGGGAGAAAATCTTCAGATCTTCTAAACCTAGACACACGTTCAGCGGCGCTGAATTGTCATTTCCCTCTAAGGTTCACCAAACTTGGATTCCTAAATCAGAAATCAAATTAAATAGAAATTTAAAGGATGATTTAGGATGTATATCTGAACCAAATGTGCATAAATTGTTTTCTGCTAATATGGGAGGACCCATCCAAAAATGGGTACCAAAGTCCCGATAATGTTTTGCAGGAGCCCAATCACGTGTGGTAATTCGACGATGGTTGCTCCACACGCGTGGTTGGTATGAGACGAGAGCAACCACAAAACCCCGATCATGAGTAGTAATTAGAAGATGGTTGATCCATACTCATGATCGGTACGAGACGAGGGCAACCACAACTTCCAGCATGCACGGTACTCGGGTTGCTCCACATGCATGACTGGTAAGAGACGCTAGCAACCACATCCCTCATGTATGGCAATTTGACGTAGTGGCTCCACATACATGATAAAGAGAAACGACGTGAGCAACTACGACTATATGTGGTACATTCTATCTTTTGAACTGAATTGCATAATACCACATTCATACATATTTTTAAAGTAGGTAACTTCTATATAAGCATTCCATAGTAAATTTTGGCATGCATATCGAGCTGAAAAGACAATATACCTACTTTGAAAAAATAGGGTACAATATAGCTATGCATGCTTCAAAAGGACTTTAACTTCCAAATTTTTGCATGCGTGCATACATGAGCCGAAATTCAAAATACTCTATTTTATAGGTACATTATCATCATGCATACAATTTTAAGATTTTCGAGCTTAAACTTTCAAGAATGCATATACGCTGAATTGCAAAAATTACCTATTTTTCAAAATGGTACATTTTAAATATGCATTTTTCAAAACTTTAAATTCTAAATGCATATTACGCACGGAAATGAAAAATACCATTTTTGTAAAATGAGCATAATTTGAGGGGGAGCTACCTTTTTTAAAAAGAGAAGTGACCCTTATTTCTTTAGAAGGGAGCTATAAGTATATTTTTGAGGGGGAACAAACTTCAAATATGTGAATTTAGGGAAAGAGATTCACATCGAACTTTCCACGCATCTTTTGAGGGGGAGCAATTTTATTTTTGGAAGCATGTTTTGAGGGGGAGGAATAACAAAATATATATAATATGCATATACTATATTATATATATACTAATATATATTACTAATACAATATATTATATCAATATATATAGTATAAAAATATATTTTACTAATAACGATTAATATATATTATATCCATATAATATATAGTATAAAAATATATTTTACTAATAACGATTAATATATATATATATACAAAAAAAAAGGCCATCAATATTTAAAAAAAAAAGAGGCCGTAATAAAAAAAAAGAAGAATGTTCACTCCTCTTCATCAAGCTTCATGGAGATTACCTCCGACCTCCGAAGATGAACCTCAAAAGAAGAATCTCGAGCCTACAACGGTCAACTCTTTTCAAAAGGCGACGGTGGTTAAAAATGCAAATCTCGGTGCTCGCTTCAACCGACATGCTCTGGCTTGCTGACAAATAAAGCAGCACTCACCACTTCCTACCGGATGCATGGATACTTCGTTCCTACGATTCAGTCAAACCCAACTGAATCTAACCCCGGAACATCACCGAGATTCAGTCGAATCACGAAGAAACAGTCACGTCTACTAAACCCTTTTGAAAAGACCGACGCTACATGATTCCCTCTCCTCACAAATTATTCGGACCAACCCCCATAGGTACAGGTGCTAATTTATTAGCTCCCGGGTAGAAGTCGCCGCAATAGGTCCAACGGCGCGTGCACAACCGAGCCTTACCCACTCGTCTGTCTCACAAAAGACAGGTGTTTCAGAAATCACGGGGAACCACGTCTTCTATCACCGCTTCACTCGGAAGCGGGAGATATTGAATTATGTGGTACTCAGCCCCACCACCACACTTCCTTGCGCACTCGAGTCTAGTGTGTCCTCACTTTCCATATATGTTTATATTTTCTAGGACACATACACTTTTAAACACCTGATCTTTGTGATCAAGTAAGAACTTTCGTAGACATGTCTTGCTTCGACATGATTCGAGGATCGGAAGGAAGTCCTGCCGTTGCAACATCAAAGCAACAACGGTTTCAGGCCATCGTCTACGAGCATAGCTCCTAGATCGATGTTAACGGGAAGTCTTCGTGACCCCGGTTTCTTACACGACGGATTGCCTTTGTGGCTCCGTCTGGTTATTACCATCACCGACCTGTCGTTTGTGTCCTCCTAATCTTCCTACACAAGCATGCCGATCTCGTTAACACGAATCGCCATGAGGGGGAAGGGGACACGCATAAACAAACAGGTCGGACCACCCACCAATCTCCGCCGCGCTCACCACTCTGAAGTCGGGCTCCCCTGCACTTGAATGGAACATTCCAAAGGAGCCTAACACCCCACGCGTACCTTCTTCCGGAGCCAGACAAGCTTCCTCGAGGCCGAACCAGACAACTTCCTTCGAAGAAGACGAATCCGGCGCCGAGAAGAAGAAGATTGGAGAAGACTTGACGACTGCCTTAGTGGCTACGTCAGGTTATTACCTAACCTGAGTTCCTACCAACGCCATCCTCATGTCCCGACGACGTGATCTTCTTGCCAAAGACAATGCCTCATTTTGACCCATCGCATGGCGATCTCCCCAACTCGATCTTCATGAGGGGGAGTAGTACTAAAGCAAAATGGGAGCAACACCACGACGAAAGTGCAAGATAGATCAGAAACGCTAAATCCTCAAGCGTCGTCAAAGAATCAAGCGAACACCATGGACTACAAAGATCGAAGTTGCTGCCTCGTGTGCGTCTCTCTAAATTTCAAAGAGAACTTCCCAATCCCAACATAAGGTTGACCAAAAGTAGGGGGAGTTGCGCTATTATCGAAAGGAGAGATCGAACACAAAAAGAAGAAATCCGGCAAGCGACTTCAAATCCCTTCCGGCATTTACGAGTCGAGCTTACAAAGAAGATTAAGAAGACGCGGTGCCGAGAAGCGAAGATCAAGACACGGTGAGCTTGAAGATCTCCAAAAGAAGAGGTCAAAAGACAAGACAAGGAGGAAATTCGTTTAGGACTCAGGCAAATGCACTAAGCCCCACAAAGATAATCCATGTCGAATTGAAGATTGAACACAAAGGGGGAGATTGTTAGGAATATTTTATTGTGTTCAATTAATTATAATTATCTTTGTTGTGTATTTATAAAGATTCTCTTTATAAGAGGCTTAGTGTAATTGGGCTTTGTTAGGGGCCCAAGTATTATATACCAAAATGTGGTATAAATACCAAAACCCTAACACATAATAATAGAGTATTGTGTGAAAATTAAAGTGAGCCCCCAACCTCTCAAGAACACACAAGCACCCCACGCGAGCTTCATTCTTCCGATCATCAAATCGTGGTAAGATCGTTTAAATATATGTTTAGTTGGACATTCTAGGATTTACAGTTCTCATCGTCTTTTTCTGGATTCTCAATTTCCTTTCCTGTATCATCAAAACTCAAAGACCCATCAAAACAGTTCGAATCATCATAATCGAAATAAATATATTGTTCAAATGTTGAATCCAATGTTGAATCAACATCTGGTACCGCAGTAAACCCGATATGATGTTCTTCTTCTTCATTGTCAGAAAAGGTTGATTCCGCATGTTCGTCCACTTAGCAACCTCCTCAGTGTCTTCAGCAGTCTCATCAGCTTCATCTTCTGAAAGACTCACCCAATTCACCTTTCCATACCTACGAAGAGTATTGGCACATTCATTTGCGTAATGTCCCCGGCCTTTGCACGCATGGCATTGAACCGAATCCCTGTCAAACTTATCATTTTTTGCTTTCTCAGCAGAATTTATTCTGTTGATAGGGCGGTTAGGCATATATGGAGACTCTTTAGTATTAACAACGTTCTTGAATGTTGGACCAACATTCAACTCTTTCTTATTCTTCATGAACTTCTTAAAGTTTCTAACCAGTATAGCCATATCCACATCATCGTCAGAATCAACCTCTTGTTCAGGAACAAAAGATTGAGTGACTAGTGCAATGCTTTTACCCTTGGATACATTCCTCTGGACCTCGAGATTGGTCTCGTAGTTCTTCATGATAGTCATCAGGGTATTGAAATCCAGGGTGGCCAGATTGTGAGCTTCCTCGACCGCTGCAACCTTCACATTAAACTTTTCAGTCAGTGATCGAATAACTTTAGAATTTAACACTTTATTCGAAATCGGTTCACCCAAGCTATGACATTCACTAGAAATATTCAAGAGTTTTCCAAAATAAGTAGTAATATCTTCATCATCACTCATGCGCAGATTTTCAAGTTGACTATGTAGAAGTCGAAGTTTTGTGTCTTTCACACTCGCATCACCCTCACAGTACCTTTGAAGCATATCCCAAGCAAGTTGAGCACTAGTACAGTTTTGAATGATCTTAAACATGAAAATATCCACAGAAGAAAATATAGCATGTAAAGCTTTTTCATTAAAATCAGTCGTGGCTCTTTCATGAGGAGTCCATTCAGCTATGGGTTTGTCTACGACTTCCCCATCAGCATCTGGAGGATTTTTAGGAGTGGTATAACCAGTGAGAACAGAGTCCCATGCACGTGAGTCAATCGACTTTATACATTGACGCATACGAATTTTCCAATAAGCATAATTAGACCCATCTAAAACAAGAACTTTATCAAAATAATTTGAGCTTAAGGCATCCATATCAAAAAGATCAGAACGCTTAGTGTATCAAGCGGAGGCTCTGATACCACTTGTTGGGGTGGGGTCTCCCAAATACGGATGCAAACTAAGTTATCAGAAAAACTAAGATGTTGACCCTAATGTTGAAACAACATTCGGGATCAGAACATTTTTGCACAGCGGAAAAATAAACTTAGTTGTAAAAAGATGCAAGCACACGTTGGACACAGAGTTTAAAAATATGCAGCAAGTTATAAAACTTGCTGGGTGCCTTCAGGGCAAAATTCCACTACGAGAATGGATTACAAAAACGCAACTATCAAAGATAGTAAAAGCAGCCTAGAAAAGAGTAAAACTACTCTACCAATCTTCACACGAAAACTCACGTATAGATCCTAAGTCGTATACAAAAGTGTGAAGATAAAAAACTAGGCACAAAGAGATCGAAACAGATAGATGATGGAAAGCTTCCCTTTCTTCTTGCTCCTTGCACGCGCGCGTCTTTCTATCTACCTTTCTTTCATATGTTTCGATGCTCAAACTCGATTGGAGTCTTCTGAATATATAGATTCGTGACTCCCCCTATTTTACAGGTCCGATTTGGTTTGTTCCACCTTATACTCCTTCTTCTCTATTTTTAGTAAATGCACCTCCTATTTTTAGCAACTGCTTGACTCAATCTCCCATGATCTTCATATCTTCTCTGTTGATCTCCATATCTTCTATTTTTAGCAATTGCTTGACTCAATCTCCCATGATCTTCATATCTTCTATTTTTGGTAAATACTTGCTCATTCTCCCATGATCTCCATATCTTCTATTTTTAGTAAATGCAATCCACAATAATAGGGCAAATGATTTTTGGGTATGAAAGACAAAATCAAAGATGACCCACGTCCGAGTCAAATGTTGACTCAGGTGTTGATCAACATTTTGATCAGGTGTCACTCAACATTTTGACTCAGGTGTCAATCAACATTAACAATCTCCCCCTTTTTGTCTTTCTTCCCAAAACCCGTGCAGAGATAAATCCAAAAACTCCCCATGAAAGCATCAAGATAGTCAGAACAAAGAAAATGGATATCATAAAGATGTTAGTATATAACCAGTCTCAAGCACATCTGCAAGCAAAAACAGAAGATCAAATCTGCAAGCATCTGCAAACAAACACAAAAGTCAGGCACGCAATAAAAACCAGAGAATCTAAAAGTTAGACTCTCAAGTGAGTCGCCTGAAGCTTCCTCTACTATTTCTTGTTATTGTTCAGCTCCCCCTGCAGAAGTTTCCTCCTCAGCAAATCCCTGATCTGCACCACTATCTCCCCCTTTTTGGGAAGAAAGTAAACCCCGAAGAACCTCCCTCTGAGAAATCAGAAAGGCTATGGTGTCGTCCAGACACTTAATTTCTTTCTCCAGGTTCGATGTTGAGGCAGATGAGGAACCAACATTCTGCGACTCAAAATTGGGTGAGTGCGCCATAAAAATTAAGAGAACTGGTAAAAGCTAGGTTAAATTGAAAGAGGAAAAACAAAGAAAGCTTTGAAGATTTGCAGAGATAAACGCAGATATTATAGGATAGATTTGTGCAATGGAGAGATATCCGGCCAAGACTGAGTCAATAAATAGACCAAAACAGAAAAAAGAAATTTTTCACTAGTAAAAAAATAATGAGCGTGCAGTGTAACGGTCAAAAAAATTTCCTTTTTCAAACACCTATCAAATCGTGATTTTAACGGTAAAAGGCGCAGTAATAGGTATGCAATAACGGTCAAACAAATCGTGCAATTGTGGAGTAAAAATCGTGCACATAAGGAGAAAACATAAATCAGATCGAGAACAAATGATACTAACCGTTTAGGGACTTTGATGAGCACATGAACCAAGTGGAGATAGTTGTTCTTCTGTTAACTCTAAATGAGAGATATGGATACTAGACATGGCAGACTAAATATATGTATAGATAAGACCTAAGACACATAGACATAAACGTAAAATATAGCATCATCAAATAGGTTAGTCACAAATGTTGCCCAATATTTGACCCAACATCCTCAAAGACTTTTTCCTTCATTTTCTGTTCGAACACCCTAGACTCATTTTTCTTTCATTTTCTGCTCTTTCTTACCTTTTATTTCCGGTGCACTGCTCTTTCTTGATTGCTTTTCCATCAAGGTTCAAGAAGTTTTTTTTTTTTTCATCAGAGAATACATCGTCACCGCGAATGCCGTGTACCTTTGATTTTTTTATTATTTTTTTTTCAGAGAATACATCGTCACCGCGAATGCCGTGTACCCTTGAAAGTTTTTCAGCTTTTCTTGAACCTGTATCTTGAAAAAGGTCATGAGCAATCGTGTGCAAAAGAATAGAGTCATTTCAGAAAATGGTCCAGGTGAGTCAAATCATTTCAGGAAATCATCACAGAGCATGTCGAAGCAAATATCAAACGAGTAACAACTATATAAGACATATGCTAATGTTGATCCAGATACTGGACCAACATTTTTACTGACATTGACACAAACCTATCGACTTCTTCAGGCTCGAGAACCTTTTAAAGTCTAAGGCTTTAGTTAAAATATCAGCTAACTGACTCTTAGTATCTATATGCTCTATCTTAACAAACTCTTTTTCGACCATATCTCTCAAGAAATGATGCCTAATATCTATATGCTTGGTCCTAGAATGCTGAATAGGATTTTTCGATATATTTATAGCACTCAAGTTATCACAGAACATAAGAACAGACTGACTCTCTACGCCATAAGAACAGACCGACTCAAGTTATGGCACTCAGGTGTTGATCAACATTTTGATCAGGTGTCACTCAACATTTTGACTCAGGTGTCAATCAACATTAACAAAGCTCTTCGAGTAGTGGCAGCGAGCCTATCTTAGTCATCATGTCGTCCCATTGAAGGGTACTGAAAGACAACTTCTTGAGCGATTTCGGGAAAGTGAGGTCTCGAAGCATACTTTCTGTCGTGGGGCCCATGTAGATGAACGAGCAGGCGAATGTCTCGAGTTTTTCGAGGCGGGAAATGTTTTCGAGGGAGATGATCCTCCTTTCATCGAAGTCCTCGCGTCCGCCGTCGAATTTGACCGCCAATTTCTTTATGTTGGGGATTCTTCTAACCAAATCTCCGGCAAAACTGAAGTTTAGTATTGTCTTAACTGATTGAAGGTTCTTCAAGATAGCTGTATTGCCTTCACCTGAAGGATTGGGTAGAACCATGTTGTTTATCTTGATATGCCTCAGTTGAGTCATTTCCCAGATTTCCAGCGGTGCTTTTGCCTCTCTGTGCTCCTCGACGATCAAATACTGTAGATTCCAGAGAAAACAAACGGACGACGAAATGGCGAGTGGACGGTAGTAGCTTAACTTGTCGTTGACCTGAAGGCTTTGCAAGTTTGCAACACGAGAAAAGTCGGCCCCCGAATTCGAGCCCAGAACTTAAACTGAATATTTGTGACTCTTAAAATACGACGACTATGATTATTCTCCCCGCCCATTTTATCGCCGTCTTCGTCTTCAGGAAAATAGGGTTGCTTGTGCCTCAGAATGATGCTCATAAAATTCTCCTTCTTAGCTTCTCTCAAGCATAAATCCCTCATGACGTCATGGATCTTGCAACTTTTTATTTTTCCCTGCCGAGACGATATACGATTGGTTAGAATAAGATTCCTACCAATTAGATCGATAAGACAGTCTTCTGCGGCTTCTTCGAGGCTCTTTCCATTGATTGGTCGAACAAATCCTAGGACAACCCATGATCTCATAAGTTGGTCGACATTAATCGCTTCGTCTTCATGAAAGATTCCCATGTACAAAAAACAAGGTTTCAAATGTACCGGCAAGTCAGTGTAGCTTAAAGATAAAATTTTCAAGCAATTGCCCTCATCTTCCGAATTCACAACCGAGCTTAAATTATCCGCAACATATTCCCAGTAGTCCTGCGTTCTTGGCGACTTTGCTAGATGGCCTCCAATCACGACAATCGACAGAGGAAGTCCTCTACATCTGTTCGCTATAGTCTCTCCGACGTCCTCGAGTTCACGAGGAAAAATTTCTTTTCCAAATGCGCTTTTGCAAAATAAATCCCAGCTTTTAGGTTCGTCTAAGAAATCCATATCGAAGCGATGCGAGCCGATCGACGCAATTTCTGACTCCCTGGTGGTTATCACTATTTCACTACCATTGCTAGCCGGAAAGTAAGGTCTCAATCTGTCCAAGGCGTCTGTGTCCCATACGTCATCTAATATGAGTAGATACCTTGTGCCAAACAAAGACTGGAATAACATAACACCCAAATCGTCTTCGCTTTCTTTACTCAAACTTTCCTTGCTGATCGTATCATCCAAACAGTGAAGAAGCTCTACGATACTTCCGTGTGTATCACAGTCCTTTGATATCGTAGCCCACGCACATATATTATTGAAGTAGTTCTTAATATATGGATGGTTGTAAACCATACGGGCAAGTGTTGTCTTACCAATTCCACCCATACCTGTAATTGCGAATATCTTTCGCTCAGACTTGGGTTGTGAGGTGAGCTTGTCCACGATCTTGATCGTTTTGTCTTCGATACCTATCGCAAAGTCGTCATGATCGGCAGCAGTAGCGGAAGCTGAAGCTGAAGGCGCTAGAGGCATATGAATTCTTCGTTTAGGTCGATGATTATCGCCTTGAATTTGCTTGTTCTGATTATTAATCTCCGCCATCGCTTCTTCTTTTATGATTTCAAAGCCTTCTATTGCCCTTTGAAGGCTTCCTTAGAAGTCGTCTTGATTACGAATTAGTCGCAACATCTGAGTCTCGATAAGGTCTTCTGCAGCATTTGCAACATGATCAATGACATTGCGATGATTTTTCATAGATTCTTGCAAGGATCGGATCTTCGAGCAGACAGAGTCAACTTGTCTCCTGTTATAAGCTGTCCCAGTTTTGACGCACACAAAAAAAAAAAAAGTCGGCGTTAGATATAGAAAGAAGAGATAAGTATTTTTGCACATTTGATGCATAAAACAAAGTAAACTCCGATCATACCTGACAATGGAATCATCTTTGGGTCGAACTTGTATCTCAAGGGGAGCTTATTGTCGTCCATGTTATCTTGGCTGCTATATCTTCGATACTCAACGCAGCAAAGTAGGAAGCCGAAGTTGATGAGAAAGGACGACTTCGATCCATTTCCATTATCCCTTCTTTCGTGATAAGATCATCCAATTCCGTCACCACTCCCTCGAGGCCTCGATACATTTCCTCTACGCATTTGATTCGATCTGCTATGAAAGTCTCCATAACGATGACTACGCAATGTGTTGCATCGGCGATTCGAACCCCCAACAACCCGAGGTCAATGGCGGTACGAGGTTGCTCTAGAAATTCCTGAAAGAAACGGATGTATGAGCTGAGAGACTCGACATGTCCCTCGTCGAGTCGAATCGGTGGGTGTTTCTTATTGCTGTCGACTATGAACTTTGGGAAACAATCATCAATGGACCGTATGCGGCTGTGAAACCAGCTGGAACTCCAAAGGCTGGCCGAGAATTAACTGCTGATGATAAGAAGGGAATCACGTGAAACGCAAAGGCGAAAAACATGCTCGCATGTGCATTAACAAGAGAAGAATACAACCGTGTAAGCTCCTGCTCATCGGCTAAGGATATGTGGGACATGCTTCAAGTTACTCATGCAGGAACCCAATGAGTTGTTCAAGAAAGACTAGCTTTGCTCACTCATCAGTACGAATTGTTTTCAATGGAATCTGACGAGACCATAAGCCAGATGTATGCCAGATTCATGGAAATCATCAACCAAATGTTTTCTCTTGGAAAGAGAGTCCCCGACAGTGAGCAGGTCAGAAAAATACTTAGATCACTTCCACGAGAATGGAATGCCAAGGTTACTGCTATTTACGAAGCAAAGAATCTGGAAGTACTAAGCATCTCCGAGTTGATTGGATCTCTTACCTCATATGAAATGATTCAAGCCTCAATGAACGAGAAGACGCAGAACAAAAACCAGAAGTCTATCGCCTTCAAATCCAACCAAGAAGAATCTGACTCAGACGAGAATGAAGAAGACATGATGAATCAACTAGCCATGCTAACAAAGAGATTTGAGAAGTTTCAACAGAAAAGGAGATTCAAAGGGAACTTCAACAAATTCCAGAATAAAAATAAGGGAATATCCACGTCAGGAAAGAATGGTCAAAAATGTTTCCGATGCAACAAACCAGGCCACTTTGCGCAGAACTGCCCATTCAACAACGATAAGAAGCCAAGGAAACAGAAGGCCATGGTGATGGAAACAAACGATTCTGAAGTTGAACAAAGCGAGGACGAGGATCACGCTTACATGGCTGACGAGGATCAGGTATCTTTTTCTTCCTCCATTGAGAAAATACATATTCTAAACAACTTACATAATGATTGCGAAAGTGCCTCATCTGTTTTTGATATAGAAGAAAGTAAGGAAGAATTATGTGAGTTACTACAAAATGCAGAGAGGAAGATCAAGTCGCTTAATTTATTAACTAAAAAATTGATGAAGCAGCGAGACGATTTAGCTAAGGAAAAACATGAAGCTGATCTAGAGATTTCACGTTTGAAAGGAGAGTTAGATACTGCTAAGAAAGAGGAAGTTCCATGTGACTGCAAGGAATTAGAAAAGAAAAACAGTGACTTATCTAGAGATATCGTTGAACTTAGAAATTCTCTAGATGTAGAAAAACATAAGGTTGATAGACTCCTTGAGGGAAAGCAGAACCTAGATATGTTGTTAAACACTCCTAGGAACATTGGTAGATCAGGAATAGGTTATTGCATTGAAGAAAAGCATGCTGAAAAATCTGTACCTAAGTTTAAGTGTTTTTCATGCGGTAGGAATGGTCATTATTCTTATAACTGTCCTTTAAAGAAAGCAGATAGAGCTAAATATGTTTGGAGACCAAAGAAATCCCCTGGGAATGCCACTGTTTTATCCGATCATAACATGAGATTACTTTTCATGCAGAATGATATCTCACGTGTAAATAGAAGTTATTTCTCCACTAACATGTTAGGACCCAACAGAAATTGGGTACCTCAGAAAAGTATTTTTACCTACAGGTACAAATGAGGAATTCCAGTAAGAAAAACAGGTGGTATCTCGACAGGGGGTGTTCTCCCCATATGACAGTCACGCAGGATATCACATGGTTATGGCACAGACGTCTCGGACATGCAAACATGGAATTGATATCTCACATAACCGATAAGGAATTAGTACGGGGCGTTCCAACTATGAAGTTCACCAAGGACAGAACTTGTCGTGCATGTCAAATGGGGAAACAAACCAAGACGTCCTTCAAACCAAAAAATGTAATATCCACCACCAGACCACTGGAACTGCTGCATCTTGACCTTTTTGGTCCTGTTCAGGTTATGTCATTGCAAGGTAAACGATATGCCTTTGTTATTGTGGATGATTACTCTAGGTACGCATGGGTATTATTTCTTGCACATAAGAATGAAGTACTAGAGAACTTTGCATCATTGCTAAAGAAACTTGAGAATGAACAGGGGAAGAATGCATGCAAAATCCGTAGTGATAACGGGCTGGAATTTGATAGTAGATTATTTGCATCATTTTGTGATAAGCATGGATATATCCTTAATTTTTCAGCCCCCATAACTCCTCAGAAAAACGGAGTGGTCGAGAGGAAAAATAGAGTGTTGCAGGAGATGGCAAGAACCATGTTAAATGAATATGATATTCCTAAACACTTTTGGGCTGAAGTTGTTAGTACTGCATGTTATGTCTCTAATCGTGTTTTTCTTAGGCCTATATTAAAGAAGACTCCCTATGAACTTTGGAACGGTAGAACTCCAAATATAGGTTATTTCCATGTGTTTGGGTGCAAGTGTTTTATTTTAAATGATAGGGATAAAAGAGGAAAGTTTGATTCCAAGGTGGACGAAGGGATATTCCTAGATTACAGCCTTCATTCCAAAGCTTATCGCGTATATAATAAAAGGAAGATGACTGTTCAAGAGTCTATCCATGTTACTTTTGATGAGATTCCTACCACAGATGCTACTGAGGAAGGTATAATTGTGTCTCCTGCAGGTACACAGGTTACTGACAAGGAAGTAAGTGCAATTCCAATGGAAGATGATACTAAGTCAGTGGAACCTGAGACTTCAGACGAACAACAGCGCAGAAAATTCAAACATGCTTCCAGTCATCCCACAGATCAAATCATAGGGAATATCACCTCCGGAATCAAAACGAGAGCAGCTGCACGCAACCAAGATACAGAGGAATCACCTAATGCACTGCTATCCATGGTGGAACCACGGACTATCAATGAAGCTCTTGATGACAAATCATGGGTGATTGCCATGGAAGAAGAATTGTCACAGTTCAAAAAGAGCCAAGTATGGATACTCGTGAAAATACCAAATGGAAAGTTCGTCATCGACACAAAATGGGTGTTCCGCAACAAGCTTGATGAAAATAGTAAGGTGACCAGAAATAAGGCCAGGTTAGTTGTGAAAGGTTACTCCCAGGAGGAAGGTATTGATTTCGACGAAACTTTTTCTCCCTTTAGCTAGACTTGAATCAATACGCATTCTGCTTGCATATGCATGTTTTTAGGGATGGCAAATTCCCCGTGGTGAACCATCCCCGCCGGGACCAGATGTTATTGGGACGGGGAATCCCCGGTCAAAACGGGGATGGGGAGTTGACGGTGATTCTCCGTTGGTGAAAATGCGGGGATGGGACGGGGATGGTATTGATGTTCCCCACCCATCCCCGACCCCGAACCCGACCCCGTTTGAGTCAAACGGTGATTCCCCGTTCCCCGATTATATTTATTAATAAATAAAATAAAATAATACCTTTGAACAAATGATATTTAATGATTAGTATTTTTCTTTTAAATTTTCATATCGTTTTTTAAAAAAATAAAAACTAAAACTTTCGTATCATTTTTTTAAAAAATAAAACTAAAACAAAAAGTAACTCTAAATTAAACATAATAAATACACAATCATTTACTGTAACGATCGATTATTTAAAAAAAATAAAATTAAAACAAAACTCAACCCTAAAAAAATATATATATAGTCGTAGTTTATCGTAATTTCTTTTATTGTGAATGTTTCGTTGTTTTTATTGTCGGCTTTGTCGATGTTACTTAATTTATTTATTTGCTGCAAAAAAAATAAATTGTTGGATATATATGAAAATGGGGAACCCGAATCCCCACGGAGAATCCGATCCCTGAACGGTGATTCCCCATCCCCGAACCAATTCTTCATAAGTAGTGAATTAGCGGGGACGGTATTTGAAATGGAGATTTGGTACGGGGATGGTATGTCCAATACCAGCCCCGAACCCGCCCATTGCCACCCCTACATGTTTTAAAGGGTTTAAACTTTTTCAAATGGATGTGAAAAGCGCCTTTTTAAATGATTTTATAAACGAAGAAGTTTGCGTCGAGTAACCCCCTGGTTTCATAAAAGAAGAGTTTTCAAATCATGTTTTTAAATTGAATAAAGTTTTATATGGTTTGAAACAGGCTCCTAGGGCATGGTGATAGACTTAGTAAGTTTTTGATAGACATGTGATTTACTACTGGAACTATCGATAACACCTTGTTTATTAAATATCAAGGAGATCACATGCTGTTAGTACAAATTTATGTTGATGATATAATCTTTGGAAGTACTAACAATCTGCTTTGTGAGGATTTTTCTAAGTCTATGCAGCAAGAATTCGAAATGAGCCTAATGGGAGAGCTTAACTACTTTTTGGGATTGCAAATTAAGCAACTGGATACGGGAACCTTCATATCCCAGACAAAGTACACCAAGGAATTGCTGGTGAAATTCGGAATGGCTGATTCCAAGGTACTTCCCACTCCGATGCATCAGACCACAAAAATCGATAGCGACGAATCAGGTACATGCGTTGATCAAACAAAATATCGAGGTATGATTGGAAGCCTACTTTACTTAACCGCGAGTAGACCTGATATTATGTTTGTTGTTGGTCTATGCTCTCGTTACCAATCGAATCCTAAGGAATCTCATTTGACTGCTGTCAAGAGCATACTTAGATATTTGAAAGGTACCGTTAATTTAGGACTTTGGTATCCAAATACCAAGGAATTCCCATTAATGGGTTATTCAGATGCTGATTTTGTCGGTTATAGGGAAGATAGAAAAAGTATAAGTGGAACTTGCCAATTACTTGGGAATTCCCTTGTGACTTGGTCTAGTAGGAAACAAAATGTTGTCGCCATGTCCACAACCGAAGCTGAATACATGGCCTTAGGTAGTTGTTGTCAACAGTTACTATGGATGAAACAAACCCTAAGTGATTACGGGTTAGGTTAGGACAAAATTCCTACCTTCTGTGATAGTACTAGTGCCATTAGTATCACTAAGAATCCAGTCCATCACTCTCGAACTAAGCATATAGAGGTCAAACATCATTTTATTCGAGATCATGTTCAGAAAGGGGATATCACCGTGGAATTCGTAGGAACTAATGATCAGCTAGCTGATATCTTCACGAAACCTCTCATTGAAAGTAGATTCTGTGCCATTCGTGATCGATTAGGAATTGTCGAGCCTAAATAGGAAATATGACTTGCTAGTTATCACATTCATATCTTCGATCATGATTTTCTTGAAAATTCCTCTCCAAATTCATTTGATTCTCTCTTCCTTATTTGTTTATTTCCTTCTCATTCATAAGGAAGATATTTTCGCACCCTTTATTTGAATTTCCCGGAAATTGTGCTCACTTTCAGCGAAAAAAATTATTCCTATTTTGATCCCTGATCTTATTCGATATTTCCTTCCTTATCTCCGCGAGATATCTTCAAAATCTCCATTCTATTCCCTAACGGACAGATTCTTTCTTTCAAGGATTTTGAATTTCGAAGTTTTTGAAATCTTTTCCAAATCTGTCAGACGTCACGTCGATATCTTTATGAAATAACTGCTATTTCTCATCCTTATCCAGCAAGTTTTGCTCTTTATAACCTTATTGATCTTCATCTTCTAAAATCATTCAAAGCTCTTCTTTTCGAAAATTATCTCTTTTACTTTACCATCTGCAAAAATGGTAAAGACAAAAGGTGTTGGTTCCATCTCTGATAAAAAACGCAAAGCTCCAGTCACAGAGGAATCTCCTATTTCTCCTGCTGTGAAAGCCACTCGCTCAAAGACAAGCAGTTCTTCCAAAGCTGCCCCTAAGAAAGCTCCGCCGAAGACGAAAAAGAAGGCAAAGGTCGCTCAACCAATTCCTATTCTGCTTCAATCTCCCGAAAAATCAGCTTCTCCACCACCTAAAACTCCTACACCTGTTCCTTCTCCGTCGCATGACAAAGCTGTGTCTCCTGAACATGAAGTCGTACGCCAAGACGTCAGCGACGAGACTGAGAAACTTCTGAAAGAGACGTATGGCAGAGAAGTAAGTTTCTACATGAAGGATGGGAAGAAAGTGTTGTTCAACACCGACAATCTCGAGGAGATCACCGATGAGGTGAAGTTTCTGAACGAAGAAACTAAGGAACGACATGGGAAGCTCAAAAAGAGAGAAGTCGCTCGAGGCAGATGCGTCAACTTCGAAGAACTGGCTGAAAGCAAGGTAGTAACGTGGCTGAATGAGTATGGCTGGGAAAACTTCTTGAGAATCGACAGATCTTTGTATGTAGAAGCAGTGAAGCTGTTCTATGCAAATCTCGATTTCGTGGAAGACGAATCGGACATCACCGTGACTTCATACGTGCTGGGGAAAAGGATCTAGTGGAATCGCAGCAAGATGAATGAAATGCTGGGTGTCGAAGACGAAGGATTATGTTACTTCAATTTTACTGAATGGTGCAGTTCCTATGTGAAACTGCGAGATTGTGTTAAAGCTCTGTGGAATTCCCCTTACAAACCAAAATTCTCAGAAGGCGAAACCTTGAACAAGCTATCTGTCGATCTATTCTTTCTTTACAAAGTACTGCACATGACTCTATGGAGCGCGCGAGTTGGAAATGGAGGCCACTCCACGACGATGAACAACATGAGCATGCTCACGCTTTACATGGTGTCTCAAAATCAGCCTCTCAACTTAGGATACTTCATCCTGAAATACATGGTCACAGCCTTTCAAAGCTCTGATAGGGTCCTTCCCTACGGAATGCTGCTTACTCACCTTCTTGAATCCGAAGGGATCTCACTGCCCAAAGCTTGGGAAGATAGCACTAAGCATGCCGTAGACTTGAGCACGTTGAAGCGAGTTGGTATTCGCTATGATGACCGTAAGGGCTGGTTTAAGACCAGAGATCTTAAGACACCTGTGAAGAGTCCAAAGAAAAGGTCGGGTCGAGAAAGGTATGAGGGAAGCGATGACGAGCAAGGAACGATAGCTGATCTCCAACGGAACTTCATCTGTTAAATGTGATATATGAGCTGTACACGAGATCAATCTATTTTAGGAAAGAATTTCATGAGATATCCGTTTGACTGCATCTTGATTGACTTAAGAATCAGAAGATCAATTATATATCTTTCCTTGTGCGTATTGATTTTCATATTATGGAAAGTAGTTAATTGATTGGGCTTATTATGGTAAGATGATGACTGGAACTATATATGGAATGTGTTTTGAATCGGATGAGATCACCATGCGTGGAAAGTAGTTCCAGTAAAGATGGTAAGAGATCATGCATGACCGTTGTGCTTTATTGGCTTATTCTTGTCATGATCTTATGAAGTTAATGCACGTTATTCTTGAACATATCTTGCATATTCTATGTGCTTAACTTTCCATGTGAAGTGTAGAAGCTATGATTGGCTATAAGAAGATGTTCACTTCACGACAAGGGTAGACAAGACGATTGAGCCGAAGAACGAATTCATTTTTTAGTGTTGAGCGTTAACTTGCGAATTATTCGTTGTTCTGCTAGAGCTTAAATTTGCGAATCCATACCCTTGAGCGATAACCCATAAAACCTTCTGAAAATCTGTCTTCGGACTTGTTGATCGCACAAGGAGGCACGAGTGAAGTCTTCTGCACGTGAAGGAAAGAATCGGTGGATTCGGGGGTCCTTCGGTAGCGAGCTGTGTCCAGTCGGGGAGTGGTGATTCCCAGAGAAACGACGTGGAATGAAACTCGGCGTGTAGCAGCCTAGGTGGTCTAGTGTTCATCGTGCTTCGGTTGTGTAAGGGTGTCAATCATTTTGTAACCATAAACGGTAATATCTTAGTGATTGACTTGAACTCTTGAGGGACAAACCTCAAGGACTGGAGTAAACCCCGGTTGGGGATATAACCAATATAAAAATCATGTCTCACTTTACTTTCTGTCATTTACTTTCTGTGAGACAAACCCAAAACGTTTTCAAACAAAACCACGTGATATCATTGGAACGTTTTTAAAGGATAAGGATATAACATTGATACTGCTCTGTTTTTCAGGTGATAACCATCTTCTGCGGTTTTATTAATATCTTCTTAAAGAAAGAAATTTTCAAAGAAGAAAAGCCATAAATTTTATAAGCCTAATTCACCCCCACATCCCCCCCCCCCCCCCCCCCCCCCCCCCCCCCCCCCCCCTTTTAGGCATATTTTGTACTTCAGTCACTATGAACGTTTGGCTGCCACAAGCCAGTTATCCCTGTGATAACTTTCTTGGCACCTCTAGTTTTAAATTTTGAAGGTCTAAAGGATCGTTAGTCCACCTTTTCAAGATTCGTATTCGTACTGGAAATCAAAATCAAACGAGCTTTTATCATTCTATTTCACACGATATTTCTGTTCTCGTTGCGCTCATCTTAGGACACATGCGTTATTTTTTAATAGATGTGCCGCCCCAATCAAACTCCCCACATGTCTTCCGACTGGATCAAGCCGCCGGAGCGAGCCTTGGATCCAAAAACATAGGCATTGCCCCTTATCCAATTTAGAGAATAAGTGAAATAACATTAAAAATAGTGGTAATTTACTTTCGCCTTTCGACTCTCACTTATCCCACACCTCTCAAGTCATTTCACATAGTCATACTAGAGTCAAGATCAACAGAATCCTCTTTTCCCGTTGATTCCGCCAAGATTGTTCGTTTCCTTAGCTGTGGTTTCGATGGATAGTAGACAGGGACATTGAGAATCTCATTAATCCATTTATGTACGTCACTAATTATATGACGAGGCATTTGGCTTAATTAAGAGAGTCATAATTACTCCCGTCGTTTATCAGTGTTTCGTTGAATTTCTTCACTTTGACATTCAGATCACTGGGCCGAAATCACACCGTGTGAGCATCCCGCAAGAACCATCACAATGCTTTGTTTTAATTAAACAGTCTGATTCTCATGTCCGTACCAGTTTTGAGTCGATTGTTTGATGCCTGCGGAAGACCCTCGAGGGAGTCGTTCCCAGTCCGTCCAATGGTCGGCACGCAACGACCGTCTCTCACCACGAGAGCAGCTCGAGCAGTTTGCAGGCGACGGATCAGAACAGGGATCTCGTGCCCAGCCATCTGAGCAAATCCGTTTTCCGAGGTTACGGATCTATTTTGCTGACTTTCCTTGCCTACATTGTTCCATCGACAAGAGGCTGTTCACCTTGAAGACCTGATGCGGTTATGAGTTCGACCGAGGGCGGACAACACTTGATCCTACGAATTTTCAATTTTCAAGGGCCGTCGGGGCACATCGAACACGGCGCGACGTGTGGTGCTCTTCCGACTAGGGTTGCAAATGAATCGGATTTTTTTTGTTCGAAAATTGAGATTCGAATTCGAAATATTAGAATATCAAATCCGAATAAGAATATGTTTTCCAATTCAAATAATTTTAGAATACGAATACAAATATCACAATATTCAATTCGAATATTCGATTTGATTCGTAAAAACTAAATATAAATATTAATATTCAATATATAATTGAAATGTAATATATTATAATTCAATATATATATATATTTATTAAATAAAACATATTATAATTCAACATATATTTGAATATAAGATACTATAATTAAATATATATTTTAAATAAAATATTATTTTTATTTTTATTAAATAAAAAGATATAATAATAAAATATAAATTTGAATGACAATATTCGAATATTCGATTCGATATTCGAATGTCATAATCAAATCGAATTCAAATCGATTTTTAGTATTCGAACAGTATTCATATTCGAGTTCGAATTCGAAATTTGATATAAAATATGAATAGAATATCATGATATTCGACTCGATTCGATTCGTTTGCACTCCTACTTTCGGCCGTGGCCTCTACCTCCGGCTGAGCCGTTTCTAGGGTGGGTGGGCCATTAAACACATGATGCGAATAAATAAAATCTCATCTCAGGCAAAACAGAAAAAGAAATTCACTTGTCCACAACATGATAATAGCATGAGTCACACCACAATTCAACAAATAAATACCGTGAACTATATATCAACATCACACACAGACAATAAAGGCGCGCGCACACATACACATAATTGTTGCTTCCGGTGTAGATCGCCTGGTCGGTGGCTGCAAAACTTCGAACAATCTTGTTAGCGTGAAGTCGAGGCACGTACTACGTACGCTGTCCGTAAGACGTTATTGCTCCGTATTTCAGTGCTTCGGGTTTACGCAATCCGTCCCGAAGATACAACGATTTCGGAATTTTGATCGTTGCACAACGAACCAAAATTTTCGGCGAATCTAATCAAAGACTCGGGTTTTTCTTGCTTTTCTTAACTCTAGGACTTGAATGCTCTATCTTCTAATGCAGGGAGTGAATTGAATATTTTTTTCAATGCTTCTGGGGGCTATTTATAGGTTTTCAAGTGACCTGGGGCGAATCTGCAAAGAGTTGCAACTTCTGGGCAGGGGCTGGTTTGTGAATAGTCACAACTGTTGGCTATTTAGTCAGATTTAATCTGAGCCGTCAGATCTGGATCCAACGATCGAGATCGCACCCCATCTGATGCGACCCATCGGACCGAACCGTGGGTTTCGGGTCGGGTCGGGCATCCCGATTCGTGACCCATCGGATCGAGATCGCACCCCATCTGATGCCTCTCTCTATTCGTGAACCGATGCGCCCATCGACCCAACGAGTCGATCCACCTCATCGTCGTCTCACGTGGCGCCGCGTCAGCACCACGTCGTCCTTCTCGCCTATGTGTCACCGACACGTCATCAAGCCCGCCACGTAACCAATACTGACGCGTCATCGCCACACTACGTGCCGCGTGGACGCACGTCATCGCCCCACCTTGCCACCTAGACGACACGTCACCACCGGTGCCACGTCACCACCGGTGCCACGTCACCGGAGCATAAATTTAATTCCGGGTTTGGGCTTAGGCTTACGGGCCGCGCGCATGGGCTCGGGTTCGGGCCCTTGAACCCATCTCCTTGGGCTCACCACTTGTTTGATGACTTATGATGTGTATCTATATATATAGTGGAAAAATTTGAGGTGTCCAATGTGAGACTTTTGATCCCCTCTTTTACACCATCATCTTATTCATTAATATTTTTGGGCCGAGATTAAAAATTAATTTCGCATTCACCCGATATTGATATTGAGCAAATTAATATTCGATAGATTCCTCTCGAAACGTAGATTATGAATCTTTCATCAATTTCAAGTTTCGATTAACGACGGCATCTCGATTTAATAAAACCGATATGTTTTTTACATTTGGGCCAATTACCCACTTTTGGGCCAGGCAAAAACCCAACAATAATTACCAATAAACTCAATTGTCCACAACATTATAATAGCATGAGTCACACCACAATTCAACAACTACAATTAAATACCGTGAACTATATATCAAAATCACACACACGCACACACATACACACACACACAAACAAATATATATATATATATATATATATAATTAACATGGAATATTATTGATCATCATCGAACCCAAGCCACAGAGTCAATCTCATCCCTTGCTTTCTTGTACAGCTCAAGCCTCTTAGCACACTGTTGTCTCCTCTCCATCAACGCAGGGTCCTCATCTAACAGCTCAGACAGTTGCTTTCCCTACGACGTCATCAAAACGTCAAACCATCGGAAAAATAAACGAATTTTTTTTAAATATTTCCTCTACGAATACCTCTTTCTTCCCGATCTGCGCGTAAAAGTAGTTGAGCAGATTCTGCTTTGCCTCCTTCACCTGACAGTATACTACTGCCTTGGGAATGGACAGCCTCAGAGTCTCCGAGACCATGTTAATGTAAGAAGACACGTTCGACCCGATTCTCCTGAAGTGCGTCTCGGCATAGTATCGGTCCGCCGGGTTGTTGTTCGGAGCTTGCGGGGGGTTGTTGTTCCCGGTCTTGTCGACCATCTCCTGCGGAAGCTTCCGGAAGAAGTCGACGGTCAGATAGGAGGACTCCATGTCGACCAGTCGAACGACGGTTTTCTTGCCCTCCTCTCGGAATCTCTCCAGGGATTCGTAGGCTGCCCCGGCTATCGTGGACTGAAGAGATGGAAATCGTTTTAATTCCTGCACGAATTCACATAAAATATTATTATTATGATATTGGTTGCTAATAAAAATGAGAAAAATGGAACCGAGAGTATTGTAGTTACTAGCTAATACTCTTGGCAAGGTTTGAGGTGTCGATACTCACTTGGCACTCAGCCATTGATTTCCTTACAAGTTCTTTCAGGACAAAGTGAACCTGTAGCACGTAGTTTGTTTTACTTTTATGTCAGTTGAAAGGCTTAGACAAGTCCAAAAAAAAAAAGCCGATTTTTTTGTGTTTTTTACATATTTGTAATGAAGAAACTTACAGCGTCAACAGAAGCTTCGGCAGGCCCACGGAAATAATTAAGCGAGCCCTCGATAAGACGACGATAGCCTTGCTCGGGAGCAATCAAGTGGGGTTGATAACCATCGGCTTCGGAGACTATTTTCTTGACGTTTTGAACCGATAAGTGTCGGTCAAACGGGAGTTTCCTCAATGCCGCGGGAAGCTGATTATCGAAAACTCCGTATATTCGATCACCTCCAGGTCGCCTTTCAAAATAAATTAATAAAATTAATTATTATTTTTTATGACAAAATCATGTGGCTCCATTTTATCAGAACTTTGACCGTGATAAAATCAGGCCATTGAGAAGTATTGTTGTTTGGTACCTCAGATATAAGAAACATCGAGGAAGAATGAGCAAGAGTGTTATAAACATGTACGTACCCTCCATCGAGATGCTCCTTGAATATCTTGTCAAAAGCACGGCAAAGTTCCAAGATGGTATATAGCTGAGCCTGTGATACAAGTTTTCAGTTGATGTATGCGTTCAAAAAATAATAAAAATAACACATCAAGCAAACATTTTAAGTTTTTAAACATGGAATACTACAAGTGAATTATGATCAAGATAAAGAATGGATAAAGATCACCCACCCCGGCATCAACAGCAATTGGCCTACCCATATGGTCCATCTCAGATTCCAGCTCATCGATGCTTTTGTTAATCAAGGAAGTGATGCTTGGTATTCTTGCTTTGATTACAGATTCCAAGTGCTTAAATATGAAATTAAAAATTAGTAAAATAATCCTTATGATTATGAGCAAACAACAAACCCTATACCATTGAGAGAAGCTTCGCGAGATATTCAGAGCCCATTTTACTTGCCAAGTGACCATAATCAGGACTCGTAGCAAAATATTCCCGCTCCTTTCTCCTGGCAGCGATCATGTCCACGTTTTTGTTGATATCTGCTTGTGAACGGTTCACGATACCTACCCATGGTTGTTGTAGACGATATGCTCTTCCTTCTAGAACCTATAGTTGAGAAGCATTATAGAAAACTGTATACACCGAGATATATTGTATATATATATATATACAGAGAGAGAGAGAGAAGAGGGAGAGAGGGAGAGAGATAGAGAGGGAGAGAGGGAGAGAGATAGAGAGGGAGAGAGGGGTCATACATCAAGTGCATTAGTGCCTTTGTCCATTAGATCCAGTTTTGTCACAACACCAAATGTGCGTTCCCCTAAATGAAATGAGTGAAATATAAAGGCGAAGTAACATTTGACAAAGCATATCTTGTTCGAGAATAATTTTATTTTTATTCAGTAAGATCTTAAATCATTACTTTACCTGATGGATCCACTTCCCTAGCAAGTTTAATAGCATCCGAGGTTGCAATATCTTGATTTGCAGGAGATATTGCCAGTATGATGCAGTTCGGCTGTTGTGGAGTAATGTTGTCAGTTTTGAAGTGCAGCGTAAGGACAATAAAATAAATCAGTCAATTAGCTCTGAACTGGAAAAGTCCAGAAAAATGATCAAATAGAAAGCTTAATTAATATCAAGGTATTATTCTAGTTTATTAATTACTTTATGTTATTTAATTATATTAGATGTATATTGTATCGGTTGCTGCTGTTCATCTATTTAAACTATATAAATTATCGTGGGAGTAAATAAAACCATTTTTTGTTTACCTTTTCAACATATGAACGAACCATGCTCTCGATTTCTTGGACAATACCTTCAGGTTGTCCCTCTGAAAAATAATATTAGATGCCTCAATCGAAACACAGTGTCGTATCAACTGAGATATTTGCAAGCAGTAAGAAAGGGGCCACATTGAACTCACCAACGGCAACTTTCGTTAAACCAGGAAGATCAATCAGAGTTAAATTGACAACTGTAAGAAAAAGAGTCAAATGCATCAGCAGATGAAAGTAATCGCGCAATTCTATACTTGCTTCAATAATTGCTTATATTATACAACAGAGAAAAAAAAAACCATCATTGCCATACCATTGGGTGAATAGATACTAAGGTGAATTGGCACAGGAGATATCTGTTTGGTCTTTCCCGTGATTCTCTCAGTTTCATCTTCAATTTCTTTGCGAACCAACGCTGCATAGTGTAATGAAATCATGTCAATCTATTGCAACAAGTGCAAGTTACTATTGCTAAAACTGGTCGATGACAGATCACATACAAGCTTTTGGACTTCAACTTTTCTAGCTGTTACTTATGAGAGTTTTCATCCCAAAGGCAATAGGAGTAGCCTTATACACACACACACAGTACACATACACACACACATGTTGAGCAACATTCTTTTCCCACACATTTTTTGGCAATAGGAGTAGCCTCACACACACACACACACATGTTGAGCAATTGTCTCTTTCTCAGACGTTCCATTTTGGCAACTGGAGTAACTCTCTTCACACACACACACACACAGAGCAATGTTCTTTTACCATGAAATTTCATTTGTTATTACAAAACACTTTTCCGAGATGCTCCAAACAAACAAATGGCCACTGAAACAACTTGAAACGCAGCAATTAACAAAGAAGCAGGCATTTCATTCGTTATTGCAATCACTGAAAGTACCGAAAAGTAGATTGTACGCACAGAAATCAGTGAATCGCCTCCTAGGTAAATGCCCAAACTCTGCATACTCTTGTTGCCCTTCTTCTAGTTTCTGCAGCTGCAACACTAATGGCCTCCTCGTAACGATGCCTAATATACAAAATTTAGAACAAATAAAAATCATGAAAAATCACACAGTCTTTTCCTATTAATAAAAATCGAATTCATCTCCGTATACAGTAATACTGACCCGAGCCTCGAGGAAGAAAATCACGGCCAACTATGCTCTCCAGCACCGACGACTTCCCCGAACTCTGCACTACCAAAACCCAGAAAGAGAATAAATAGTAAGAATTTAGAGAAAAGCTCCTCGTCTCACAGCTAAATCATAAGCTAATCATACGCTACTCGATAATCTATTTCAACACGAGTTAATCAAAACAAGAGAAAATCTATAATTGATATTAAGACAGCTCATAGCTGACCTGGCCACCGACGACGGCGACGGAGGGCAGAGCATCCCAGAGAGAAGAAAACGCCTGGTCTCCACCGCCGTAGTCGCCGAGTGCGGTGCAAGCTCTCTGTATCCTGTTCACCAGTCCGATCAAACTTTCCATTGTCGCCATCTTACGTCAACAAAGACTGAAGAGTCGACAGCGTAATCTGAAAGTATGATAGGAAATTTAGGGCTGAATTGGACTGAGGAGAGTGAGAAGCGGCGAGGAGAGAGAAAATTTTGAAGTTTAATTGCAAGAAAATAAGAAAACAACAAACTGTGATTCTATTCGGTTTTCTACCACTGATGATGCTGATAAGGGGTTATTTAAGTAAAAGGCATTTGACCGGATCAACCTTTAAAAAATAGACCTCAAGTGTAAAATGTCTATTATACCTTTACTAATTGGACCCCACAAATAAATAGTTATGTTAAAAGCAAAACCTCTAATTAAAACATATTTTTTTTCTAGTAATATATATCTTGCTCCATGGTACCCCTTATATATAACATGGTACCCCTTATATATAGCATGGTACTCGAGGTACCATGCTCCATGATACCCCTTATATATAACATGGTACCCCTTATATATAGCACGGTACCCGCATGGTTGCTATATATAAGGGGTATCATGCGGGTACCGTGATATATATAAGGGGTACCATGAGCATGGTACCCCTTATATATAGCACGGGACCCCCAATGTTGTATAACAGAGGTCTCGTGCTATATGTAAGGGGTACCATGAGCATGGTACCCATTATATATAGCACGGGACCCCCAATGTTGTATAACATAGGTCCCGTGTAAGGGGTATCATGGACTCATGGTACCCCTTACATATAGCATGGTACCCTAATGTGCAATTGAAGGTATCATGAAAATGACCAAAATACCCTTAAAATTGATCAAGTCAAATGTCATATTTTAAAGAGAAGGCTATTTTTTTAAAATTGACCAAGTCAAAGGCCATATTTTAAAAAGACCCGCGGATAATTGCTGCCATCCGATTTTTTATTTTTTATTTTTAAAAAATATATATATATGCTTTGATACAAAATAATAAAATATGATTAGTTTGTTAAAAGGAAAATATAATTAGGATATCATTATTTCATTAAAGGGAGATCGCAATCTTAAAGAATGAGTCGTAACTCGGCTTGTCCAATTTAATTTACACTTTATTTTATATATAAAGTCATTGGCCTGCCTATGTAATCAAGAATTTTATTTAGTGGTGTACGTTGATGAAGTTTGGTATAATTGTTACAGGAATTTTATGGTCCTCACCTTTTGTGAGGGCATCAGTTGATGTGGCACTGATTCGTGCCATACAACGTGTCACATCAACATCAGAGGTAATGTGACATTAGTTGACACATAGTAGGTGTTATTAATCAACATATCTGATGCTGATGTGACATGTTGACGCCTTATGTCGCACCCGAATTGTTATATTGATGTGTGTCACGTCAACATATCGCATCAGCATCAGATATGTCGATTAATGACACCTTACCTCTGATGTTGATGTGACACGTTGATATAACACGAATCAGTACCGCATCAACTGCTACCCACTCAAGGTGGCTAACATAAGGTGAGCATTATAAAATTCTGCATCGCTTTTATATGCTAGATTTATTTTTAGGCAAGTTGATTAAACAATATATATATATATATATTTGAAGAGCCCATTTATACCGTTTTCAAAATTTTTAAAATTTTATTTAGTGTGGAGTGGACCACCGAGATGTGTGGCTTTTGTGGTGGGGTTTGTAGTATATAAAAATTTAAACTTTTGAAACATTTTAAGGGGTGAAGTAAATTTCACCACATATCAAATTTTGAAAGAGAAATGACATACAAAATTTTGGCATTCACGTCTATTTTTATTATATATAAATGCTCAGAGGGGTATGAAAATTGTAATGTCAGGACAATTATTGCTTTTGCCTTTTTATTTTTTATTTATTTTACTAATTTGATTAAATACCATTTTACCTTTTATAATTTTATTTATTATAATATATCCTCATAAATTAATATTTCTTTTTATATACTTAGAAATAATACAAAAATGAATTTAAAATTATAATTTCATATACTAAAACATTAAGAATATAACTAATTTAAAGTATAAAATAATATTATAGATATTTTATATTATATCACATGCATCAGCCTGTGGATAAAGAGTACTATATAAAGACTCAGCAACTCAAGTAACCACCTTTGGTATATCACTTAGTGCTCGTATGGTACGCTTAATTATATTTAGGAGGATTTAAGTAAGTAAGATTTATATAAAACTAATTAATGGGTATAAAATGAAATGTGTGTTTGGTTAGTGAATTACAATAACTCATCTAAGAGGTGTATTTATCAAAACCCGTATATATGGGTTTAAAGCTGTTATATAAATTCATGTTTTATATAAACTCACGTACCAAACATACCACAAATTAGGGGCATAATTGTATCCTTATTATTTTTTATTCTAGTTATATCCCACAAATTAATTTTTTATGTATAAATAATAAACATTTAAAATCAACATCTATTAAACTTTTAAATTAAAAATAACTCTTAAAATAAAAAATAATATATATTTATATATTAAAGCACACGCATCGAGTGTGCTTAAAATACGTACTCTAAAAAATTTCTTGACATCTTAGAGTATTTTAATTATTTTTTAATTTTTACGCCTAAAAATATATGTATTTTCTGGTCATATTTTTTTATAACCAACACTAGTAATTGAAATGAATACTATTATAACAGATAAAATACACCAATAAATTATCATAATAAATGCTATAAATTATCGTAATATAGGCTCAAAATAAAGTCAAACATTATGGTAAATATTATCTTATCACATATCATAGTCGTAGTTTCAATAGTCGAATCCAAGTCTATCCACATGCTCAAACTCGACTGCACCCAGAGGCCGAGCCTATCAATGTTGTGACTTGTGAGTGGTGTCCACCTAATTTGACCACATATCCTTTATATTTTTTAAAAATTTCATTGGGGTCCTTTTAGTTTATTTTAGTTCAATTTTAGTCTAATATAAAAAATTTATGTATCTATTATTGATAAAAAAAAAAAAAGATCAGTGGGGTCCAATTAGGATTGCAAATGAATCGAGTTTTTTTTGTTCGATTCGAGATTCGATTCGAAATTTAAGATTCGAATTCGAAATATCCGAATATCAAATCCGAATAAAAATAGTATTTTTGATTCGAATAATTTTTGAATATGAATAAAATATGACAGTATTCGATTCGAATAATTATAGAATATTCGATTCGAATTATATAAATAATTTAATATATTATATATATAAGTTATATTGGCCCAATAAATAATAAATTCACAATATTAATATTCCATATATAATTGAAATGTAATATATTATAATTCAATATATATATTTATTAAATAAAACATATTATAATTCAATATATATTTAAATATAAGAAACTATAATTAAATATATATTTTAAATATAATATTATTTTTATTTTTATTAAATAAAAA
The DNA here is from genome assembly GCA_028392965.1 of Lindernia subracemosa. Taxonomy (NCBI): domain Eukaryota; kingdom Viridiplantae; phylum Streptophyta; class Magnoliopsida; order Lamiales; family Linderniaceae; genus Vandellia; species Vandellia subracemosa. The sequence continues at coordinate 4,049,430 of JAQPCC010000005.1, forward strand.
ATTATTATAATAAAATATAAATTTAAATTATAATATTCGAATATTCGATTCGATATTCGAATATCATAATCAAATCGAATTCAAATCGATTTTTAGTATTCGAATAGTATTCGTATTCGAATTCGAATTCGAAATTTGATAATAGAATATGAATAGAATATCGTGATATTCGACTCGACTCGATTCGTTTGTAACCCTAGGTCCAATGACCCTACTCGCTCCCATGTGGCTCCGCCACTTGACTGCACCAACCTTAATCAAATACATGGATACAAGAATTTAAACTATTGAAAACCAATCCACAACCTACCTAAATTCTCGAATCCATCACGCATGGAACAACACCAATCATCATCAAACTTCCATACCGAAATAAACAACTATGCACACAAAGCACATAAACACGAGAGTTTTGTGAGGCAAAAGAAATCATATATTGGAAAAAAAATGGATGATTAATTTATACGGAACGAGTTAGGCTGCACGAACCCCAAAGTTGTGAAAAATATTTGAAGTAATTGGAAATGGTCGTGACAGCCAGTATCTTTTGTAAATCACTAATTGAAATACATTCACAATATGCTCTTTCTAAGAACTAGTATTTTAAGCACACTCGATGTGTGTGCTATCATATATAAATATATAATTAGTTTATATGTATTTAAAATATTTAATTGATAAAATTATAATTTAAAATGTAATTATATATTAGTTTTAGGTATAAAAAAAGATTAAGTTGATTTTTAAGGATATAAATATAATAAATTTAAAATCTGAAGGTAAAATGGTAAATATATAAATTAAAATCAAAATAAGGGTAAATTAGTAATTAATAATTGAAATTGACTATCACGGCAGTTACTATCATGTCAAGGATAATCACAATGGTTGATTATAAATAAATTTAATGGCCCAGATTTAAATAGAAGGCCACACCATTAAGCCCCTTAGCCTTTATTATAAAGGTATAGATACTTTTATTCGAGTTTTCGTCATATAACTTTTCAACTTCTTCCACTATCTAAGCTATTCGAAAACTGACTGGCACATTTTGGTGTGCATACTAAATATGGATTTGGATTTTGGAGATTTAATTATTATGTGCATACTAAATATGGATTTGGATTTTGGAGATTTAATTATTATTATTATTATTTTAATTAGTATTTAAAGCAAAAAAAAAATCGAGTTGTGCCCATATCTTACTATAAATGGACAAGTTCATAAATGCCAGCGATCTTCCCCATACCGCATCGGCGCTGAGCTGCGGACCGGTCAACTATGTTTATTTATTATTTATTTATAATTTTATGGCTAAATTGCATATAACTCATCCGTGGTTTAAAATATAAACACAAAAACTCCTATAGTTGATAAATAGCGTAAAATACCCTCGTAGTTTATTTAATCATGCGCTCCTTGTCATTTTTACCCCCTAATTGGGAGGTTCAATGCTATGTTTTAGACACCATAGGGGGTATTGTGCTAAGTTTTAGACACTACATGGGAGTTTCATGGAATAAAAAAAAGCACAGGATAGTAATGCGCATTTCAGTATATCCACATGGGATATAACATAATTTACCCTAATTTTATTTGTTATTATTTAATTTATTAAAAAAAATTTAATTAAAAAAAAAAACTTTTTATGGGCATTCATTCAATAGCATAAACAGTTTCCAATGGTCCACCCAACTACCACACAACCAGGACTGAAGTTCAAAATATGCCTAAGAGGGGGTGAATTAGGCTTATAAAAATTATGCTTCTTCTTTCAAAAACCTTTTCTTTGAAACACGTGATAACAATGCAATCTCTAAGATATATCCTACGAACGATTAAGTATCTACGTGATCACTTTGAAACCTTGAAATCATTTTTGGAGTTATCTCCTTGGTTTTAAAAAGGTTTTTGGCTATGTCTCACAGAAATGTAAATGACTGAAAAAGTAAAGTGAAACAGAGATTTTTATAGAGGTTATATCCCCAATTGGGGTTTAATCCTCTCCTTGAGGTTTGCTCCTCAAGAGTTAAATCAATCACTATTGTGTTACCGTAGTTGGTCACCGTAGTTGGTTACAATAATGATCGACAGCCCTTTACACAACCGAAACAGGAATGAATACTAGTCACCAGCTAGGTTGCCTCACGTCGAGTTTCGTTCCACGTCGTTTCCCTGGAAATCACCACTCCCTGACTGGACACAACTCGCTCCCGAAGGGCCCCCGGATACACCGATCCTTCCCTTCACGTGCATGCACACTTCACTCTTACTTCCTTGTGTAATCACAAGTCCGAAGACAGAATAGATGGTTTCAAATGGTGGAATTACTATGGTATCTCTCGGATTCACAAGTGTAAGCTCAACGGCAGAAGGATATCACCAGTGGAAGCTCGACAGCAGAATAAGATCGCAAGTGTACGCTCAGCTATATGAAATTCGTTTCTTCTGCACTCTCTGTCTTAAACTCGATATTCTAAGTGTTGTTCTTTATATAAGCATCGAATGGTCAACACTTCACATGGAAAGTTAGTTTCAAATAATATACCAATTCGGCACACAATCCATGCATTTATCGAGAATCAACATTATCTTAATCATGCCAAACATATAATATCACAACGGTCATAAGATCAATTAGCATGATTCATTTCCATATATATTCACAGATTTCAGCTCAGGGAATAATTTACCATACATATGTGGTTTCATCTAAAGTCAAATCGGTGCATATCTTTCCGTGTAGGGAGATCTCAATCAGATCAGAATATTCCATATATAGTTCCCATCGAGTAACAGATTTTCCATATATAGCACAACAGATTTCCATGTATGTCACAGAATGATATTCCATATATAAAGCACACGGAATTTCCATATATAAGCACAATGCCACATACATCTTATCAAGGACTACTTCCCATATATTCCATATAGAGCATAACGACTTTCCATATATATCTCATGATGATATTCCTATGTTACGAGCAAGATATCAATGGAATTTCAGTGATTTCAATTATATAACAGTTAAGCACAAAATCACATATTCGATACTCAAATAAATCAGCAACATTAGAGCGCATTATATCTAATATTTTCACCTACTTAAACATGTATCAACATTACATTCGAATTGCTTAAGTTATAGACCTTATTGCTTCTAATTACATGTGATCATCAAAACTCTTAATATAAGACCAAAAAGGTCAACAACGACCATTTAAAAACGCCAAATTGCTTCCAAACTTGTCAAACAATTGGATTCATCTCAAGTAATTTTAAAATTTTCTTATTAATTAGTATTTAAAGCTTTTATTTTTTTTTAAAAAAAAATAAAAAATAAAAATTCCAGCTTTCTTACTATATAAATGGGCAGTCTGTTCATCTTCCCCTTTGACGAAAGAGAGAGAGTGAGAATGGCATCGGCGATGAGATCAAGCATACTCCGCCACATGCGGTCGTCGTCGACGATCATCTTTCCACGCGCCGCCGCAGTCAGAACGACGATGTCACCCACGCAGACGGCCGCCTTGACAGGCAAGGAGATATTGATGGCTCTTGAGGAAGAGTTCGACATGGAAATTCCAGTCGAGGTGGCTCATAAGTTATACTCTTGCCCACTTGCAGTCCAACACATTATCTACAACAACAAGAAGACGACCATCTCTTCTGCTTGAGTGAGGATCATCTTCTTTGCTTCTTTCAGTTGAATAAATGCAATAGTTGGAGTTTATTAGATATGGAAATGCTTCATTCCAACTCATGATGGTATATGTCGAAGAGGAGAATTACTTCGGTTTGCTGACAATATTAAGATCTTCAATAATGATGTTTCTTATTACTATTATCAAATAATTAACGTGTGTGGTTTAAACAATACTTTTGGTTAACTTATTATTGATAGATTTGAAATTGTTGATGATATTAATATTGTTAAGATATGTTGGATAAATATTGATTAGAGTGTGTTTGATGCAATTAGTTGTAATAGTAAGTATAAATATGAGATTAGTGTTGTATTGTAGAGCACACACCGGGTATTGGCTTGAGATCCTCTATTCCACTTTTAATATTTCACTTCGTATTCCAACTTACGAAAATCGTTACACCTTCCTCCGTCCAGTGTTAAAACATCCGTACACATCATTACACCCATGAATATTATTATACCAGTTGTTTAAATTAAAAAAAAAAAGATCAATAAATATTTTAATATATAATACTGATTTTTTCTACACCAAAGTAGAATTTTTTTTATTTAAACAACTGGTATAATAATATTTATGGGTGTAATGATGTGTACGAGTGTTTTAACACTGGACGGAGGAAGGTGTAACGATTTTCGTAAGTTGGAATACGAAGTGGAATACAAAAACTGGAATAGAAGATCCCAAACCCCATGTATTAAAAAGATTTCATACTTAACATCTTTTTAATTTTTTCTTCACAAGTTTTATTATATGGTTCACTTGACAGTGACATATATATGAAATTTTCCAATCAATTTCAGTTGTCTGAAAATTCAGGTCCACGAGATGAGTGTTCAATTAAGCTAAAAAAAATCCCTTTATGGATTAAAGCAATATGGGCGTATGTACTGTAATTGTCTCGGTGAATATTTATTGAAAGAAGGGATATAAAAAGATCTAACGTGCACGTGCATATTTATGAAAAGATATTGAAGTGAATTTATTATCATTGCAGGTTCTATTAGTAATATTTACATAATTTGAACTCTTGAAGAGTTATCAAAAGCTGATAATTGTTTGAAGAAGTTTGAAGTGAAAGATCTTGGCAAATGAAATTTTATCTTCGACTGTAAATTGAATATTTAAAGAATGAGATATTTGTACATCAACAGTCTTATACGAAAAAGGTATTGAAAAGATTTTACATTGATAAAACTTATTCATTGGATACTCCAATGATTGTTCGATCTTTAGATGTGAATAAAGATTCGTTTATATCTCGTGAAAAATGATGAATAACTACTTGATCCCGAAGTATCATACTGCAGTGTTATTGGAGCACTAATATGTCTACGAGTCATATGCGACCTGATATAGCATTCGCTGTAAATTTATTGGCGAGATATAGTTCGTCACCCGCTCGTATACATTGGAATGAAGTTAAACGGATTTTTCGATACCTTCAAGGAACAACTGATATGAGGTTATTCTATTCGAACGAATCAAAAGCAGATTTAATTGGATATGTAGATATTGGTTTTCTATTCGACCTACATAATGCTCGATCGCAAACGGGTTACTTAATTACATACGGCGGAACTGTTATTTCACGATGCTCAGTTAAAAAAAGTTTAACGGTTACTTCATCTAATCATACAGAAATTTTAGCAATTCATGAAGTTAGTCGATAATGTATTTGATTGCGATCAATAATGAAGCATATGTAACAAACTTGTGGGTTATTATTGAAAAACATACTTCCGACGATCTTATATGAAAATAATATGACATGTATTGCTCAATTAAAGGAATGATGTATTTCACCAAAACTTTTCGTTACACGCTATTTAAAGAATAATGGTGATATTGATGTACAACAAGTGCGATTAAATGAAAAGCTTGTAGATTTATTTAGAAAGCAACTCCCTCAATAATTTTTAAAAGATTGGTATATTCAATTGGAGTTTGAAGACTTCAAGATTTAGAATGATATCATCATCAGAGGAATTAAATACGTGTTAACTTTTTTTCATTTCATTGACGTTTTTCCGATTTGGTTATCCCAATAAGGTTTTTTATGAGGCAACAATTGAAAGTGTATCAAAAGAATTATTTACTTTTTTTTTCCTTCACTAAATTTTTATCCCACTAAATTTTTCTTAGTAAGTTTTTAACGAGGCATATTCTTTGAAAAAATTCGAGGGGAAATATTATAAAATTATTAATAAATGTGGATGCCTTAAATAATAATATTTTTGTTAAATTATTGATAATTTGGAATTATTGTATTATATGATGATAAATTAGTTGGATGATTAATGTATTAATATTGTTAAGATATGTTGGATAATTGATTAGATTGTGTTCGATGTAACTAGTTGTAATAGTAAATTTTTTGTGATATAAATTGATGATTGATTTTGTATTGGAAATTACACCAAGATATTGAAATATTTTATCTCTCTAATCTATCTCTCTCATATTATATTATCCTAATAATCATAATATAACTATAAATATAATAAAATAATCTTAATATAATATTTAATCACAATTAATATTTTTATAATAATTACTTCATTTTTTTTCCTAACTTTTTGTTACATGGTACATAATATTAGATCAAAGCGGGATAGATCTGTATTCCTTAACCTCAATCACATTAAAGAAGGCTTATACGATAACACATATAAACTTTTGCTGAATAAAAATCATACCTGAAAGTCCCGTAGCGTTTCGTACGGATTTAATACAAGATCCGAGTTTCTAGATCTTTTAAGTACGAGTACGTAAAATCTTAAGATCGGAGAAGATAAGAACCTTGAAGAACTGTATATAATAGTCACTAGGGTTTTATGAGAGTGACGACTCTGATTGTTTCATGTACTACACTTCGGGAGCATACTCATAGATATATAGATGTCATAATTGACTTGTTCGCAAATATGCCCATCATATACCTATGTTTCAGTCCCTAGAAATTCTACACAATTATTAATTAGTCCCACGGTCCTTATTTAATTACGAGAGATCCCTTTAAATTTAATTGATCACTGAATAGGTCTTTATATATAAGACATATTTATATGTATATATATATATATATATATCTTTATATGTGCGTGGTTGTTGAGTTGAGAACTTGAGACAAAAGTTCATTTTATGCATGAATCTATTTTAAAATTGTCTTATCTTTAGGGAATTGTGTGTTAAATTAATTTTTTTTCTTGCCAGTATTTATCTCTGCTAAAGGTTACAATTTTCACTATGTTACGACTAAGTTAAGTTTGATGCGAATCTAAACGTCAATATCAATTATGGGATGACTCCGAGTATTTTGAGTAAGTTCAGTCTTAAGCGAATCAGAACCTCAACATCGGCTTCCAGCGGGACTAATTTTCATCGCATGTGTGCACCGTCGCAGGACTCCAATTAGGATCGAACCCATGACCTCCATGTTAGAGTATTAATTATCCTAATTAATCCTTTGCTGTAGTGACCTATATTATTATATTTTACATAATTGGTTACAAGTTCTAACCCTTTGAAAAGAATGCCCTGAAGGAGCCTTTGGAAAACATTTTTGAAGGGAAGCACAACTCCTCAATAGGTGTCTTCTCTTAAATGCATTTCTTGAAAGTCTATATAAGAGTTTGGTCATCTCCCTATCCAAATCATCAACAGCCTAAGCTGATAAGCACATAAGTGAAATCAAGTATTATTCTCATCATTCATGAAGGGATTAAGGGAGAGAAATCATTCATCTTCAAACATATTAGCGATCATCAATCTCATGTATGGCTAAAGGTACACCTTCAAACCCGTAAAAATCACGAAGTTCAAGATCGTGGATCAATCTGAATAATGTTTATGTTGACCGGCTTTGGTTGCAAAACTAGAAATGGATCCAAAACCATTAAAAAAAACATATAAGAATAATTGAAATGGATTAACGTATCATTTGTGATCCTTGATCAAAATTTTGTCCTTGAGCCGGACATGCAAGCCCACTTTTACTATCGGGTTCGTCAAACTTAGTCTTTTCCGTCGTATCGAAGGAGTACCTATATATAGTCTAAAGGTTAGTTTGAGTTACCATAGCATAAATTTTTCTGTACAGTCTAGGCTACTAGGTATTTTTATAACATTAAATTTAAAAATATTATAATAAGAATTATAGAAATAAAATTTAAATTACTAAGAATTAAATTCATAAGAAGTGGGAATAATAAAAATATTTTCATTCAGTGATATTTTGTACATTTTGAAAACTAATCTAGCAATAGTTTTGTTAATAAAATAATATTTTTTAAGTAATTATAATTTTCCAACTACTTTATGATTGTTAATAGATTAAATAAAGGGAAATTCCAGTTGGGTACCCTTCTGTTTATACGTTTTCCAACTGGTGACCAAACTTATTTTCGATTCCAGGTGGTACCCCTTTGCTATTGTGAAACATAACCATGTAACCCTAAAATACAAAAAAAAAAGCGAAATTTTCATGTCGAAGACCGTTAGGGACTAACGGGCTACGGGCTGGCTCACCCCGCCATCCATTTTGACAGCTCTACTGAAGCCATCTCAAAAACAAATTGTGGAATGTGCAAGCCATCTTCTAGATTCAGATTCCATAGAAAATATTTCTGGATGCAGTGGTTCAATCACGCGGAATTCATCAGAGGATTGTGAAGGCCAATCCCACTCCTGCTCATTTATAACAGAGCTCAGCACTGCATCTTTTAATCACTTTTGACATTATCCAATCAAGATTCATAACTTCTTTTTTTTTAATCACCAATGCCAACACGATGTAAATTTCTTAGATCTTTTTTATAATACCAGTGCATACCTTATACAAAAGAGAAATGTCTTGCTATAGAAAAAAAAACTCTCATACAAGAGAATAAACAAAATATAAAATCGAAAAGAAGAAAATTGAGAAATGAAATGAAATAGATGATGAGTCCTCCAATCCAATCCGTCAGACGACCACGGTAGCAGTATATCTATGGCTGCCGGCAAAAAAGAATAATATATTAGGATTTTTTCTGTAGAGAGTTTTTTGAGGGAGAAGACTTTTTTACTAAGTCAGACCTGAATACCTCTAGATGGTCTTAGGGTTCGAGTCCTCTGAGTAGCCAAAATATAAATTTCCGGTACTCTTCCGAAGATTCGTTTAGAAAATTTAAATCATTCTCTTTTTTTTAAGCTGTCTGGAGGAACCCCGCACATCGTCGGCATAGTCCCTACACTTCGGTTAAATTCAATCTGAATTTAATTGTCGTCTATGAAACGATCCCGACTTCCGACAGATCTAATCATTCTCTCCTGTATGTACTGTTCCAATTCCAAGTTAACAAACATCAATAGTCAAAAATCGAATTCGTGATCTCCTTATGAAAATATGGCGACTCTACCACTTAGAAAAGAAATTTCAAACCATTCAAATACGCAGGAAGTTGTAGCCTGTAGGATCAAAGTGCAAAAAAAGTACACTGAATTAAATTTCTTCCTTCAAAACCAATGTTGCATTGCAGGCCAATAAATACAACGTACTAATTTATTAAAACAACTCACCCAACCCACAAGATTTTTCATCAAAACTGCTAGTGGTTTTTTTTTTTTTTTAAATCTATTAATCACTCCACTCCTAGAAACTATAATACTACAATTCAATAGATTTGGTATTATATTAATATTCTTTTTCTTGGTAATTGCACTCACTCACAACCCCTTCTTTAAAAGCTTCTTCTTTTGTTCCAATGGTCCCAACCACCACCAAACCACGACCACTTAAACCCACCAAGTTGCTTCGAACTTGTCAAACAATTTGATTACTTCTCACTCATTTTTTGTCTTTGTGGTCCCTTCCACCATATTCACACACATACACCCACAATATTATATATAATATATATATATATATTATATACATACACACACAGCCACCAGCCCTTACAAACAACTACTTTCTCCCATAAAAATCTCCCACTTAGCTTTCTTTGCACCGAAGCTTTAAACCAAAAAAAAAAAGAAAAAGAGAGAAGAGAGGAGAGCAATGAGGTCGCATTATTTCAATGGTGGGCATGACAGCGAACCCCATTTTCTTGATTCTTGCTCGCTGTGTCGGAAGAAACTGAGCAAGAATCGCGACATCTTTATGTACAGGTTAGTTAGTGGGACCTTATTACAGTTTTCTTGAAATGAATTTATGGAGGTGGGATTGATTTTCTTGCCCTTTTTTTTTTGTTTTGTTTTCAGAGGGAACAAACCGTATTGCAGCCAAGAGTGCAGGCAAGAACAGATTGCCATGGACGAAGCTTATGAGAAAAGATTGAAGCTTTCTTCGTCATCGTCGTCGTCGGCCGCTAAGAGATCTGCGGCGTGGAAAACAGCGGCGGAAGAGGAGTGCGATCTTACCAAGAAAGCCGTGGCTGTGGCCTAACATGGAAATAAAGAAAAAGCTCAGCCCAGATGAATCTTTTGGGTAAATTTCATTAATGGGTTTTGAGTTATTGAGCTTGGCTTTTGTGTAAAGAATGGAAGGAAATAAAATATATATTAAAAAGGATGATTTAATTAGGGAAGTTGAGAAAATATTGAAAAATCACTTCTTTTTTTTTTTTTTTCCATCTGTTTTCGTTTTGCCTTTGGTTATATGTTTTCTTTGCCTGACGACCATCGTTGACTGGAATTGTATTACGATGAGATGTGACTTAAAGTCTAATTAGTCATTGATTTCTAAAATTTTATGAAATATTGAAATATGTTAGTTAGATAGAGGTTTTGTATGGTTCACCGGTTTAAAACTGTCGGTTCCGATTTCAGGTTCGGCCGAACCGTAATTGAACCGTCTTTAAGATGGTTTTATGGTTATGGTTTGGAACCAGCGGTTACGTTCTGGTTACGGTTCGAACCTTCTGTTCACGGTTTTATGAAGGGTCGTGCCAGCGCCTTGTTCGCTTAAGCGAATGGACATTTCCAAGGTTTGGCAAAGTCTTACGTTAGTTCTTCGAGTGTCACACCAACTACATTTGTCGTCCTCTTCTGTCGATGTACTCAACTGCGAAAAATTGACAGAAGCTCACGAGCTGACTCATCGAGCTTTCTAACAGTTACGACGTAAGCTGACTCATCGAGTTCACACATGCCACACAACACTTTCGAGGTCCATTGAACTGTTACGAGACTTCCAAGTGTCGCGCAAAATTCCTCCGTCGCGCTTCTCCGTTCGATGTAGTCGACCCCGGGAAAAAATTTAAATATTGGGCCTAAAACTATTATTAAATGATGATATTTTTTTCTTCTTTATAGGACTTGGTAATTAAACAATAATTAAGAGTGGTCGGTCTAAATTGACTTATTTTATCATACCCATATGAGAAATCCAACACAACTCCGTTGAATTTTCGCGGACACGTCATAAAAAATTTAATGGAGTTGAGTTGCTTTCCACATGGATAAGGAAGAATAGACCGTCTAAATTACGCTCTTTCCTAAGTAGGTCAATACATTTAAGCCCAGAACTATTAAATGGTCTCATAAGCCCATTAATTGAAAGCCCAATTTGCTAACTAGGGCATCGTCAGCTCATTGTATATAAACAGAACCACGGCCGATCGGCTTCACACACACAGAGGTGCAGTTTAGGCTTCCTTTGCGGCAAATCGAGCTCAATCTCCAATGGTATATTTCTCCATTGCATTTTGCGTATTCTTAGCTTTCTTTGCTTTCCTTACGAATGAATTCATGTTTTCTTAGCTCAATTTGTGCTTCCTTTTTTTTTTTTATCTAATTGTTCATTCGGTTGAATTTAGCAGCATTTCTGCTTACCTTGCGTTTAACTGATTTTATGCGGGGATGGAGATATTCGTAGCTTTATTTATGCCTTCTTACATCGTCGAGAGTGTTTGATTTGTTCGGTGATATGGAACGAATTGAAGAACCGATTGCATTTTTCTTCACCCATTTCTATGTTAAATTCGATCCTTGATGGTCCTACTGATACTGATTGCCCTTCACTGATGGGGATTTCGATACATATGCCAGTTTTGTCTTCTTATCTTAATATGATATCAATTCTCTAAATTGCAAAGGTGATCGTTGTTTTTATGCTGTTTTCTGCGTTATATCGACAAAACATGCATCGTAACTACAGTGTGTTGATTGTTGTATAGGCCAAGAGAACCAAGAAGGTTGGCATTGTCGGGAAATACGGTATGTGGCAACACAGTTTTAATTATGCTTCATTTGTCTGTCTGATTGACAAATCTTGCAATACAATGAAGTAAGTTATCTATTAATTCTCCTTAAAAATGGACGGGCCTCACTTCAAATCGATTAAGACTGTTTTTTTAAGAAACCAATGTGTATGTCTTCCCTTATGTATTAAATATTCATTCCATAATAACTACAGGAACCCGATATGGTGCCAGTTTGAGGAAGCAGATCAAGAAGATGGAAGTCAGCCAGCACAGTAAGTACCTGTGCGAGTTCTGCGGAAAGGTACTAACACAATGCAATAAAACATCATCCTTGGATGAGGCCAATCTTCTCATTCATTGCATTCTCTGTGCTGTGAAACTGAAAACTTTCTGTGATAAACAGTATGCTGTGAAGAGGAAAGCTGTCGGCATATGGGGTTGCAAGGACTGTGGCAAGGTTAAAGCAGGCGGTGCATACACACTGAAGTAAGTGTGTATATCTTGCTTGTTTCGTTACATTGTCAAGCACGCTTATGTATATTGTTGTAATTTCGTGTTTTTTGTCTGTTTGTTTTTGGGCAGCACTGCGAGTGCCGTGACCGTTAGGAGCACCATCAGAAGGTTGAGGGAGCAGACTGAGAGTTAAAATCTCGATCTTTACGTGACCGTTGATGTTTGCGTGTTCTTTGCGACTTTTGAAATTTGTCTGTTAAGACTTTTTGCATAAGAATATGTATGGTTTCTATTTATATATGAAAATCTTAGACTGGGCAGATAATGTTGTGTCTGATAACAGTTCTCTTTTCGGTGAAGTGAAATTCAGTCTCTGTTTTTGTTCGTGTGCAAGCTATCTATACTATATATTAAGGCATAGTAACTACCCAAATCAATTGGTATGTCAGGTTAAATTACAAATTTTCCCTTAGTTATCCAAATTAATTGGTATGTTAGGCCAAATTATATCATTTTATCCTCACAAATTAATTTTTTAAGATATTTACAAATAACATGATTAATAATGAATTTATGATTTTATTGATCATATTATTGGTTTCTAAAAAAATAGTCTTACTTAATCGATGCGTGTGCGTTAAATACTAGTATATATTATTGAAGAACACCACACCTCATACTAACTGTCATGAAATTGATTTAGTATGACAATGCTAATTACTTTTTTACCCTTAATTTTCATATTTATTCAAATTATATCCCAAAGATCAAAATTTTAATTTATAAAAAATAATTTACAGTTAAAATTTAATATTATAAATTCATATTATAAAAATAACTTTATATTAATTAATATTATATATTTATATATTCGAGCACACGTACTGAGTGTTGTGCGTAAAATACTAGTTTAGCTTATATGTATGGTTTGTTAAAATCATATTAAAGGTTACTTTTAGTTCAGAACTACTACACAACTAGACTAGAGTTTTGTGACGGATGACTCGAGCTGGCTCACAAATTTCTCGACTTTTGCTCTTGACTTTTGGTCATAAATTATGGTAAAACTTGAGAGCCGACGGTTTTTTTTTTTTTTTTTTTTTTTTAATATTTTGTGTACTTTAAATTTAAAAATTTCGAACTTTAAGCTCAAGCTCGAGAGCAAGGCTCTATGCCCAACATGCAACATTATGAAACTTTTTAACAGTAAAAGAAACATAGGAAAAGTGTTAAAACACTGCCGAGAGAGTTAGTAGAAATCTATTGCAAGGGCTTAAAAAAGGTATCAGCAACACATTTGCTGGAAATTATCTGAGAATCATATCATCGATGCAATCGCATCACAACAACATGGCATTTTACAACATTGGTTCTTACAATGCGCCCAACGAAGCAAAGGTGCCAATAATCCATCCCGACATGAAACAGCAGATTGAAGAAGAGTTCAATCTCGCGGGTAAAATCGTGCCTAGCTCTTCTTAAGCTTGAACCCGAAAACTCTTGGAACATAGCTCTGAGTTGGCTTCTGAGGTTTTAGGTGCCCATAAGTCATGAGGAACAAGTGAGGAAAGGTTGTTCCGAAATAAGCTCCGTCGATATCTATTTAGGATTGGTCAAGAAAGCTATAACCCAAATCAAAATTAAAAGTTTATAATATATGCGAACACACACTAATATATTATATATATATATATATATATATATTTGTAACCAAAACGAGAGTTAAGGATACTGCCTTGGTATTTTGACCGAGGATAGTAAATGTCTTCACATCTAGGGCAGTATATCTTGACAGTGCTCGAACGTGGGATGTCTGATTGGCCGACGGGAAGGCAAGGCTGTCCACAGCAATAGACTCTCGGGCATCTCCCAAAGTCGTAGGTTTTGTACTTTTCTAACTGTTTTTCAAGTTCTCGAAAGAGTTAAGAAAATGACAAGGTTCAAAAATAAAGAGAGCCGTCTCGACAAAAGCGTTAAATTAAATAAACTAACAGTTTTACCATTGCAGCCATTCCTTTGGTCGTCAGAATGTATCGAACATGGATGAGCCCATAAAGCATCTCAGCAGCTGATTCGACCAATTCATTCTGTTCTTCGGTGAACATGTCACCTATATGTTGATCATTATGGATTGTGAGTAAACTTAAAAGTTACGGTGCTAGTTATTAATACACATTACATTCAAGAAATATGATAAAATCTAGGATGGCAAATGTGGAAGATTGCTTACCGTGTGAGGACTCGACATCAAGAATTAAGTCAAGGGCATAGTCATAATATGGGACTTGACTGCTCAATCCACAGAGATTAAAATCATCTTGAATATAATCGTCGTCAACTTCACAAAAGAACTCATTTCCTTTCAAGTTGCAAAACCACGAAATCCAGGATGTATCGTCCCCATCAGAACCACTGACGTCAGATTCTTCGCTGTCTGTCTCAGATTCCTCTGCAAAATAACTCACATTACATATATGATCTGTAGCAGGCAAAGGATACCAACATCCAATACATATAAGAGCTGGACAAATATATCGGCCGAGCCATAAAACCCCCATTAAAAGGAATATATCCATGTGAATATATGCAAGATTGTCAGCATAATCAGATCATACGAGTCGAAAATAGTTAGCATATCATAATTAGATTGATTATTTAAGCATATGGTTCTAGAAAATTCGACAGAAAAGCTTCACTGTTCAAGAATAAGCATGGCAGAAGGCACAAACAACAGCAACAATTGTACATCACCAAATTTAAAAAAACAAACAAAGGAGGAGATAATTAGTGAAACCTCTCTGATTCAGTTCGATATCTAAACAAACAGTTCTAATTATTCGATCATCCCGACGAATTGCCTACTTACAAGCTTCAAAAGCAATTATTTATCGAAACAATAATTACTACTTGTACCATTGCAAATAGCACAAACTTCTAAAATTTTAGCCAGCACAAACAGATCTATAACCTTGCAGAATCGATATGCTATATCCTTAGTATCTAAAACCTATAAGCTAAAAAGGAAAATGACAAAAAGGAATTCGATGTTTGAGCCTAAAAGACCAACGAAACGCCAACTCTTCACTCCACAAACAACAAAACGGAGGAAAAGACACAAAAAAACCTCAAAACGGAGCTAATTAAAAGCAAAAAGATGTGCATGTACCATCGGAGCCCTTGTTTTCGTTGGTGTTAAGATTCGACGACGGCCGATTATCTCGACTGTCGGCGTACTTTGCAGCTGACGTGGACGGCGCGGCGAGCTTGTTCCTCGAGGTGGACGGCGAGGATCTCTCCAAGTGTTTGTCCAACGCATCGTTGATTCGCTTCCGATCTAACATATCCGTGCCCTTCGACGAACCAACGCCACGATCTCTATACATCTTCCGACTCTATAAGAAATTCCTAAGCAAATCAATCGTATCGAACGAGAAAGAAAAACTAGGGTTCTTTTACCTCTTTAATTTGTGTTGTAAAATAACATGTCTAACCCCTTACGTTATAGTATTATCCGTTTACTCCCTAAACTATCATTCATCTGCAATCATACCCTATATTCCACCAAACAATTAATTAAGTGAAATTTGCTTGAATAAATTGAAAACAATGGGAAAAAAACTAAGACGAGGTAGACCAAGTGGCACTATTAGGGCTGTAAACGTGCCGAGCTCGGCTCATTCTGAGCCCATTAGATTAAGCTTGTTGCTGAGCTTTTTATTAAAAAAAAGTAATCTTTTTATAAAATTAATATTAAAAAAAGCTCGTGAGCCGGATTGTGAGCTTTCGAGCACTCATGAGCGAGCTAACCACGAGCTCGAGTCGAGCTTCAGAGGGCCGATTCGATTCATCTTTCACACCTAGGCACGATACAAATATTTTGCTAGGCTATTGTATAACCGAAACTCATATTTTAAATATATAAATATATATATATATATATTAAGTATTGTTATTGATTTAAAATATTTAAAAAATAAATTTTAATTTAATTCTATTATTATTAAATATATAAAAGAAAAATTAATTTATAATGTTATAATTGGAATAAAATAAATAATACAAAGGTAAATTGTAATTTCATGTGACAAACCGAATTAATTGAGTTCTTATTAATTTAAAGCTTTTAAATTATGAAATTTTAATTTGATTGTATTATTAATAAGTATATTAAAGACAAATTAATTTATAGTGATAGAATTGGAATAAAATAAATTATAAACGGATAAATTGTAATTTCAAGTGACATACTGTGGCGACCCTCATTTTCTAAATACGATTAGTGGCGGATTTCCACAACGAAAGCCGCGGAAGACCCATTTTAAAAAAAACTTTTTCGCAAAATAACATACTTTACAAAGTTGTATATTTACAAAGGCCGTAGCCCCAAAATATTCAAAATATTAAAACACCCTAATGCCGCTCCACAGGTCTTCATCCATGTACAACCTCGCCCTCAAAAGTCCGTGGAGTCACCGCCATCAGCCCACCTCAGTCACGACGTACCTCGACGTCGGGCTCAGTAATACCTACAACACGTAAAATTGAGCTATTGCCCAGTAGGTGAAAACATGCATGAATGCAGCGTGCGCTCAACCATCCTCCCAAATATCTCACCATACATGCACGCTCGACTTTTACCTCTCAATTCATCTTATCATATCTCAACACAGGGGCCTAGGTTAGACTCGACACCTCGCGCGCTCATGATAATCACGGTAGCCTACACTGATAGCGTTTAGACGTTCACGCTACTGCCCTACCAGGTCGCTCCTTCCGCGAAAATAACATGAAAGACGGTAGCCTACGCTGATAGCGTTTAGACGTTCACGCTACTGCCCTACCAGGTCGCTCCTTCCGCGAAAATAACATAAAAGACGGTTTTGCACCTAATGGACGTCCACACCCGAGTAGACAGATCGATCACGCCTGTCTACCGTCAGGTGTCATATATGAGCACTAACCTTGATTCCTCTACGACTCCTCAACGCGATCACGATCTACCCCGCTCATCAATATACCAGAGTATCACCGTATTGACACGGTACCCATTTCTCACAATGTCGTGATATGCGATGCATGTCATACAAGTCGCACATAATAACAATCACATCTCGTAAAACTTGAAGATTCGGAAATCTTTTTAATTTCCGAAGGTAATACTTACTGCTGAAAATAAAATAATCGTTGACCAGGGGAAACTTAATCAAAACCCGAAAACATTTTAATTTAAAAGATTTGGGCTGAAAATAATTTTATTTAAAAGAATTGGGTCAAAAATAGGGCAAATGCCCAAAATAAATTCGTTGGTCAAACCCAAATATTTTCGGTCAAAGCCCAAACCTAATTCGCGAAAACCTATTTTCAAACTTAGTCAACCTGAAAAAAACTTCAGATCAAAGTTTGAAACTTTAATGAATTTCGCGAAATCGTTTGATCAGACCCGCGAAACCCAGTTTAGGCCCGCGAAAAGCCCGACTCCCCATCACGGGAATCACCCCGCAAATTTTGAAGTCGGCCCGCGAAAACCTAAAATCGGCCCGCGATGTCTCACGGTTCGCGAAAGACCTCAGCCCGCGAAAACCTAAAATCGGCCCGCAAACATGAAATCATCCGAAAACACATGAAAACACCGAACATGAAGAACAGTATGCGAAAAACACTAAGTTCTTCAATTCTCCAGTATTTTCTAAGCATATAAATATGTATATTCATACAACGATCCAGATTTTGGATTGTTAAACATATAATCAAGTCTGCAAGTAACCACGAAAATCATATAAACACTCGAAAATTTTAACTTCGAACATAGGTGACCTTTCAACTATGATTCGGGTTTAATGAAAATATTTACGTGTTGTAGATGAAATCTTCACCTACCTTAAGTCCGAGCTATGTTCAGGAATTTGCACTGCTTTGTTTTTCCTTCTCTCCTTCTTCCTTGCGTTTTTCCTCCCTTTTTCTTTCGTGAGGTTTATCCCCTCCCTTTTGTTTTTTTCCTCTTTTCTCTCAATGAAATGATTATACATAACAGGGCTTGAAACTTGTGATTGATAAGACAGCAGGCAGGTGACATTATTTCCTCTTGGATTAAGGAAGGTTCTACCCGAAAATTGCTTCACCCTAATTTTTGAGATTCTTCACTAAATAAAATTTCTAAGTCACATAATCATATAGTTAATTACATCAAAATCCCGTATTAAATTTTACGGGTATTACATCCTCCCCCCCTTAAAAGAATTTCGTCCCCGAAATTACACCGATTGGAATAATTCGGGATAACGATTTCTCATATCATCCTCTCGCTCCCAAGTGGCTTCTTCAATTAATTGATTTCGCCACAATACTTTGACTAACGGAATGTTTTTATTCCGAAGTCGTTTTATTTCCTGCATCAAAATCCTTACTGGCTTTTCTTCATAACTTAGGTCTGGCCTCAACTGCTGATGAGGAAACTCGTTCTCCACCACCTGACTTGGGTTCGCGATGTATTTTCGTAATGTTGATACGTGGAATACATCGTGGACCTGTGACAATGAAGCTGGTAATTCTAACTGATACGCGACCTCGCCGACTCGTTTAATAATTTTAAAGGGGCCTATATATCTTGGATTTAATTTGCCTTTTCGTCCAAACCGCTTCACTCCTTTCATCGGGGATATTTTTAAGAATACTTGATCGTCTTCTGCGAATTCCAATGGTCGTCGTCGTTGATCCGCATAACTCTTCTGTCGGTTTTGAGCCGTCCGCATCCTTTCCCGAATCTTTTCTATGGCTTCTGTCATTTCACGCACCATGTCGGGGCCTAACAACGTTCTTTCGCCAATCTCGTCCCAATGTACCGGGGATCGGCATTTGCGCCCGTATAAAGCCTCGTAGGGTGCCATTCCAATCGTCACATGATAGCTATTATTGTATGAGAATTCGATCAATGGAAGGTATTTGCTCCAATTTCCCTTGAAATCCAGCACGCACGCCCGTAACATATCTTCGAGGGTTTGGATAGTTCATTCAGATTGCCCGTCAGTCTGAGGATGGTATGTTGTACTAAATGATAGCTTAGTCCCCATCGCCTTCTGCAAACTCTTCCATAAATTGGATAGAAATCTCGAATCTCGATCTGAAATGATTGATGTCGGAATCCCGTGGAGTCGAATTATCTCCTGAATGTATAACTCTGCGTAACGTTCCAGAGAGAAAGTCGAATCAATTGGTAGAAAGTGAGCTGACTTGGTGAGACGGTCGACAATCACCCATATGGCGTCGTGGCCTTTTACAGTTTTCGGTAAGCCGACAACAAAATCCATCGTAATGTGATCCCACTTCCATTCGGGAATTGGTAGGGGTTGTAAGGTCCCTGCCGGTCGTTGGTGTTCTGCCTTAATTTGCTGACAAGTTAGACATTGGCTTACGAAGGTTGCAATGTTCTTCTTCATCCCCGGCCATCAGTAGGTCGTTCGCAAATCTTGATACATCTTTGTGGCGCCTGGATGTACTGAATACGCTGTGGCATGTGCCTCCGTCATTATAGTTTGTCGTAATTCCACATTCTTGGGTACATACCAACGGTTCTGGTATTGTAGACTCCCGTCTTCGCGTATTTTAAGGTCAGGTGATGTTTCTTCTGGTTGCGCACCTTTCGCTTTCAAGTACAGCTCGTCTCTCTCCTGGGCCTTCTTGATTCTCTCTAATAATGTGGGTTGAAGGGTCAGTGTAGCCAGTTTTGTCTCGACTTCGCCCATATTAACTACTTCCACCCCGAGTCGATATAACTCTGTGTTCACAGCTTTTCGGCTCAATGCGTCAGCAACTACGTTTGCTTTGCCTGGATGGTAGTTGATTACGCAGTCGTAGTCCTTAACAAGTTCTAGCCAACGTCGTTGCCTCATATTTAATTCCTTCTGAGTGAAGAAGTACTTCAGGCTCTTATGGTCCGTATATATTTCGCATCTTTCTCCATAAAGGTAGTGCCGCCAAATCTTCAGGGCGAAAACTACCGCTGCAAGTTCTAAATCGTGGGTTGGATAATTCTTCTCGTACTCTTTCAGTTGCCGAGAAGCATAAGCAATCACCTTCCCATTTTGCATCAGCACGCATCCCAAGCCATTCTTTGATGTGTCACTATAGACCGAAAATCCCCCAGTTCCTGATGGTATTGTCAAAATTGGGGCTGAAGTAAGCCGTCTCTTCAGTTCCTGGAAGCTCTGCTCACATGACTCTGTCCATACGAACGGCACATTCTTCCTTGTCAAATTCGTCAATGTTGAGGCAATGCTGGAGAAATTGACTATGAACTTACGGTAATATCCCGCAAGCCCTAAGAAACTCCGAACTTCAGTAGGAGTGGTTGGACGTGGCCAGTTATTAACGGCTTCAATCTTACTGGGATTCGCTGAAATTCCATTCCCAGAAATTACATGTCCCAAGAAGGCCACTTGTTCGAACCAAAATTCACATTTTTTTAACTTGGCGTAGAGTTGTTTCTCTCGCAGAATTTCTAAGACAATCCGTAAATGAGCGGTATGTTCTTCTTTTGTCTTAGAATAGATAAGAATATCGTCGATAAAGACGATAACGAAGCGATCAAGAAAGTCCTTGAAAACCCGATTCATCAGGTCCATAAAGGCGGCTGGCGCGTTTGTCAGCCCGAAAGGCATGACCAAAAACTCGTAATGGCCGTACCTTGTACTGAACGCGGTTTTTGAAATGTCTGACTCCCTGATCTTTAGTTGATGGTATCCCGAACGAAGGTCGATTTTCGAGAATACCGTAGCACCTTGCAATTGGTCGAATAAATCGTCGATCCTCGGCAATGGATATTTATTCTTGATCGTGATTTTATTGAGCTCTCTGTAGTCGATGCACAGCCTCATCGACCCATCCTTCTTCCGCACAAAAAGAACTGGTGCTCCCCACGGTGAGAAGCTGGGCTGAATGAACCCCTTTTGCAACAGTTCCTCCAGCTGTTCTTTCAACTCTCGTAGTTCATTAGGCGCTAGACGGTAAGGGGCTTTAGAGATTGGGGCTGCTCCTGGCACCAGATCTATCGTGAACTGTATTTCTCGATCAGGGGGTAACCCTGGGAGATCATCAGGAAATACATCGGCGTATTCGTTGACTATTGGCACGTGTTTTAGTTCTGGAGGAGATAACTGTAACAGCCCGCTCACGGGACCTGTGGGGTTGGGCCCACTGCACTTCATTGATTTGTCTGGCTCCACTGTATCACCACTAGCCTTCCAGCGTGCTTTGTCCTCACTCGCACACACCCTGAGCTACTTCCCAGGGGGTCACCCATCCCAGTGTTACTTCAAGTCAAGCACGCTTAACTTTGAAGTTCTTATGGATGAGCTCCCGAAAAGGAAGGTGCACCTTGGTGATATGAGTAGCACAATCAATTCTCTTATATCATTCTTTTTGACTTGACACGCCCATACATTGCCAGTCTCAGAATCCCTCTCATTCGGATGTGGAATCGGTTCATTCATGTATCCCTCCGCCTAGAAGCCTCGTCGGGAGCCGCTCCTTGTCCGTGCTCCTCTTTTGGCACCGGCGATCACTCCCCGCCCTCATCGGCCCCGGGTGTTACAATAACTCATCTGCTTTCATCGCATATACTAGAAAAGACTCACAACCTGACCCCAAAAGTCGTTGAGCCTTTAAAGCAGAAATTCGAGGGATACTGTTCTGATTTACCTTACCCGAAAAAGTGAACACCTCTTCCTCGGGTAATTGAAATCTTACTATCTTTTTATTACAGTCAATGATGACTCCATATCTTGAAAGCCAATCCATCCCGAAGATAACATCATAGTCGTTCATCGGGATTACGATCAAATCGACTCTCAACTTTCTACCCTCTATGATCACGGTGCATCCTTCCAACACTTGATTAGTGTGTGTCAGATCACCGTGTGGTAAGCTTACTACATAGTTACACTCAGATAAGGTAGGAGATATTCCCACCTTCGCCACATATTTAGCCGACACAAATGAATGTGTGGCTCCTGAATCAATGAGCACAGATGTAGGTACGTTATAGATAGTTAACATACCCGTTACTACCGAGTGGTTTGCTTCTGCCTCCTCGTTCGTCAAGGTGAAAACTCGAGCTGGAATGGGTAAAGGTCGGACCGGTGGTTGGGTCGAGTTCTGCGGAAAATTTTCTTGACAATTTCTGGCATAATGGCCTAATCTCCCGCATCGGAAGCACTGGGGATTTGGATTTGGCCCCGTTCTGACACAAGCTCCAACATGATAGCGCCCGCATTTTGAGCATTGGGGCGTAAAGTTTGGGGGTTTATTCAGGAAGCTAGTCAGTCCTTGATTAGGCATTGATTTTGGACGCCAATTTTGTTGACCCTGGCAGTTTCCTTGATTACTAGGGCATCTGCCAAAGAATTGGCGTTTACGATCACCCCCTGCTCCTTGCTGATTTTCTCTTCTTCTTTTCGCCTCTTGAGCCTCGACAATCTGCGCCTCCGCTTGCTCAGCAATCATCGCCTACTTTGCCACTTGTGTGAATTCCATCTGTCGGGCTCCCGCGATACTTAAGTCTCGATAGATTTCGGGTTTGAGGCCCATTATAAACCTCGTCATCTTCAAGAGATTAGTTGCCACCATATGAGGGGCAAAACGAGACAGCTCCTCAAATTTGCGAATATACTCCGCGACTGTCATCCCTCCTTGTTTAAAGCACATGAACTCTTGCATCCTTCTTTCTTGTTCGTGGGCTGTGAAGTATTTGCTGTGGAACAATTCTCTGAATCGTTCCCACAACATTGTCATTGGATTCTCCAAGACTTTGACTGTGTCCCACCAGAACCTAGCGTTTCCCCTTACCATGGAAACGGCACAAAGGACCTTTTCATCCTCCGGCACACGACTATAGATAAACATATCTTCAATTGTACGCAGCCAATCTTCTGCCACTGCAGGGTCAGTAGCATCCGCAAACGTTGGGGGGTTTAGTTTTCTGAACCTCTCTCCTATAATCTCTATATGCTCCGGTTGTGGAGACTGACGATGTTCAGACGAGTTTCTATTATGGATAAGTTCATTGATCTGGTCCGATTGTCGTTGGACCAGTTCAGTAAGTCGTAAGATGGTAGAGTCCCGCTCATTAGTAGGGGACTCGGTTTCAGCCCTATGACTAGATTCACCCGCGTCTCCTTTTCTTCCTCTCGGCATTCTTAACTATTATCTACAATTATTCATATAAGTAAACATATCACTTCTACATTCAGTTATATTTAAAACATAAAAGCTTACAGGCAAAGGCTGATTCTCCAGGCTTTTGAGTGGCAATACATGGACAGTCTTCAGAATCTAAAGCCTAGGCTCTGATACCACCTGTGGCGACCCTCATTTTCTAAATACGATTAGTGGCGGATTTCCACAACGAAAGCCGCGGAAGACCCATTTTAAAAAAAACTTTTTCGCAAAATAACATACTTTACAAAGTTGTATATTTACAAAGGCCGTAGCCCCAAAATATTCAAAATATTAAAACACCCTAATGCCGCTCCACAGGTCTTCATCCATGTACAACCTCGCCCTCAAAAGTCCGTGGAGTCACCGTCATCAGCCCACCTCAGTCACGACGTACCTCGACGTCGGGCTCAGTAATACCTACAACACGTAAAATTGAGCTATTGCCCAGTAGGTGAAAACATGCATGAATGCAGCGTGCGCTCAACTATAGATAAACATATCTTCAATGGAAACGGCACAAAGGACCTTTTCATCCTCCGGCACACGACTATAGATAAACATATCTTCAATTGTACGCAGCCAATCTTCTGCCACTGCAGGGTCAGTAGCATCCGCAAACGTTGGGGGGTTTAGTTTTCTGAACCTCTCTCCTATAATCTCTATATGCTCCGGTTGTGGAGACTGACGATGTTCAGACGAGTTTCTATTATGGATAAGTTCATTGATCTGGTCCGATTGTCGTTGGACCAGTTCAGTAAGTCGTAAGATGGTAGAGTCCCGCTCATTAGTAGGGGACTCGGTTTCAGCCCTATGACTAGATTCACCCGCGTCTCCTTTTCTTCCTCTCGGCATTCTTAACTATTATCTACAATTATTCATATAAGTAAACATATCACTTCTACATTCAGTTATATTTAAAACATAAAAGCTTACAGGCAAAGGCTGATTCTCCAGGCTTTTGAGTGGCAATACATGGACAGTCTTCAGAATCTAAAGCCTAGGCTCTGATACCACCTGTGGCGACCCTCATTTTCTAAATACGATTAGTGGCGGATTTCCACAACGAAAGCCGCGGAAGACCCATTTTAAAAAAAACTTTTTCGCAAAATAACATACTTTACAAAGTTGTATATTTACAAAGGCCGTAGCCCCAAAATATTCAAAATATTAAAACACCCTAATGCCGCTCCACAGGTCTTCATCCATGTACAACGTCGCCCTCAAAAGTCCGTGGAGTCACCGTCATCAGCCCACCTCAGTCACGACGTACCTCGACGTCGGGCTCAGTAATACCTACAACACGTAAAATTGAGCTATTGCCCAGTAGGTGAAAACATGCATGAATGCAGCGTGCGCTCAACTATAGATAAACATATCTTCAATGGAAACGGCACAAAGGACCTTTTCATCCTCCGGCACACGACTATAGATAAACATATCTTCAATTGTACGCAGCCAATCTTCTGCCACTGCAGGGTCAGTAGCATCCGCAAACGTTGGGGGGTTTAGTTTTCTGAACCTCTCTCCTATAATCTCTATATGCTCCGGTTGTGGAGACTGACGATGTTCAGACGAGTTTCTATTATGGATAAGTTCATTGATCTGGTCCGATTGTCGTTGGACCAGTTCAGTAAGTCGTAAGATGGTAGAGTCCCGCTCATTAGTAGGGGACTCGGTTTCAGCCCTATGACTAGATTCACCCGCGTCTCCTTTTCTTCCTCTCGGCATTCTTAACTATTATCTACAATTATTCATATAAGTAAACATATCACTTCTACATTCAGTTATATTTAAAACATAAAAGCTTACAGGCAAAGGCTGATTCTCCAGGCTTTTGAGTGGCAATACATGGACAGTCTTCAGAATCTAAAGCCTAGGCTCTGATACCACCTGTGGCGACCCTCATTTTCTAAATACGATTAGTGGCGGATTTCCACAACGAAAGCCGCGGAAGACCCATTTTAAAAAAACTTTTTCGCAAAATAACATACTTTACAAAGTTGTATATTTACAAAGGCCGTAGCCCCAAAATATTCAAAATATTAAAACACCCTAATGCCGCTCCACAGGTCTTCATCCATGTACAACCTCGCCCTCAAAAGTCCGTGGAGTCACCGTCATCAGCCCACCTCAGTCACGACGTACCTCGACGTCGGGCTCAGTAATACCTACAACACGTAAAATTGAGCTATTGCCCAGTAGGTGAAAACATGCATGAATGCAGCGTGCGCTCAACCATCCTCCCAAATATCTCACCATACATGCACGCTCGACTTTTACCTCTCAATTCATCTTATCATATCTCAACACAGGGCCCTAGGTTAGACTAGACACCTCGCGCGCTCATGATAATCACGGTAGCCTACACTGATAGCGTTTAGACGTTCACGCTACTGCCCTACCAGGTCGCTCCTTCCGCGAAAATAACATGAAAGACGGTAGCCTACGCTGATAGCGTTTAGACGTTCACGCTACTGCCCTACCAGGTCGCTCCTTCCGCGAAAATAACATAAAAGACGGTTTTGCACCTCGGGACGTTCACGCCCGAGTAGACAGATCGATCACGCCTGTCTACCGTCAGGTGTCATATATGAGCACTAACCTTGATTCCTCTACGACTTCTCAACGCGATCACGATCTACCCCGCTCATCAATATACCAGAGTATCGCCGTATTGACACGGTACCCATTTCTCACAATGTCGTGATATGCGATGCATGTCATACAAGTCGCACATAATAACAATCACATCTCGTAAAACTTGAAGATTCGGAAATCTTTTTAATTTCCGAAGGTAATACTTACTGCTGAAAATAAAATAATCGTTGACCAGGGGAAACTTAATCAAAACCCGAAAACATTTTAATTTAAAAGATTTGGGCTGAAAATAATTTTATTTAAAAGAATTGGGTCAAAAATAGGGCAAATGCCCAAAATAAATTCGTTGGTCAAACCCAAATATTTTCGGTCAAAGCCCAAACCTAATTCGCGAAAACCTATTTTCAAACTTAGTCAACCTGAAAAAAACTTCAGATCAAAGTTTGAAACTTTAATGAATTTCGCGAAATCGTTTGATCAGACCCGCGAAACCCAGTTTAGGCCCGCGAAAAGCCCGACTCCCCATCACGGGAATCACCCCGCAAATTTTGAAGTCGGCCCGCGAAAACCTAAAATCGGCCCGCGATGTCTCACGGTTCGCGAAAGACCTCAGCCCGCGAAAACCTAAAATCGGCCCGCAAACATGAAATCATCCGAAAACACATGAAAACACCGAACATGAAGAACAGTATGCGAAAAACACTAAGTTCTTCAATTCTCCAGTATTTTCTAAGCATATAAATATGTATATTCATACAACGATCCAGATTTTGGATTGTTAAACATATAATCAAGTCTGCAAGTAACCACGAAAATCATATAAACACTCGAAAATTTTAACTTCGAACATAGGTGACCTTTCAACTATGATTCGGGTTTAATGAAAATATTTACGTGTTGTAGATGAAATCTTCACCTACCTTAAGTCCGAGCTATGTTCAGGAATTTGCACTGCTTTGTTTTTCCTTCTCTCCTTCTTCCTTGCGTTTTTCCTCCCTTTTTCTTTCGTGAGGTTTATCCCCTCCCTTTTGTTTTTTTCCTCTTTTCTCTCAATGAAATGATTATACATAACAGGGCTTGAAACTTGTGATTGATAAGACAGCAGGCAGGTGACATTATTTCCTCTTGGATTAAGGAAGGTTCTACCCGAAAATTGCTTCACCCTAATTTTTGAGATTCTTCACTAAATAAAATTTCTAAGTCAGATAATCATATAGTTAATTACATCAAAATCCCGTATTAAATTTTACGGGTATTACACATACCAAATTAATTGAGCAGATACTATTTTGTGCTCACCTTTATATGTATACTAGTATTCCAAGTACACTCGATGCGTGTGCTCCAATATATACATTCATATAATATCATTTTATATTTTAAGATTTATTTATAATTTAAATGTTTAATATATAAAATTTAATTAAATTTTAATTAAGAATTGCCCTTGTTTTAAAGTATATAAATGAAAAAAGTATAATATGTGGAATATAATAAAAATAAATAAAAAAATTAAAGAATCAAATTATAAATATACAAAAAATTTGACAGACCAAATAGAGGTAATTTTTAACTCGCCTTCACCATTAATAAACTAGAATAGATAGTGTATATATAATATATAGATATATATATAATATTTAACGTTAAAATTAAAACTAGAGGGTGTAAATCGATAATTTAAATAATTTGAAGGGGTAAAGTTAAAACGTATTTTCTTTTCTTTGCATAATTGCGTAAATTCACGTGTCTGACACCGTTGTCTTGCCCGTTTGTGGCATAATATTTGCTGGCTCCTTCTAAGATATTTTTTTTCAATTTTATCATTCCAATGTGTAGAACTAGAATAATAATACATCTGTCAAAAAATTAATAAAGGTCTTAGCTAAGCCTTGGTATAGGTTCATTGTAAGACGTGGACTACAGTTTCACTTTCGGATCGGCCGAATCGTCTCGACTTCATCGTAAGACGTCGAACAACGGTTTCAGTTTCAGTCTCGGTCGAACAGTAACTGAACCGTCCTTCTGACTTTCGATTGAAACTGCCGATTTCATGATTCAAGCATTTTATTTTTCATTTTTTTTTTAAGTTTATGAAAAAGAAAAAAGAAAATTGAAGTCAAATATCGCCATTAATGGCGATTTTTCGACCAACTAAAGAGAAAAAAATCAAACAGGCAGTTCAAACAGCTATTTTTACAGTTTGAACTTACATGATCAATGGATGACTATGGTTCATAATCCAATTTTTCAAACCATTGCCTACCTCTAGTTCATTGCCCTCCTTAACATTGTGTAACTATTTAATATATGGGCTAAATTGCATATAACTCACCCGTGATTTAAAAAATAAACATCAAAATCCTTATAGTTTGTAAACAGTGTAAAACACCTTCGTGATTTATTTAATCATGCGGTCCTTATTATTTTCACCCCCTAATCGGGGTATAATGCTATGTTTTAGACACCATGGAGGTACGGTGCTAACTTTTAGACACCACATGAGAATTTCACGTAATAACAAAAACATATGGTAGTAATACACATTTCAGTATATTCACGTGGGGGTATAACATAATTTACCCTAATATATGGTTACTATCCAACATACTCCCTATGATTTTAAATAGAAGTCATTTAAGGAATACACACATTAGTAAATAAAGTAAAATTTCTTTTATACTCTAAATTAATTGTTTGATCCTAATTAAATAAAGTTACACATATATTTAAGACAATTTATAAAATTATAAATGTACAAACTATTTATTTTTAAAAATGGCAAAACGACTTCAATTTAAAAACAAAAAAAATAAAAAATAACTTCTATTTAAAATCAGAGGGAGTAGTACTTTAATAATCATTGAATTCTATTGTTTAAAACATTGACAGAACCCAAAAATTTTACTAACCTTCCATTCCATATAATTCCAAAAATTTCAATCATAATCATTTCTAAACGTTAACCAAAATGATTAGACGAGTTTTTAGGATTAGCAATGGAGAAGAAGATATTAAGAAACTTTGATATAATTAATGGCTTCCAACACTGTAAACATGGATCTTACCTGGGACATACTATTATGTCTGTTATTGATGATATATATTACACATTCTTAGAATCCGAAATGAAGTGATGACTCCATGTTTACATATCTAAGCTCGTGTTCTAGCGTAAATAAGTTGCACGATTATTACAAACCCGAAAAAAAAAAGAAATTAATAAAAAACGATCACGAGAAGAAAGACCTACTGCGGTTGCGCTCCAGCCGAGCTTCTCTCTGTCGTATCGAACCAAGAAAACGAAGAAAAAAAAAACAACGAGCGGATAATGAGATTCGAAAAAGGGAATTACCATTGCTAGATCTTTATTCATGTTTTGTGCATAAACATACCTCCTTTTTCTTGCATTCCTTGTAAGCCTCAAAGTACGGTTCGCATTTTGCCTTGTCTTTGCCATTCGCCTCCAAGCCT
This sequence comes from Lindernia subracemosa, assembly GCA_028392965.1. Taxonomy (NCBI): domain Eukaryota; kingdom Viridiplantae; phylum Streptophyta; class Magnoliopsida; order Lamiales; family Linderniaceae; genus Vandellia; species Vandellia subracemosa. Next base: position 4,079,065 of record JAQPCC010000005.1, read on the forward strand.
GAACCAAAATTATCAGAACACAACTCATTACACGAGGCATCGTTTTTACGGCAGCCAAACAAAGTTATGACAAAAAAATAACGTTATTAAACTCGACATAAAACATCGGAATTGGATGACAAGAGTGATAGAATTCAATCTTCTGAAGCTTAAACACTTAGTACACAGCAAACAAATCCGTAGCCAACCGATACATTTCAATTCTGTCTCAAAATCCTAAAATCTACACTAGGGTTGTAATCATGGGAAAAGATTGGCGAGCTACAAATTCAACTCATCCACGCATAAACAGCAAATCAGCGTTTCTGTAAGGAATTAAAAAGAAAATCCCAGAAAAAGCTATCTCAATCCAACAAATCGGCAAGATAAGAAGCGAAATGGGTGGAAATGGCCTAAAATCTACACTATAGTGATCATAGGACAAGATCGGCGAGCTACAAATTCAACTCATCCACCGAGAATAAACATCAAATCAACGTTTCTGTAAAGTACTACGAAATCCCGAAAAAAAGCTCTCTCGATCCAACAAATCGGCAAAATAAGAAACAAAATGGGAGTTGGGATCACATGGTTCGGGCGGGGTGATAAAATAAAAGAGGTTCGAAATGCAAAGTAGATAAATCGAATTTTGTAGCAAAGGTTTAGTTGTCTACAAACATTAAATTCGCCTCAAACTCCTAAAATCTACACTAGACTGATCGTAGGACAAGATTAATGAATGAGCTACAATTTAAACTCATCCACAGAGAATAAACAGCAAATCAACGTTTCTCTAAAGTATTAACGAATCCCAGAAAAAGCTCTCTTGATCCAACAAACCGGCAAGGCAAGGAACGTAGTGGCCAAATATGGCCTAACATCTACACTAGAGCAACCGTACGGCAATATTGGCGAGCTATGAATTCAACACATCCTCAGAATAAACAGCAATTCAACGTCTCTGTAACGTACTAACAAATCCCGAGAAAAGCCCTCTTAGATCCAACAAACCGGCAACACAAGAAACTGAAATGGGCGGAAACGAGACTTGGGCTTCAAAGGGTTCGTTCGGGGTGATAAATCCAAAGTACGTTTAATCGAATTTGTAATCAAGGTTTAGTCTCGCTACAAAGATTTAAGCATAAAATCAAACTACTATTGGTCTGAAGCAATCCTAAAAACTGATAATCCTTCGAAAATTAAACCTAATTTAAATTACCCACCCCTTGTAAAGCGAAATAGGTAGCAAAATCATAGGAAAGAAACGTAATTCAACTGAAAACAAACAGAAGCGCATGTCCCATGGATCCATCAACAGCGTTCAATCGTCGCGCTTCCATTGTTCGTTTGTTTCCATTTTATTCTCAGAAACTATGAATAAAGATAAAATCAGCGACGTACATTTGAGGGAGTCAGTGTACGCAGGGTAGCATTCAGAATCGGAGATTCTTGAAGCGCTAGGGTACGGCGTTGCCTGATCTTTGGATGGCGTCATTTCCAGCGTTGATGACGCCAGCTATCCTTCTGTGTGTTGTGCAGCAGAGCAGACGAATGGGGTTTTTAAGTCATTTTCTTAATGGTCGGTCGGAATATCAATTCCTGCTGGGCTGGTTTGTGCCGGGCCGGGCCGAGCCGGGCCGAGCCTTTTTCCAGTTATATTAAAGGCTAAATTGTATATAACGCATTCGTACTTTAAAAAATAAACATCAAAACCTTTCTCGCATCCTAATTGGGGGTTACAATGCTAAGTTTTAGACCGCATAAGAGAGTTTCGCGCAATAAAAAAAATAAGATACTAACGTGTATTTCAGTATAACCACATGTGGTATAGGATAATTTACCATTTATTAAACAAAAGAAAGCCTGATAGCTTACATAAGTTTGATTATTTTTTTTAAAAAAATAAAAATGGGGAGGAAAATAGTTGAGTATGCTATGAAATATTAATTGTGATTAAATATTATATTACGATTAATTATGATATTATTATGATAATTTTAAGATAAGAAAAAATTAGAGAGAGATTAAATATGAAATCATTTCAATACTTTGGTGTGATTTATAATAAAGTCTAATCATCTATTTATACTACTAAAAAATCAGTATTACAATTAATTATATTAAATACAATCTAATCAATTATATAGCATATCTTATCAATATTAATATCATCAATCATCCAACCAATATTATCATCATTTAATATAATAATTCTAAATCATCAATAATTTAACTAATATTATTATTTAAAATATTTACATTAATTAATTAATTATTTTATAACACCGTAGTTTTCATATGCCCATACCAAAGATTAGGAAAGTCTTCATCTCATATTTTCATCACCAACTGAAAATAATAGTGAAATATCTCAAGTATTTAATTGAGATAATTAGCTAGATTACCAACATAAAAACAAATAGATTGAGTAATTATTGTAATATCAAACCTTTCTCCATCTCAATTAAAACTCATTACTTACATCCCATTTTATTTTTATCATGCATCCTCATCTATAAATACTCCCTTCATTATTTTCTTCTCCCCATCATCAAACACCACAAATCCTAATTAACTTTGTTTCCATTAAAATGGCAATGAAATATCTGTAGTGTTTCATTAGATAATCTGCCAGATTACCAACAAATAACCTAATAAATTCGGTAATTATTGTAATATCAAACCTTCTCTCTACATTTCAATAAAACCCATTAATTACATCATTACGAAAATACATTTTATTTCTATAATCCAAAGAGCAACTTAGGTAATTACTCCACCGTACCATATTACACAAATAATGAAATTCCTTCCACAAATATTATGCATACTCATCTATAAATACTCAGTCATATTTTCTTCTTTTTCTCATCATAGTCGTTATTAATTATCATCATTCATCAAACACACAAATCCAAACATGGCTCATAAGAAATTGTTCTTCCTTGTAGCCCTTCTTCTTCTCATTGTCAATGGCAAGTCCTCTCTTCCATCCTTATAAAACTTCAATTTCTCTTACATATGTATATGTAAACAACTAATAATTTTTCTTATTACTAACTGTCTTGTCTCTTAATAATCAGCAGACTCGGCGTTTGCTGCAGAAGAACCAATACGCTGTCAAACGGTAAGAGATTGCATGCTCTCTTTCTGTCGTTCGGCTGGTGGGCTTCGTTTTAAGGCGTGCATCGGTGGGTTCTGCACCTGTCCAAAATACGGCCTGTTCGACGACGACTATTATGAATGCAAGACGGACGATGACTGTAAGAATATTTGCTCGAAAGGGGACTACTATACTTGTGAGCCCGATGATCCATCTACTCGTAGGGGACATTGCAGATGCGAGCAAGGACCACCCAGCCAGCCAGCGACCAATCTAGTCTAGGGTTTTTGTTTCTGTTTATTATATGAATGAATAATAATGATAGTAGTTAAATCCTTCGTTTCGAATTTCGACTTTTTTACGGTTTATTTGCAAGAATCGTTTTCCTAACAAGTAATGACATAATGGAAAAACCAACAAACGTTCTATTAAGAAAATAAAGCATACGGATGAAAATGTAGAAGTAAATCAGGTTTCGATTTGTTTTTTTTTTTTCTTTTTTCTTTTTTTTTTCTTTTTAAATGTCAACCCTCTAATTATCGGGGTCGTATTAATGAAAAATTCTTACATATTGTATCGTATCATTAGGCGATATTGAATTTAATTATTTCATAGGAAAAAAAAAACGATTATAAAGAAGGGGGGTTGTCCTATTATTATCTTTTAATATTTCATAACCATGTGATAAGATAATGGATCAAACTAAGTACCCATGCTAATTTTAAACATTTCATGAATAATCTACTATAATATATACTAGTATGTTACGCTCATTTGTGTGCATTATATATAAACATATATTCTATTTATAATGTAAGATTTATTTTTAATTTAATATAAATGAAATTATGATTTAACTTTAATTAAATATTATTTAAAAAGGAAAAAAATATATGAGGATATAATTGGAATAAATATAAAATGAAGGGTTAAATTATAAATTTATACTTAAATTGACAGACTAAAATTAAGACAATTTTTAAATGGTGTTCTCCCTTAATATATATATATATATATATATATATATATATCAACATGTAAATGTTTTATCAGTTTTGGAAATAGTTTATTTTTTTCTTCATAGCCGACACATAAATTTAATTGGCAATGCGATCTATGGCTGAAAGGTCATTCGAGGCGTTCTTTCAGCCCTTTTGACTCATTGTCAATGGTAAGTTCACTCTTCCCTCATTATCAAAGTTCAATTTTTCTTAATACCAACAGTCTTAATAGTCAGCAAACTCGGCGCTTGCAGAAGAGCGAAAACGTTGCGGAACGAACAAAGATTGCTTCGTATTGTTCTGTCGTTATGCTGGTCAGACTTCGTATTAAGTTGTGCGTCGGTGGGTTTTGCACTTGTCCAGAATATAGCGAGCTAAAAGGAAATTACTGCAAGATTGACGACGACCGTAAGAATGCTTGCCCTATAGGGTACATCTACAGGTGAATGATCGGCGATCTGTGTAGGAACCAGATAACGTAAATCCTACTAAATATTAAAAGATTTACCTCGATTTGAAGATCGGAAGAATTTAGCTCATCGTGGGGTGTTGTGTGTTCTTGAGAGGTTGGGGTCTCACGTTAATTTTTAACTTTCACACAAATACACTATAGTATGTGTTAGGCTTGTAGTATTTATATCACATAATTAATATATAATACTTGGGCCCCTCACAAAGCCCAATTACACCAAGCCTCTCATTTAAGATAATCTTATTAAATAAACTACAAAGATAATTCTAATTAATTGAACACAATAAGATAATCCTAACAATCTGCTTCGAGGACTCTGCGTGTGCGAGCACCGATGAACGATTTAGGGTTTTCGTTCAGTTTACGTTTACATGGATAGTAATCAAATCCTTTATTCAAATTCCGACTTTAATACAATTTATTTGTCTTGACATCTAATCGCGTCCATTTTGGGTGATGAGTGACAGGAAAAGCCACTAGTATTGAAAACATCATAGGCGACGTTTGTTATACGGTATAGGCGACGGTTGATCCACAAAAAATTCAGTCTTATTTTATTTTTTTTATTCTTTTACCTTAAATTTAAAAATGTCATGTTTCATAATCTGTGTCGAAATCAATGAAATATAAGAATCAATATATTCACAGTGTTTGGATATAAGATTTTCTCTATCCCAAGCCTATAAGCTTTACATATTTAGCCGAGGTGGGGTTCACCTTTAAAGTAAATTGGTAATATTGGTAGCAACACATAATCTTAATCTGATATGTAGGTCAGAATTGTTTCATCTAATCTATACAAAGAATTTTCTTAGGATAGGATGCACACCAAATCACTATGTCAGTCATTCTTTTTATTTCGGAAACTTTTATGTATAGGGGTATTTGTGGCTTACAACCCAAGTTACGCAAGTAGTATCTACATTGGCATACGAAGCGTCCAATATTTTTGCATTGTTAGCCATCTGTCTAAGTGAAAGTTGATGCTCGATGATTATTTAGATCATGAGACTTTGTGCGGCAATCGTCAAGCGCTAAGGATAAACTCTCTCTAAACTTTGCGCGCTGGCCATAAATGTTATGTACGTTTGCATGCCAAATTCTTTAAATGAATCGATCGTCCGACAACGCCCGTTTTCCTCGCAAGATACATGCGCGCGTGTGTGTGCGCGCGCCGCATCTGCAAAATCAATTTGCTTATAAAGTCCACAATTTGGAGGCGATATATATGAAAACTGAAAAGTGATCGGAATTGCGCATCTGAGTAGCTAAAGATGGACCATTCTAAACCAGCTGAAGAAGAAGTTAAAGAAGAAAAAGATCGCATTAGTTTTTTATGTCTATCGAAAATTGAAATAGCGATAATATGTTATTTCAAAAAATAACAAGTATCTCTCAACAAAATTAACTACGAAGACTGAAGCATTCAGATGAAGGTGTTGCATGGCTTACAAGACGCATGGAAAATAGTGGAAAGCGGGTACCTCAAGCCGGAGAGTACGAATGGATATACGGCCGCCCTACTCAAAGCATTGACGGAAGCTCGCAAGCAAGAGAAAACTGCACGCTACAACATCTATCGAGGTTGGAATAATAAATACCAAAGAAACTTATCATCGTACCTCAGACAAAGTTCGTTCATAATCTTCGACAGAGGTTGGTGCCGACATCGGAGAGCGACCGTGCTGATATTTATTATATAATATATAATCTGTTATTATATTAAGTATAATATATATTAATTATATTATCAATAATTAGATAATACTATAATATGATACAAACATATATAGGGAGGAGATTTTATAACTTTTGCGTACATGAATCAAATCAACACTACATCCCTATTTATAGAAAAAGGTTTAACTACCCAATTAAATTCGCGGAATGAGCAAAATTAAAAATAGCAATGGATATATATACTCCGAACATATCGTAGAAATAAATAATATTTATTTACTAGATTGAACACAAATAGTTATTAATTAAATTTATGCCTAGCTAAATTAAATATAATGGGAAACTTACACTTAAATACCTATTTCTATAAAAATTATCAATTCAGTCAATTGTCAGAATTTTTTTACATATAGGTAACTAGTAAAATAAAGTTTTTACAAATAAGTACCCGCTTGCGCTGCAGGTACATCATATAAGTATATTTAGGTACGATGTAGAAACATATTGCAGTACATAATACTGTAAGAAAAGGTACGTCACATAATAAATTTAGGTAATATAAAGAACATATATATGTACCACATAAACGCGTGATGTAGTACGTAATATACATATGAAAAGGTACGTCAAGGATGGTAAAATGATACACACAACCAGTTGGGTACTTAAATATAATTTTTTTCTGACAGAATATTGAATTGCAACTTTTTTATACAAATAGGTATTTAAGTGTAGATTCCCTTAAATATAATGATGAATAGAATAAATTTTATTTACTGAATTAAATAACATTCGTTAGACTTTTAAAGTAATGAATTAAATAATAGTAATGAAATCCATTAGCATCCCTAAATGAATCAAAATTCGTTGAAGAATATATATATATATATATATATATATATTAATTCTTCGTCAACCCCTACATAATAGGTATATTTAAATTTGAGTCTATCGAAAACGTCGTTATATAAGTAAAGAGTATCATCATCAGTCCACAGTACACCACTCTTTCTCTCTCTCTCTCTCTCTCTCTCTCTCAAATGACGATTTCCATCGGATACACCGTCGATTCCGATTGCGAGACGCAGCCGACTTTCGTTGTGGGCTTTCACGATGACTACATCCTCACCGTCGTGACCGCCGACCCAATCGCCGTCTCCGAGTGGCTCTCCGAAATCCAGCACACCCACCGTCACAGGCTGCACAAACTCGTCGTCGGGCTCGACGTCGAGTGGCGGCCGAACACCAGGCGCTATCAGAACCCAGCGGCGACGCTGCAGCTCTGCGTGGGTCGAAGGTGCCTCATCTACCAGCTCATCCACACTCCCCACATTCCCGACTCTCTAGTCGATTTTCTAGCCGACGAGCGCTACACTTTCGTCGGGGTCGGCGTGGCCGCTGACGTGGAGAAACTCGAGGAGGATTATGGGTTTGGGGGTGATGCCAACTGCGTGGATTTGAGGGGTTTAGCCGCGCGTGCGCTGCAGAGAAGGGATTTGAACAGGGCGGGTCTCAAGGATCTGAGCAGGGTTGTGCTGGAGAAGCCATTGGAGAAGCCGAGGAGTGTTTCCATGAGTCGATGGGATTGGAGGTGGCTGAGGGATGAACAGATTCAATATGCTTGTGCTGATGCCTTTGTGAGCTTTGAGATTGGGAGGGTTCTTAATGCTTGGGCTTATTGATCGATCTTCTTGCTTGCTTGCTTGTTAGTCTATGTTTGATCTTCTTCTTCTTCTTGTACTGATGGTGATGAATCGTAGTATCATATGTTTTCCTTTCCTTTCAAGCATTAATCTGAGATGAGATGAGATTTCAAACAGAATGCCAGTGTTTTGATGTTTGCAGCAATTTTTCGCGCGCGCCAGAATTCTAGGTATTGGGCGATTTCGCGCCGAAAAACGGCTCGAATGCAGTGACACGGCCGATATCTCGGCTTAACGGCAGATATCTTGGATTTTCGATCTCCGTAGATTCATGGTAAATAAAATCCGTGCCTGTTTGGTACGTGGGTTTAAGAATTTTATCTTGGTTTATATGAAATCAATTACTTGTATAAAATAATATGTATGTTTGGGTGGTGGACTTTCACAGTAATGCACATCAAACCGTGTTTATCTAAACCACTATAAACCGTGTTAATCTGGTTTAATTTGGGTGGTGGTTTCGTTTGGTTTGTGAATTTATATTTAGGATGATTTAAATTAATAAGGTTTATTTAAAACTAATTAGTGGGTATAAAATAAAATGTATGTTTGGTTAACGTGTTTAAATAAACACATCTGAGAGGTGTGTTTATTTAAACACTTATATAAGGGTTTAAACTTAGTATATGTAAACACATACTTTATATAAATCTATGAACCAAACACCTCAATATCCTATAAACTAACTTTTAAAATGTCTAAATACATTAACCAAACAAGACCTATACGTTTAGCTTTTCCCGAAGATCATCAGCCCTCGACATGAAATTTTCACCACCACACTCTGCATCAACGGTCAACCCATTGCACTGTGTGTATGCCAAGATATGCGCCGGAGATAGCAAGGGCCGTATGGAGAATGCAACTATGTATAGGCAGCTATTCGAGAGTATGCGTAATATGGTGACATTTATTGACGACTTCTCAAGACTACTCAACGTTGCAGACATGCATGGAGTCGTATCTTCCTTCAAGGTTATACAGTTAAAGAGTTATTATTATATATAAATCCATATATAAAGCTACGTACCAAAAAACTCAAAACATATGTTAAGAAGAAGAAGAAGGAGAAGAAGAAGAACGACTCGTGTTGATCTTTAATAAAATGAAGGAATGGGAAATAAAACCTTAAAGTGAGTGTTTTATATTAAAAATAGGCTTATTTTATTTGTTGAGAGGTGGCGGTGGACTTGATTTTATTTTACATCTGACTCGAGAGATATTCACTTACGACTTTGTATCACCACATCACTAGAATTAAATATATTTGTAGAAAATCTTTATGATATAATTTGAATTTATATTATGTACATAATCTTTATGATAACAGAAAGAATATTAGAAGTTATTTTTAAAAACATTATATATATATATATATATATTTTATAAAGTAGGTCTATTTTTTTACAAGCATTGTCCGCGACAGCGACGATGAAACATGGTTCATACACTTGTTTTGCCCCCTCCCTAAAATTTAACTATTAGATATCATCATCATATTACACAATAATTAAGTGGCACGACAATGTCGTCACTGGTTGTCACCTCCGTTGTGAGCCCACTTAGTCATCATCTTCTCTTTCAAAGTCGGGCCATGCACTTTAGTTGTGAGACCATAATTTATTTCAAAAACATAAATTATCTCTCCATTAGTGATTTATACTTGAATGACGACAAATATCCTCATGCGATAGATGATGCCATGAAATCGTACTCATTGGATAGAATCGAACATGGTGCACCTTTTTTTTTTTATGAGCCATTTCAATTTCGGAAACATCGACGGTCCGCCGTGTCACCATAAACAACTACGAAGACTTGAGCATTCAGATGGAGGCGTTGCTCGACGCATGTGAAGTAGTAGAAAGTAGATACACAAAGCTAGAGAATATGAATGGATACACATTGAAGGAAACTCTCGCAAGCATGACAAAACTGCACTCTACATTATCTATCAATCGGTTGATGAAGCTTGTTTTGGAACTCTTTGTAACAAGTTTGAGTTGTTGAAAGTGAAAGGAGCCAATGAGGCCTTGGCCTAGTGGTCAAGGAGGAGGCCTCAAAGATTTGTGGGTTAGGTCGTGGGATCGAATTCCCTTCCCACAATTTCTTGAGTAGTCCCCATGGGATTTATTTCTCATGACTATATCGTTGTCATGTGAATTTGGAACGTATTTATCTGACCCCGAAGATTAGTCCCACCACTGGAGTGTGTGGCGTAATTAAGCCTCTGCTAGGTCTGTGTGGCGCAAAGCCCACGCCGGTATTTAGGGGCTAGCTCATATTCAGATCGAGTGGGGATACCTCGGGACTGAAAAAAAAAAGTGAAAGGAGCTAAAGGCACATTCGAATAAATTAGGTGCAAAAATTTGTAATCAGCCAATGGAAAATAAATGGCGAAACTGTAACCGATGGGAGAGTTAGCGCAGAAAATAATGCGATATCTAACATATGATTTTGGGAACATTGTGTAGTCGGTCTTGATACATGTGCAAGCAACACCACCATATGGTTTGGTGACGCATCTAAGGTGCAAGTGAAAGAGGGTCTATTATTTCCTACCAACTGGGATAGCAAACTCCGTTGGATTTTCGACGCGTCGTCGAACTTATGACCAAAATTGGTTCCCGTTGTTTATCATATGGACCAATTTAGTCCCCGATGTTTCGGGTGGACCAATTTAGTATCCAATATTACCGAAAATGAACTAAATTGGTCCTTTCATCACTTATTCCGTCAATTTAGACGGAAAAATAATTAAATTTTTTTTCTGTTTTTTTTAATTTTATATTCTCTCTCCTTTTGTTTTATTTATTTATTATTTATTTCATTTTTAATATATTTTTTTATTCTCCCTGCCCTGTGGGGATCCCGGGGTCCGACATTGTAACTTCTAAAAATATCCAATTTATATTATTATAATATAGATAATATTTAAAATACCATTTAAATATTGTATCCAAATATTATATTATAAGATAAATAATGTTTTTAAGGGGAGGATCCCCACTTAAATGATAATTTAAATAGTGTATCCAAATTATATATTATAATTAGATAAAGTTTTTCTCCGTGGGGACGGGGATAATTTCTCCCCCGCTTACTTGGCGGGGACGGGGATTAGAGCCCCGCTCCGAATCCGTTCCGTTGACATTCCTAATATAAACTCATGTTGGACATCAATCGTAATTTGATAATTTTTGCTGTCACGATTATAACATAGTGTCGATTTCAGTAAAGACTTTATACGTAGTACGAGAATTCTCGCCTCACGTCCTTTTTAGATTATAACATTTTTATTTTTTTTGCAATGGAGAGAGACAATAAAATAATATAGTAAAAATAAAACAAAGAATAAATAAATAAAACAAAAAAAAAAGAGAAAAAAAACAGAAAAAAATTAATTAATTTTCCGTCTAAATTGACGGAAATAGTAACGGAAGGACCAATTTGGTTCATTTTCGACAACATCGGGACAAAATTGGTTCACACGAAATATTGGAGACTAAAGTGGTCCATAGGATAAATATTATGGACCATTTTAAGTTTCTCCCTTTAATTTTAGGAATGATCAATATGTACATTTGAAGGAACAATACTTTTGGATCAATTGAAATGATGAAAAATCGAATGTTTAAATTTAATGTGGTTAATATTGAATCTAAGTTTTTAGGTTTGCTTGGAAGATAAAACTTTGTCGTGGCATTAAAGGTTTGGGAAAGTGAATTTTTTATAGCCGAAAACAGATAGTTAGCAAGAAGATTGTGCAAAGTTTTTCAGCAATTAATTTCTCTTGACAAGTTTTGTAAAGGGTGTATAATTGGCAAAAATCCAAAGAGTACTTTCCCGAAAGCAACATAATATTGAGGGGTTTATATCAAGGAGATCTGTTATAAACTTATCCATTTCTTTTCTGAGAGGAGGAATTCATCACTATGTTACAGGAAGCCGAGAACTATGGGACATTACAAGGAGTGTCAGTGAGACTGGGAGCACCTTCGGTTTCTCATTTACTCTTTGCATATGACACTATTATTTTTGTTGGGACATATGAGCTAAAACTATGCAAAACTAATCTTGGATTGATCGAAGACAAAGCCTGGATGATTACAGAATCGATGTTGCTTCAGAGAATCAGCTTTGTTCTTCTATCTGCTCAGATAAATCGTGAGCCCTTGGATCCTTGGCGCCTTATCGAACGGATCATGTTTAAACGTTGAAGATTGGATGTGGATCGTGAGATCGGGCGCGCTGATGGAATCGATGGCTGAGATTAAAAGTTATAAAAACGTGTCCACGTTTTTATAAGTGAAATAGCGCGCGATGTACAAGTCCTGAAGCGTGAGGTACTGCTCGTCATAGCACAGAAGCAGAAACAGTTTATTTTCTTCTGTTATATATATCAGATATGTGAGTTTGACTAGCCATGTTCTTGAGTTCATAACTTTCTGTAGAGTGCGATTTAGCGAGAGGCAAAAACACGGAAGTTGTAGAGGGTGTGGCAAAGTTATAAACCCTTCTTTCTGTTTGAAGAGAAAAGGCTTTTTGGTCCGTGGATGTAGGCCAAAGTTGAGGCCGAACCACATACATAGTTGTGTTCTGATTTTCTGTTTTCTCTACTGTTTTTCGATTCGATCGACTTCAAGATCACATTTCTTGATTCGATCAACACACTCAAGTTAAAGAACATCAAGTTCCGAATCGAGGGGTGCCGGAATTTCAACAATTGGTGCGGCGAGGCGTTGGAACGACGCGTGACAAGAAGATGGCGGCAACTCGGTTCGAAATGGAAGTCTTCAATGGCCAGGGAGATTTTGGCCTGTGGAAGAAGAAGATGAAGGCCTTGCTCACCGAGAAGGGTCTTCAAGAGGCTCTCAAGCCTGAGGCTGAGATGGAACCAAAGGACATGACAGCTGCGACAAAGAAGAAGATGGGAGAAATGGCATATTCAACCTTGATTTTATGCCTATCAGACCAAGTGTTGCGTAAGGTGGCTAAAGAAGACACGGCAGAGGAGGTATGGAAGAAGCTATATGCTCTTTACATGAACAAGTCCCTTGCCAAGAGACTCTATCTGAAGCAGGCCCTTTATCGATATCAAATGCATGAAGATCAACCGTTGGAAGCGTAACTCGACAGTTTTTTGAAGATGATCTTGGACTTAGAAAATGTGGGCGATGAATTGAAGGACGAGGACCAAGCATTGCTGTTACTATGTGCCTTGCCACCTAGCTATGATCACTTCAAAGAGGCCCTACTATATGGAAGGGAAAGGTTGAAGCTTGAGGATGTCTTGTCAGCCCTAAACTCGAAGCAGCTGAGCACAAAACAGAGCCAAAAAAAGTGGGAGGCTGCGGAGCTCTTTTATGCGTAGAAAAAGGAGAGTTCTTGGTCCAAGAAAGGCAAAGGAAAGAATAACTTTGAGCCTAGAAGTCCTGTGAAGTGCTGGCATTGTCAAGGTGAGGGTCACATTCGAAGAAACTATCCCAAGATATCAAGAACCAACTCGAGCCAAGGCATGACCAATGCTGCAGCAGATTTCGTGGAAGATGGAGTTGAAAATGCTAAAATCTTGACTGTTTCTGAGGAAGATTCGAAGCAAGAATGGATCCTTGACTCAGGGTGTTCATTTCATGTCACATGTAATAGAGAATGGCTGCAAGATTTCAAGAAAGCAAGTGAGAAATCTGTCAAGTTAGGAGATGGAAAAAGCTGTGAAGTTCTTGGAGTTGGTTCGATTCGTTTGAGGCTAAAGTCAGGCAATATAGGTATTCTGAGGGATGTTAGATATGTGCCTGAGTTGAAGAGAAACTTAGTGTCCATTGGAGTTTTGGATGGCAAGGGTTTTAGCACCAAAACATCAGCTGGACAGATGAAGATCTGGAATCGAAGCAGTCTGGTTCTGTCAGGGAGTAAGAGGCACGGTATCTTCGTGCTCGAAGGTTGTACTGTCGAGACAAGCAATGTTAGAGATACTAGGAAGTGTGAAGACTTGAATAATGTCCAGGAAACCCCACAAAGACTTCATCTTGAGGTGGAGAATGTGGCTGCAAAACAGGAGGTCGAAGTAAAAATACCAGAAAGTTCAAACTTTGCTGTGAGTAAATCTGAGGATGATGGTTCTGATATTGCACATTCTGAGCGTGAAATGGATGTGGATTCAATAAGAGAAGGAAGTATGCTCAGGCCTTGCTCGACGTTTGCATCCACAAAAGAAGAAAATGCAGAGGAGATGGATCAAACATCTGAAGGAAACTTAATGGAGATCATGAGTGAAGCTGAGACTTCACTGAAATGTGCTGGAGTGTCTGCTGTGAAAGGGACCAAGAGGCATGGGATATATGGCTGTGAATGGGTCTGAAAGAAGGCTCATGAAGCTAGAAAAGTAAGGGATTCATCGAGAAGGATGAAGAGAAGCTCGAAGAGCCAAGTTGGCTCCAAGTGGGAACTTTCAATCTTGCTTGGAGTTGACAAGGTATCTCTTGAGCTTCGGAGCTGCTAAATGCAGGGTGGACCAACAAAGCAGTTAAAGGGGTGTTGAATAAATGTGGAGCCTTGGTTGGAAAAGTGCAGAAAATCAAAGATGATGCAGGTTGATGTTTCAGAACTGAAACTGAAAAGTGAGATGGCTGGTTTTGCTATGATGTTCGAGCGATTGCAGCTTGCTCGTTTGAGCTGCTAAGGCGAAGCTTTGTGCTGGGAATGATAGTTCTTAGCTCAAGGTGGAGATTGTTGGGACATATGAGCTAAAACTATGCAAAACTAAGCTTGAATTGATCGAAGACAAAGCCTGGATGATTACAGAATCGATGTTGCTTCAGAGAATCAGCTTTGTTCTTCTATCTGCCCAGATAAATCGTGAGCCCTTGGATCCTTGGCGCCTTATCGAACGGATCATGTTTAAACGTTGAAGATTGAATGTGGATCGTGAGATCGGGCGCGCTGATGGAATCGATGGCTGAGATTAAAAGTTATAAAAACGTTAACACGTTTTTATAAGTGAAATAGCGCGCGATGTACAAGTCCTGAAGCGTGAGGTACTGCTCGTCATAGCACATAAGCAGAAACAGTTTATTTTCTTCTGTTATATATATCAGATATGTGAGTTTGACTAGCCATGTTCTTGAGTTCATAACTTTCTGTAGAGTGCGATTTAGCGAGAGGTAAAAACACGGAAGTTGTAGAGGGTGTGGCAAAGCTGTAAACCCTTCTTTCTATTTGAATAGAAAAGGCTTTTTGGTCCGTGGACGTAGGCCAAAGTTGAGGCCGAACCACATACATAGTTGTGTTCTGATTTTCTGTTTTCTCTGCTGTTTTTCGATTCGATCGACTTCAAGATCACATTTCTTGATTCAATCAACACACTCAAGTGAAAGAACATCAAGTTGCGAATCGAGGGGTGCCGAAATTTCAACAATTTTCAATAAGGTCATCCCAGACTCGTTGCTCACAATTCAGACGATTATTGACATCTATTGTTGAGCCTCGGGACAACTGGTGAATTTCTCAAAATCTTCGGCTTCATTCTCCCCAAATGTGCCGAGATGTAAGCTGGAGTGCATCTTGTAAGACTCTCGGGATTGATCAGGGCATGACACACGATATATATCTCGATCTTTCATCCGTTTTCGGCCGGAATAAAAGAAAGATCTTTGCCTATATGCGGGATCCAGTCTGGAAGAGAGTTCATCGATGATCAGAGAAATTGTTGTCCCAAACTGGGCTAGAAGTGCTAATCAAAGCGCTCCTCCAAGCTATTCTGATGTATGCTATGCCATTTTTAATTTGCTTTGATTTAGGCCTCCATACTTCATATTAATAGATGCAAAACCCCTTATTAACATTCCTTATAGGTTTAAGTGTGTGTTGGTATTGAGTTTATGAAGCTAGACCTTTTCATTACAAGATTGTAGCTCATTTTGTACATGTATCATGTTCAGGCATTCAACATCTTTGTAGGAAAAAAACTGAAGATTTAACATAGTACTTTTGAGCGAAAAATAAATCTGATTGATTTCGTACCCTTCGTTCAAGGGTCAAATTCTACAGGATCAAACTTATGGGTACAGAATCAATAGAGAACCTTTTCTTCTGTATGAATCGATTTAATTCCATTCCAATTCCTTCCCGATACCTCCCACGGAAAATATCGAATTGGATCCCAAATTGACGAATTAGTGTGAGCTTATCCATGCAGTTATGCACTCTTCGAATAGGATGAGAAAACCGCAAGAAAAGAGGTTGTAGTTCCTTAAGCTAGATGTTAGTAGATAGTTGAATAAACTATATTGATGATATGTAGCTAAAGTTATGATTGAAAACATATCTACTGCTGTGATGAAAAGTTTGAAGTCATGTTGCAGCGTTTGAAGTCGAGAAATTCTGGAGTTAGAGAGTACAGAGCAAGAACACTTTCATGCATAAATCATTTATATCATGCATATGATTTCATCAACGCCATTCATTTTACTTGCACATTAATTATCGAACTTGATATCTTTTTTTTTTTTAATTATTATTATTATTATTAAGTGAAAAGGGATGTTTATTAATGAAAGTCTAAAATTAATACATCAGCCATGGCCTGAGATGGAGCCATCTGATTCATCGATCGATCTACGCTCCCTAACGCAGCCGGTGTAGAGCACCATTCAAAGTTTAGCTTTACTGTTCCTGGCATTGGGCATGTCCACTTTTCCGGCCCTATATTTGTCTTTAATAGTGGGAAAATTCATCGCGAACAATATACTGATTTTACCGAGAAAAATTACCTTCTTTGTAAAATATCATATGAATCTAACCGGAGAATTAGTCTCGATCAGTGGGTATCCCAAAATAGCTTCCGCGTCAATCAACCAGAAGATGGATTGAACAAGATGAGCTTAATCAAGCGATTAGAGCGATAAAGATTAGGTTGTTCATAAATGTTAGGAAACGATGGAGGGCAACGACTAATAATCGATCATCGCAATAGGTAATTGACGATTTAGATTCTCATGAATGTTTAAGGCTGCAACAAACCGGGAGTGAGTAGAAAATTACCGCGACTTAATTAGCATTTTAACATAGACACAATAATCTACGGCATAGTCGATATACTTTGCGGGATTCGAAATCTCATACACATCTTTTTATATCTGAAACTTCTCAAATTCTCATTAGTCGTACTTTTTAGTTACTTGTCATATTAACTTGAGTTTATTAGTAGTAGTAATAAGTTTAAACCAAATCGCTTAACTTTGTTAGGCTATATATCGATTCATTAGGTTATTACTAGTACTCAGATTTATTCTTTGTGATCGATACTTAGATATTCGCTTGAACTACACTATAAACAATAGGTGCAATGTATGTCGCGCGTTGGTGTTAGAGCCGTCAAATAGGCCCACAGCCCGCGGGCCACCCCGCCCCACCCCGCTTAAGGGGCGATTGAGCCTCAGTTTTTTTAGGCCTGCCAAATTGGCGGGTTGGGCCATGGGCTTTGGCGGGGTGGGGCGGGCTCGCCTGCGGCCAGCCCGCCTATTATTAAAATTATAATATTATATTATATTATATTAATTAAATATTATTTTGGGCTTTAAATTTTAGTTTTTTAATGAGCCACTAGCCATTGAACCTATAATTAATTATTATATTGGGCTTTATTTTTTCAATAAACTAAGTTTTTAATTATATTTAATTTTTTTTTCACTACAGGCGGGCCGGCCCGCAGGCGGGGTGGGCCTTCATTTCTCCGCCATTTGGCGGGGCGGGCGCGGGCCGACCCATCCCGCCGGTCCGTTTTGACGGCTCTAGTTGGTGTTACGTTACTCATTATTATTCGTTTTAATTATTACTTTTTCGCATTTGCACACTCTTATCTCACATATCACTCACGCTAGCGACCAGTAGACTATAGATGATTTGAAATTAGTCACAATTTATTTTTCATGGGAGAGATGAAATAAAACTTATGTTTCGAAGTAATTTTTGATTAACCCAAAAATTCAGCTGGAAAGTCGTTGGAAATTTAATCACACAAAAACATGCATTAGGGAAAACAAAATTAGAGATTTGCCTTTCCTATAAAATAGTTTTTTAAATCATTCTCAAATATATACATATATATATATATATTGAAGTTCAAAATATGCAGGGGTGAATTAGGCGTATAAAAAATTATGCTTCTTCTTTCAAAAACCTTTTCTTTGAAAAACGTGATAACAATGATATTTATAAGATATGTCCTAGGAACGATTATGTATCTATGCGATCACCTTTAAACCTTGAAATCGTTTCTGGAGTTATCTCCTTGGTTTTGAAAAAGGTTTTTGGCTATGTCTCACAGAAATGTAAATGACTGAAAAAGTAAAGTGAGACAGAGATTTTTATAGAGGTTATATCCCCAATTGGGGTTTAATCCCCTCCTTGAGGTTTGCTCCTCAAGAGTTAAATCAATCACTATTGTGTTACCGTAGTTGGTTACAATAATGATCGACAGCCCTTTACACAGCCGAGACAGAAATGAAAACTAGATCGCAGCTAGGTTGCCTCACGCCGAGTTTCGTTCCACGTCGTTTCCCTGGGAATCACCACTCCCCGACTGGACACAGCTCGCTCCCGAAGGGCCCCCGGATACACCGATCCGTCCCTTCACGTGCAGGCACACTTCACTCTCGTCTCCCCGTGTAATCACAAGTCCGAAGACAAAATAGATGGTTTCAAAAGGATGGAATCACTCAGGTTTCGCTCAGATTCGCAAGTGTAAGCTCAACGGCAGAAGGATATCACCAGTGGAAGCTCGATAGCAGAATGTAATCGCAAGTGTAAGCTCAGCTATGTAAAATTCGTTTCTTCTGCACTCTCTGTCTTAAACTCGATATTCTAAGTGTTGTTCTCTATATATACATGCATCAAATGGTCAACACTTCACATGGAAAATTAGTTTCAAATAATATCCCAATTCGGCACACAATCCATGCATTCATCGAGTATCAATTATATCTTAATCATGCCAACTATATATTATCACAACGGTCATAAGATCAATCAGCATGATTCATTTCTATATATATATTCACAAATTTCGGCTCAGGGAATAACTTGCCATATATAGGCGATTTCATGGATATCAGCTAAAATCAAATCAGTGCATATCTTTCCATGTAGGGAGATCTCAATCAGATCAGAATATACCATATATAGTTCCCATCGAGTAACATATTTTCCATATATAGCACAACAGTTTTCCATGTATGTCACAGAATGATATTCCATATATAAGCACAGTAAGACATACAACTTATTAAGGACTACTTCCAATATATTCCATGTATAGCATAATGACTTTCCATATATATCTCATGATGATATTCCTATGTTACGAACAAGATATCAATGGATTTTCAGTGATTTCAATGATATAACAGTTAAGCACATAATCACATATCCGATACCGAAAATATTGACACCGTTAATTCGCATTATATCGAATATTTTCACCTACTTAAATATGTATCAACATTACATTCGAATTGCTTAAGTTATAGACCTTATAATTACACGAAATCATCAAAACTCTTAATCACATAAGACCAAAAAGGTCAACATTCTCCCCCTTTTTTATGATGACAGGTAATTAATGCACCACTTAAGCACATAAGCACATTCGAACATGCAATCATATGAGCGCATAACATGTTTAAGTATGATCACATGTAGAGCATATGATATTTCAAGTTCTCAAGTCAAAGCGGAAAGATCCCAATGGATCGTGAGGTTCGAAAAGAATGACGTTCCTCATTCGACTCTAGTTGAAAAAAAATATATACGGCGAGTTCGAAAAAACAGTGGTGTTCCCGTCCGATTAAAAAAAAAAGGATTCGCATGTGAGGGGGGAGTGTTAAAGAACATAACCCACATGCGATCCTACATCGATTAAAAATGATAAGATTGTCTAGCATATAAGTTAATGAGTCCACTCCACCTATCACTAATTGGTTTTAGGATGAAAGCCCACAACTTATGCGGTCAACTCTCCTCCTATATGGGCCCGTGTGTAGGCCCAACAACGAAATTTCACAATAGTCATGTTGCAGCGTTTGAAGTTGGGAAATTCTGGAGTTAGAGTACAGAGCAAGAACACTTTCATGCGTAAATAATTCATATCATGCATATGACTTCATCAACGCCATTCATTTTAGTTGCACATTAATTATCGAACTTGATATCTTTTTTATTCTTATTATTAAGTGAAAAGGGATGTTTGTTAATGAAGGTCTAAAATTAATAAATCAGCCATGGCCTGAGATGGAGCCATCTGATTCATCGATCGATCGACGCTCCCTAACGCAGCCGGTGTAGAGCACCATTCAAAGTTTAGCTTTACTGTTCCTGGCATTGGGCATGTCCACTTTTCCGGCCCTATATTTGTCTTTAATAGTGGGAAAATTCATCGCGAAAGCACGATGTATTATTGAACCGATGTTGGTCTCTTTGCCAACTTAGGAACAAATAAGCCATTCTTAAAAGCTACCCAATATGCTGATTTTACCGAGAAAAACTCCCTTCTTTGTAAAATATCATATGAATCTAACCGGAGAATTAGTCTCGATCAGTGGGTATCCCAAAATAGCTTCCGCGTCAATCGACCAGAAGATGGATTGAACAAGATGAGCTTAATCAAGCGATTAGAGCGATAAAGATTAGGTTGTTCATAAATGTTAGGAAACGATGGAGGGCAACGACTAATAATCGATCATCGCAATAGGTAATTGACGATTTAGATTCTCATGAATGTTTAAGGCTGCAGCAAACCGGGAGTGAGTAGAAAATTACCGCGACTTAATTCGCATTTTCACATAGACACGATAATCTATGTCATAGTCGGTATACTTTGCGGGATTCGAAATCCCATACACATCTTTTTATATTTGAAACTTCTCAAATTCTCGTTACTCAGTACTTTTTAGTTACTTGTCATATTAACTTGAGTTTATTAGTAGTAGTAATTAGTGTAAAGTTGTAAACCAAATCGCTTAACTTTGTTGGAGTATATATCGATTCAATAGGTTATTACTAGTACTCAGATTTATTCCTTATAATCGATATTCAGATATTCACTTGAACTACGCTATAAACAATAGGTGCACTGCCTATCGCGCGTTAATGTTAGAGCCGTCATATGGGCGGGTTGGGCCTCAGTTTTTTTAGGCCCGCCAAAGGGGCGGGTTGAGCTATGGGTTTTGGCGGGGCGGGCTAGTATTATTAAAAATTATTATATTATATATTATTATATTATATTAATTAAATATTATTTTGAGCTTTAAATTTTAGCTTTTTAATGAGCCGTTAGCCAGTAGACCTATAATTAATTATTATATTGGGCTTTGGACTTTATTTTTTCAATGGATCAAGTTTTTAATTTATATTTAATTTTTTTTTTCACTACGGGTGGGTTCGCCTGCCGGCGGGGCGGGGTGGGCCTTCATTTCCCATTTATATATTAAATAATCAACTCAATCTTATCCTTATATAATAACATGGTTAGAAATTACGCAACATTATATGTTTAAAAAGAAGAAAATGGCTTGTCGGGGAGCCAGGCTGACATAAATATGTATAATTAGACAAAATAATACATCTCTTGTAAATCACGGATCTTTGGTCTTATTGCACGTTATACCATTATACTTTGTTCATCGGACAATAATATAATTAGGTGATGGTAGAATGTGAATTTCTGCTTCAAAATTTATATGCCTTTTCAATGAAAAAAAAAATATTAGTTGAAGTATTGTATTGATCAATGTTTGTTGTTTTTGTGTCTATAGTTAAATTCATTTTGTATGCAAACATGAAGCATATTCTCACATAAACAAGGAAAATGCTTATTTCATTTATGCCGCCGAACAAATAAAACATCGTATGAGGGAACAAATGCCGAACGGAATATAACTTTGAAAAATTATGTTTTTTCCAACCTTATAAATAAGGGTAACAAATTAAATTCTTAATCATAACAAACTACATCACTAAAGTAGCTAACTATTCAACAAACAGAGAGAGATGGCCCGAATTAGTTACATTAGTTCTCCAATAGTAAACATAATATTAGCAATTCTATTAATTGCTAATACCATCTCCGTTACAGAATGTCAAGACACAACTGTCGTGGAATCTTCATGCAACGAAAATACGTGGGGAGACGACGGTATCTTCGCAGAACTCGTGTCCGATGTTCTATTCGAGGTTGTTGCCGGCGTTCCCGCGGACCCCGACTACGTAGATTACACGTCGGAATCTTACGGAGACGAAATAGTCTATGGGTACGGAAATTGCACCGAAGCAATCCTAATGTACGAGTGCTACGACTGCATGATGGCGTGTAAGGTGGAGTTGACCGCCAGGTGTCCTCAAGCCAAGGGCGGAACGGTCGAAATGGTGGACTGCAAAATCAGATACGAGGATTACGATTTTTATCCGAACTAACAACTTCATTTTCATCTGTTCTGCGCTCCGTACTCAGTTGTATGAGAATAAAACCGTCGTCCTTGCCTCGTCTTGTTGAACGTTATGTTTACATTATACGGAAAATAAAACGTTGTGTCGAAGAAAATAAAGTAACTTGTTGTTCGTTTTTCTATTACCATGTTTGCAATCGCCATGGCTCATGGGAATAAATACGTTTCAAGTTTTTAGGTTTATAAACTAAAGAATGTTTTGTTGTTTGCTATTAATAATGGAGACTATAAAGCGTTATTCATCCATTATACAAAAACAATCCATGCTGGCAAGAAGTGTGAAAATTGTATGAAATTTTAGAGTAAAAAATAAGAATGACGTAATCCTTTCTATGTTAGATGAAAAAATGTTGGTGGTGGAAAAAAAAATACTGAAGAAGTTAAAGAAGAAAAAGATTGCATTATATGCCATTTGTGGAAAAATAAAAGGGTAAATTATGATTTACCCCCACGTAGATATACTGAAACTACCTTATGTTTTTTTCATTGCGTGAAACTCTCATGTGATGTTTAAAACTTAGCATCGTACCTCCCATGGTGTCTAACCTAGCATTGTACCCCCCAATTAGGGGGTGAAAATGACAAGGAGTACATAACTAAATAAACCACGATGGTGTTTTACGCTATTTTTAAACCATAGGGATTTTGGTGTTTATTTTTTAAACCACGGATGGGTTGTATGCAATTTAGTCAAAATAAAATGATATTGACCACATGTTATGTTTAAAAGAGGAAGTCTCTCTCCATTAGAGATAAAGATGACAAATATCATCATTTCCCAAAAAGGTATCAACTTAATGCCTCAACAGTGGCTTAATGGATTTGATGATTGTTTCTCGATTTATTTTCCTCTTTTCGTCAAAAATTTCTATACAGAAAAAGCTCTAATTTGTTTTTTTTTATTCTCCGTCGGAGGTCGTAGATTTATTGCCATCATCGTCGTCGACGGATCGGGTTGGAGCATACATCATCTATTTCATTCTCTTTTTTAATTTTCTTATTTTTGATTTTAGTTTATTCTTTGGTATGAGAGCTTTGTTTCTTTCGTATGAGAGTTTTTCTTCTCTCGTATGAGTATTTATCTCTTAAATTAATAAGAATTTGCAATTGTCTTATAAAATAGATTTGAGAAACGGACATCGTGTTGGCATTGGTGATTCAAACAATGAAATTATAGATTTTAATTGGATAACGTCAAAATTACTTGAAGAATGGATTGCAATTGATGATACTATTCGAAGAAAGGATTGCAATTGGTGATACTAATTTATCTATCTTTTGTATTGTTCACTCATATTCTTCAGCAATTTAGTTTATTGATTCCATTGTAAAATTTTGTTCAGTTGATATTATGAAATAAAATTATACTTTTCCTAAAAAAAAAATGCCTCAACAGTGGAAAACGATTAAGGAAATCAAACATGCCGTAGGCGAAACCATGAAACCCTAATCTTTTGATAAGATGGAATCTGGTGCAATGGTTTTGGTATCAAAGCCGTCAAATCCCGACTCATCGGAAAGTTAAATGATGGTCCTTCGGTCTCAAAAAATACATCTACCAAGACTCAAAATGAAGGTATTGGTTAGCTCACAAGACGCATGGAAAGTAGGTAATTTAATAACCATATTTCGGATTCCTACGGGGAATGGGGTAGAAAGTATGATCCCCGTCCCATCTCCTCCAACGGGGAGCAAATTTCCCCCGTCACCAACACACGAGGAGTGAAAATTAAGGAATCTCCATCCCGTTCAAGGCGGATCTCTGCTCCATTGCCAAGCCTAAGTCAAAAGCCAAGGGACCAACGGTTTTACTTTTTTCTTTTCCAATGATTACACAATATTTCATTCCACAAGGTAAATTACAGTTAAACAATCCATAAACTCTAACTACAAATGCAAATACAGTTGTTTGGTTGGAGGGTTTAAAGATTTTAAATATTGATTTAAGACTTATTGGGGTGTTTGGCTCGCAGGTTTATATAAAACATGAGTTTATATATAACAATTCTAAACCCATGTATACGAGTTTATATAAACACACCCTCTCAAATGGGTTATTATAAATCCACCAACTAAATACACATTTTATTTTATACCCAATAATTAGTTTTATATAAACCTTACTAGTTTAAACCCTCCTAAATATAAACCCGAGTACCAAACAAGCACGAAAGAAGCTCAAACTGTGAGCAAGCAAATTTGACCAAGACAAATAAAAATAAAAAATACAAACTATCCAAACATCCAAGATCTAAAAACTAAGAGAAATTGTTCATAAAAAAAGATATTCGTGGATTACTGATGTTGTTTGGTGGTACGTTTTGTGTCATAGAAGAAGAAATTTGTGCAGTGTTAGACTGCAAAGAATGTGATAAGACATTTGAAGCGTCGGAAAAATATGTTGAGATGCTTTTGAAGTTGTTTTTGCATATTATAACAGAACAATAACTTTTCCCAGGAACAATTTTACTGAGACCCAAAAGCAAGAAACCTTTCAACCCAATCTATGTATCCAAAAAATATTAGAATGTAAACAAAACCGTACTGCGGCTTTCTAGCGAACAATCGAGCATATTTTAACGATTCGATCGAAAATGTGAAGCACTCAAAGGTCAGAAAAAAAAAATCATTTTCGATCGAAATGAAAAAGTCGATCAATATTTCATCTCCTCAAGCGGGAACATAAGACTCGAGCATTAATTGAGCAGGAGAAGGCGAAGTGACCTCGACGATCAAGTACATGAACTTCCACTGCTTGTCTTCTTTGTCCTTGAACATCTCTGTGAATACTTTTCCAGCCCCGTGCGGCCCTCTGATGTGGAAGTTAACCTTTTTGCAGTAATAAATGTTCATGACATTTG
Source organism: Lindernia subracemosa (assembly GCA_028392965.1). Classification (NCBI taxonomy): domain Eukaryota; kingdom Viridiplantae; phylum Streptophyta; class Magnoliopsida; order Lamiales; family Linderniaceae; genus Vandellia; species Vandellia subracemosa. The sequence continues at coordinate 4,104,365 of JAQPCC010000005.1, forward strand.
AAAACCTTTCAGCTATATTTTAATGAAGTCATAAAGACGTTAAGATGGATGCGTTAAAATGCTAATTACCACAATATGCTCGACGCCGTCTTCATCTGTCCATACTTTATTGGGAACGCGCTGACGAGCAGCTCGGTTCCTACTCTCCGATCCGTAACCCGTGATGGGTGACCCGATCCTGACCCTAACCTTTAGTAATAATCGAGAAATCCATTCTCAAACAAGAAAGAAACCACAGAGAATAATAAAAAAAAAAAAAGCTTCGAAAAGTGGGTTGAAGCATTACTTGGCTATCGTTTTGAATCCTCTCTAAAGCCTTGTTAAATATCTTGTACCTATATATATAAGAACATTGCCAACTCTCAATTTGAATCAAAGAAATGGATATAGAATATACAGTTTAGACATGATTCCCACTGTAAAACTATTTATTTAACATTTCACTCACTCCTTGGGTTGGAATATAAGTTCTTTAAAAACCCCATATGCTGCAGCAGCGGCGACCCCAAGACCTGCAAGTATGATTAGACTGTACGAAGCTCCCTCGGTGAATGTCACCGGTTTCTCCGGGATATTATATGTTGGAGAGTCAAAGGGATCTTCAATGGTGGACACTTCTTTACGAGTCTGCTAGAATCAAAGAAAAAAAATGAAAAAGGGGCTAAATCATAAAAGGAATTAGAATTACTATATATATATATATATATATATATTACAATAAACCCAGTTTTGGAATAAACCCAGTTTTAGAATAGCACAGAATATTGCTAATAGCCTGCAATACGCCGAAAACTAGGAAACCAAACACTCAAATCGGTTACATACCATCCCATTATAAGTAGTATCACATATTGCCTTAGGCTAAAAAGAAGCTCATATGGTGTAAAATTGCTGAACTATTAACATTATTCTAAGCTTATCTTGTGATAGTAGAGAAGCCCATACAACCCACGGAGCAGTAGTAGGATAGGCAATATATTGCAGAAGATAAGGAAATCTTTTGTAATCATTTTCATAAGTGTGATCAAGCAACAACCTTTGATTCTTTATTGGGCTCTGTAGTTTTGGAGGCAAAATATCGAACAAAAGAACAACCCCTCAGGCTGTATTCTCCTCGTGTCATCATTTGAAATGATGAATGTGAAGTCAACCCATGTTGTCCGGTCAATTGATGCCTGATTATGCTAGAATTCCCTGCTAAACGATCACGGCACGGTCATGTCCAATTAAAAGAGAAAGAAAGAACAAGCTAAACATTGCTCTCAATACCACCATCATAAGCATAGTTAATGTCAGAAAACTGCAGTAAACACCTCAGCTTATTCATCCCAGTAGATAAATCTCCAACATACCAAATTAAAACTGGAGCTTGGTATCAGTAATTAGTTAATAAAGCGGTTCTTTCTCTCTTTGAAAAATGTTTCATATAGGACCAATTACCTCTGCACCACTTTTCATTTAGGGGCTTCAAATGAGATGTTCGTTCTTAATAAAATACAAGAAATACTTACCCACACCAACTCGATGAGCAGCCTGATATAAAGCAAAGAAAACTCTCATTAGTAAAGAATCGTGAGACGAGCTTGAGTATTACAAAAACAAATGAAAAGTAAAACAAAATGCAAAAGTATGACAAGGCAATATTTTTGAGATCTAACATCGACATCATAATCATTCGAGAAACATGGTCTAAATAAGCAAATGAGTTTAAGAAAAAAACAATTAATCAGCAACATCACTTAGACCACAAAAATGATGTCGTATCGATTTACTATTTATAAAATGGTCAATCCCGTTCCTAGGCAATAAATAATATTCTGATCGTGTTGGAAAATAGATCCTAAGTAAGTTCATTAAGTTACTACTTTAAAAGGGTCAATTGAGGAAATTCCCATAGAGATCACATCATCGGAGATATGTATATAGAATTATAATGCTGCGATCAAGACACGTGTATGCTCAAATGTCGATAATCATCAATGCAGATAAAGTATGGTTACCAAAAACATGCTTAAGCAACACGACGGAAAGACGCAAATCAAGCATCATGTATTCTACTTATAATCAAATGTCGAACAAGGAAGAAACTTACCCAATAGACAACATCGGGCCATGTTTCAGATTCACCGAAAACAATAATTAATACACACACATCAAGTGTAACCCTAAGTTAAATCAACCATTCAACTACATTAAATTTGAAAACAATCATTCATGAAGTAAGGGCAAAAATCGAAGCAGACCCTTCACCAATTCATTATCCATTCAACCACGAAACACCATTAACCGAGAACGAAGCAAGCAATCGATCAATCAGAAATCAGAAATATGAACATACTCTTTTGGTAAACTCACTCGTCAGAGATCCTTCCGTTGCCAGCGATGAGAGTCCAGCAAAACCCACATCACACCTATGCTCAAAACCCTTTCGAGACGATCTCAAAACGTTTATGAAATTGCTTCTCATCGAAAATCCACTTCTCTTGAGGTGCTGCATCCTACCCTACCGTTTGTTTTTTTCCGATAGTTGCTTGCGATTCTGAATTCAATTGACTTAAATTAGGCGAAAAAATAGTGTCTAGAATTTTAGGGTAAAATACAATTACAATTACCCATAGTATATTACATATTCACCCCTCAGCATCAATTAATACAAAATAACCATCATTTTTGTTGCGTAAATAGTATTTTATTATATTGACTATTTTATAATTCACTTTACTAAAAAATATCCAATATCCCTTTTCAATAGAAAATATAAGGATATGTAAAATTTAAGTATTATTGTGTATATTATTATTTTTATATGTGGATGTATTATTGAAGTGACAAGATTTTGTTTGATAGTGTTGATTAAAGTTAAAGAGATAGATACGATATTATTTTGTAGTGATTATTGATGAAGAAAAATGTGATAACGAATAGTGATAGATAGTGACGTGAATACTAGAAATTTGTATGTATAAATAGGTGATATATTTGTATTGAAATGATATCGAAAGCGTTAATAAAATTTTCTCTCTAAAATTTTCGAGTTTATCTTTGTTCTTGTTCTAGTTTAATATTTTATAACAAGTACCTTTGAAAATTATTATTGTTACTTTATAATACATCACTAACTTAGATGTTTCCTTTTTTTATTGACCTGGAGAACCCTGATAGAGAGACCAGTAAACTCCGAGGGTCAGCGCGGTCTACAGACCACGCCAATCGGTTCAACCACATTGATCCAAGTTCATGTGTCACTTAGTTCCATTTTCCGATTTGGAACTCTCAATTTCAGTTTAATATATTGATGAAACCATAACGAAATTATGGTATATTTAGTTTCAGTTACGTCTTAAAAACCGGTGGTTACGGTTTCGGTTCATTCAACCTCAACTGAAACGATGGGCGAACAATGGTATACACGATATTGATTATAGTTGAACTGTCATAAAATATAAAAAATAAATAATTGTTAGAACCGAAGGTTTCAGTTTAAACTTCCAATTTTCGACGGTCAAGAAATCTTGACCAATGGTTTTCACAGTTTTTTTTTTCGGCTAACGTAATCCGAAACCGTATCATTTAAACCGAAACTGATGACCAAAGTTAGCCATTGACTGATGGCTCGACTTCAATTTTTTTGAATTGTAAGAACAACTAAACCCTTTGATCAAAGTATATATACGATGGCCACCTGTGCACACTCAATGTGTGCAACGATATTTTGATTAAACCAAAAAAAAATTATAGTTGAAGAATCGAAGAATAGTTACATGATATTACATTGTAGTATAATTAAATTATCAATTATATCGTCGATATAATAGTATCACTAGTATTTTATGCACAGTGTGTGCTTTAATATATTAATATATATTTTTTTTATATTTTAAGAGCTATCTTTAATTTAAGACTTTAAATAGAAGAAAATTTAATTTCAAATATTTTTTATTAAAAAACAATTGGAGATATAATCGGAAATATATATATATATATATATATATATATAATATATGGGGTAAATTTGTTATTACAAATAATATACAAAATTATTTGATATGTAAGTGGTGGCTATTAGTTTTGAGGATTTAATAATAATAATAATAATAGTAATAATAATAATAATAATAATAATAATAATAATAATAATAATAATAACTATTATTTTAAGCGCACTCTATACATATTTACTAATATATATTATTTTATATTTTAAAAATTATTTTTAATTTTAAATATTTAATATATGGAATTATAATTCAGTTTTAATTGAGGATTGTTTAAAGTATATAAAAGAAATCATTAATTTATGTAAATATAATCATAATAGATAAAAATTTAAAGGATAAAATTGTAATTACTGACATAGCAAAATATACCAAAATTAGATGAGTGATAGCAAAATTAGATGAGAGGTCACTATGTTGCTCTCACCAATTAAATATCCAATAACACAATAAAGAATGTCCAATTTCAATATAACACACACAAATCACACACACACATAATGGTGTGGTGTGAATAGCTCAAGTTGATCTCAGAGTGGCCGTACGAGAAAAAGTTAAAAGGAGGAATGGTGAAGAAGAAGAAGGAATGAGAATTCATGCAAGAAGATGTATGCAAAACTAATAACAATAATCCAAATTTTCCTCTCAAGCTTTAGCAAACACTACATCGACTTGACCTTTGGGCGAAGCCACAAAGTCTCCGGCGGTAAACTTGCGATCTTTAGAGAACGATATGTGCCTCTGCGACAACGAATACCCACAGTACTCAACTTCAGTTACCAATACGTCGGGCAGCAGCTTCGAAACCACAGCACCTACTCCTTCTCCTGAAAGAGCGCAAGGACCACATTAAAACAGACGATAGAAACATTAAGGCTTAAATATATTTTTAGTTCGGTATGTTTGAGGGAGTAGAGTTTTAAGGACACTTAAGTTAAGAGTGACAATTTTAGTCCTATAAGTATTATAAATGAAGCAATTTTAGGACAGCTAAACCTAGAAATATAATTTCAACCAGAAATTTATACACGTGGCACCAAAGATGCTGACTTGAACTAAATTTGTTTTCTCTTTCCTCCAATTAATCGTCGCCTCATAAGTAAAAAAATAAATAGGAACTTATTTGGAGGAAAAATGATAAATTTTAGTCATGTAACTATCAGAATTGAAGCAATTTTAAGAAATTTAACCCCGAAAACATCATTTCGGCCCGGAATTTATACACATAGAACCGAAAATGCTGAATTGGACTATGAAGTGATGTTTAATTAAAGGAAAGAGAAAACAAATTTAGTCTAAATCAGCATCTTCGGCGCTACATGTGCAAATTTCGGGTTGAAATTAAGTTTTTGGGTTTAACTATACTAAAATTGCTTTAATTTCATAGGACATATTGTTACCCTTAACTTAAGTGTCCCTAAATTGCTTCAATTTTGATACTTACAGGAATAAAATTGCCACCTTTAACTTAAGTGTCCTTAAAATGCTTACCCCCTCAAACATACGGGACATAAAAATATATTTAAGCCAAACATTAATGTATGTATGTATGTAAGAGAAGAGCTTTACCGTGTGTGACTAAGAGCAAGTTTTCCGAAGAATATCTATTCGCAAGAGTATCCATTACGTTGAGATATCGTGCTCTAGCACCTTCGACCGTCTCTTCCCATTTTGGCAGCTGATGGTTTTCAGGGAATAGTTCGTAAGATAAAAAGGTAAAGTACGATGCTGATGGTGTAGTAAAAAAGATTGCAGCTTTTTGTACCTCCTTGTACACCATTTCATGGGATTTATCGAGGGTTCCTTTGGGTAAGACTGCTTCGCACTGCGAAAGGTCGAACGGGAAAATCCCGTCTTTCGGAGCCACGCTTTCTCGGATCGCTATGGTGTTCAACATCTCACACAGCCCGAATTCAATCGACACCTAAAAGAAAAAAAAAAAGATTCAATCTAATCTAACCAATAAGCATTTGAACTACATAAACTATGTTAATTACATAGCGTAGTAAGATTATGACTGAATGATCAAAATCAAATCAACCCCCCGACATGTAAGAGACAAGACACTAGTTCGATCTATCTAAGACACGGCAGTACTTTGAACTAACAAACACTTCTAAGTCGTAATAACATTACGCTTCGAACATTGCAGACGACCCAGTTTCCCTTTGCAATCAAAATCCAAAATTTAAAATCAATAAATGGACAGTTCGACACTACGGCCGATCTTTAAAGATAAATGAATCAAGATTACACCTTCCATGTAGCTACTCTATCAGGGAACTACTAAGACACATTCTGAAACTTCATAGACTAATTCAATGTGCTCAGAAATGATCGGTTTTCGCAGTTTTTACGTATCACATCGACAGCTGAGAGATAATCATCTTCTGCGGCATTACAATTGTTCCAATTTCCGAAGCTCGAAAATAACCAATTCTCAGACAAAAAATGGCGGATATAGTTCAGTTCAGAGAGATTCTTAAGTGGGATTTTTTTTTTTCAATGAGTTTGACAATGTCGCATAACAGTTAACACACACAAAAAACACATTGATCGTTTTCCATGCACATTCATGCAAGTGTCTTTGTCAAGCAAAGAATAAATAAACAAATAAATAAATAAATAAGTAAATATATAAATAAAAAAAGATAAATTAATAATGAAATACTAAAATGTCCCAATCCAACTAACCTTGATCTTGGAGGGATCGATGATGACCCCATCTGACGAAACGTCGTTGGGATCGTCGGAATCCTTTGCCACCTCACAAAGCGCCGACACCACCTCGGCGGCGGTCTGCAAGCACCTCAAGAACGGCGACACGAAGACCCTGTGGATCGGAAAATCCATCCGCTCGCGGAGCTTCCGACCAGTCGAGAACGCCCTGACCAGACCCTCTTTGATCAGCGGTGGGTCCCACGGGCGAGCAGCCGTCGCCGTCCAGAGCGGAGCGAAGTTGTCGATTCGGTCGCCGTGGCGCATCACGGCGACGTTTTGGCGGAAAGAATCGCCGTTTACGAGCGAAGAACCCATGGGTGGCTAGATTTCGGTTTTCAAAAGATTGATTGTAAGAGAGAGATGCTTGCGATCTTTCTTTTTTTCTTTCTTGGGCGATGTTTGAATGGAGTCAATCTATGGAATATAAATGTTTTTTTTGAAGGAGAAGATCGTCTGACCTCAAGGTAGGTAGGTTGCGAAGAAGATCCTAGAAATGTGGTTGTTCAGTTCTTTCGCTAATCATTTATGTAATTCAAGTCCAATAATAATATGGTTTACTTCAATAATATTAATTAAATAATTTAATTAATACGGAAAAGTGTACTAGTGTGCTTGAAATTAATTACAAAACAAGAGGAAATAGTTTTAAAAATATATCTATTATTCTATTATATTAAGGCTCAAAGCATTTTAAAAACTGTCGGTTGTAATTTAATTTGAAACTGTCGGTTGTAATTTAATTTGGTCCGACGTACAAAAGTACAAAAAAATTACTATTTTACCCATATTTTAGTTTGAAGAATCAACATTGTTCCCCTTAATTTTTTATTATCCTCATAAAGAATTTCTTTTAAGATACTTAAAAAGAATACACAATTAATTTTAGACTAATATTATATATTTATATATTAGAGCACACGCATCGAGTGTGCGTAAAATACTAGTTTCACTTGATTTACTTTTGTTAGAATCATTTATTGTGTTCTTTATATTATAGATGCTTCCGTCTTTGGTGTATTTAGTTCTTTGGTTTAGATGTTATTAGGGTTTGTAATTTACTTTATTATAAGTATTAGTTGTTTTGGGCTAATTGGGTTTTGGGCTTGATGGGCTTTAATATACCAACTAATGTGGTATATAAAGACCCACCAAGCCCTAGTTTCAAGTGTTCCTTTTGCAAGTATTGTGCCTCCTTGAACAAGCTAACCTAAACACTCTCAAGCTAAAATCATTCTAGGTTGCTTTCTTTGTTGCTTGCATTATATTAGATGAAAAGGGACTTACAAGTGGTATCAGAGCAAGCGTGAGGGAACTTTGAAGCCATTTTTGGAGTTTTTGAGCTTTTTTCGTCATTTTTTTTGGGCTGTTTTTGAACTACTTTGGCTGTTTTTCTGCCTTTTCTGAGCTGTTTTTGGGGTTTCTCGGCCATTTTCTGGTATTGGGGAACTTATTCCAGCAAAAACAGCATTTCTGGGCAGATTTTGGGCATTTACAGCAAGATTTTCGGATTTTTCTGGGTTTCAGCTTGAAGATCTTCATCCTGTTCATCATTCGCGGAACAGACAAAGAATTCGCGAACCTCTCTGCTTTGCGAACCGCCACTCTCGCGAACTTCAATTCGCGAAGTGTTCCGCTACATCCGCGAACCTCAACACGCGAACAAGGATCACGAAGCTCAGGCCACTTCACGAACCCCGCTTCATCCGCGATCTTTCGATTCGCCAACCGTCAGTTCAGCTTCGCGAATCAATTAGCCAACCCGTGATCTCACTTCGCCAAAGTAGATCACGAACCGGTCTTCAATTCGCGAACCAGCCATTTCGCGAATCCTTCGACTTCACGAATCCAGCTCAAGTTCGCGAACCCTTCGACTTCACGAATCCAGCTACAGTTTGCGAACCTCACTAACTTCAAGTTTCAACACTTCAAAGTTCCACACACGTTTAAAGATCACCCACATCTAATATAGTATGGACACACTCGCCATGGGAAGCGACGTCAGACCACCAGTGCTGCGAAGAGGCGAGTTCTCTATCTGGAAGAACAGATTCCTTAACTTCCTGGAGATAAAAGACAACGGAGAGGAAATGATCAGATCACTCCAAAGCGGCCCCGAAACATTTACGACCACACTCCCCGGGGACAACACCGTGACTCCTCCCGTCCTTCCACAGATAGTACCCAAGTCTCCAGCCGACTACACTGATCTGGAAAGACGAAGCATTAGGGCAGACCTCATGGCCAAGACCTACCTCCTACAAGCCATGCCAAATGAAATCTACATTCAGGTAGATAGCTTCCAGACTGCCAAGGAAATGTTCGACGAGATCTCTAAGTTGATGCAGGGCACTGATATCGGTTTAAGAGCCAAGAAAGCCAACACATTGGCGGCTTACGACTCCTTCAAGGCTCGACAGGGCGAGCCAATTGGTGAAACCTATCGTAGGTTTATGATCCAAACCAATGAGCTGCGGAAGATCAGCATCATGAAGTCCAACTTGGAGCTAAATGTAAGATTCCTTACATCATTACAGCCTGAGTGGAAGAAGATTGCCACAAATTTCAGGCAGAACAAGGACCTCGATGAAATTGACATCCACAGCATCTACGAGAGCCTCGAACAGCATTCAGATGACGTAAACGAGGGGGTGGAGGAGCAGAAGAATAAGGCTGTGGCCGACTCACTAGCCTTAGTGACGGACAAGAAGAGCGCAAAGCCGAGCAAAGGCAAAGCCATCAAGATCACAAGCCCCTCCACCTCCGAAGATGACTCAGGCTCGGACTCCGATCCGGAGATGAAGGAGCTCCAGAAGCACTTGGCTTTGGTAACAAAGATGATGAACAAAAAGTTCTTCAAGAAATCATCATCCTCGTCCAACAAACAAAGGATCTCGTCAGGACCCAATCCTCAGACCCGACCATTTCAGCCAGCTGAAACCAAGGCCCCAGCCGAACCAAGAAAATGCTACAACTGTGGCAAACCAGGGCACTTTGCCAATGACTGTCCCCTTCCGAAGAAAAAGAAGGACGAAGAGTATTATCTCAGGAAGCTGCAGTTGATCAGGCAGAAGAATCAAGGCAAAGCACTAGTGGCCGAGCAGGACCACTGGCTCGAGGACTCCACCGATAGTGAGCCCGAGAACCTTGCCCTGATGGCACGGCTGGAAGGAGACGGATCAGACGAGGAGGAGCAGCCGGAAGCTAGCACCAGTACCAGCACGAATGAAGTAGATGAACCGTGCAACGGCGAGGAGGTATACTCTTTCAACGATAGTATGCTTTTAAAATTACAAAATAAAATAGAGGTCCTAAGTAAAGAACGTAAAAATACTAGGTCTTTAGAAAAGAAATTAGTAAAAACTCAAGCTATCCTAACCATGACACTAGAAGAGGTAGAAAGGTTAGAAAATAGCTTAAGTATGACAGAACAAGACTTAGGAAAATCTAATGATAAAGTTAGTGAACTGACAAATAGGATAGCGATCTTTGAATGCAATAAAAACGAAGCTTCTAGCAATAATTCTAGAATTACAGAACTAGAAGCCCAATTAGCTAACAACCGTGCATCCCTCATTAATCGACTAAGCGATATTGGTTCCCTGAATTGTCGATTAGAAGCTGCAAATCTTAGGGTAGCTAGTCGAGATGAGGAAATTGTTAAACTAAATAAAAGACTTGAAGAGTTGACGGCGAATTATAGGAAGAGTGAGAATGAGCGAATAAATAAAACTAGCGAGTATAATCTGATGAATAGCGAACGCGCTGGGCTATATGCGAAGATAAAGAGCCTAGAAGACATTATCACGAAACGAGGGCTATCAGAACTGGTATTAGAACGAACCATGTTTCTTAGTCAGCCCAAAGATACTAGGTTCTACAACCCACGAACAGGATTAGGCTTCGTCAAGACCATCAAACCTGAAGCCAAGAAAACCCCCACTCGCTACGATGATAGTTATCTGGATCTATCGCTCATACGCTTCATTCAGTCGTCAAAAAGCGAACCAACGACAGGAGAAGGGAGCGATCGGGCCGAAAAACCGTTCGATTACCTAGCCTGAACGAAAGTTACAAGACAAAGGAAAAACCTCGATTGATAACTGTCTCCAGGCTAGTGCACCGCCCTCTCAAAAGGTCGTTGAAGAAGCACCGAAGAATTCGAAGCATATGGGAACGTTGCCTAGAGCTTACATCCCTTTTTCGCATAAAGAAAATTTCAAATTACGAGCATCGATGGAATCACTCGAGCAACTCTCTCAACTAGAGAAAGACATTTTACTCGCAGTAATTTCATCATTTAAGGATCAAATAAGCACTAGACCCCACACGATCCCTACACACACTCCTTTCATTTTGACAACGTCACACACAAAACTCTTCAAGAATAAAGAATTAGATAAGCCGGTTATAGGTCGCACCACGAAGATCACTAACAAGACCTCTTCTGCATCGACAGGAAAAGCATCTTGGGAAAAGAGCGTGAAGTGGAGGGCAAGACAAGACGAGACAAAAGGAGACGTTGCTGTTCACAAAAAGGAGCAAATGAAAACGAAAACTAAAATGTCTCCCTTTTTGTTTTGTAAGAATCGTCTTGAGTGTGTTAATGTGTTGAAAAATGCTGCTAGTTTTATTTCTAAGTCTAAAAGGATTTCTGACCCGAAACTTAGCAGGCAACTTATTTCGCAAACCCACACACACACACTAGACTCGCAAACTAAAAGGCACACATCAAAGTCGCGAACTCTGATTTCTATACCTAACTCGCGAACTAACCCTCTCTTTGCACACTTCCCCGAAGTAAAAGCCAAGAAGGTCGCAAGCTCAAATCCCCAACCAAAGGCGAGACCACAAAATGCTTCAAGGCTCGAGAAAAAGCCAGATCAAGTATCTCGCAAAAACGAGAAGAAAACCAAGCCCAAGCATTACGTGCCCAAAATCAAAACGCAACCGCTCAAAACGAAACAAATTTGGGTCACAAAAAGGGAACTCGAATCCATCACGACCAAATCAGGCACACGCCAGATTTGGGTTCCCAAAACAAGTCCAAGCATAGTAGACTACTTAGCTGATTCTCTATTTCATCTATGCTTGCGTGTCGAAAATAACCAAGGGGAACCCGACCGTTATCGGGTTACTGACCTCTCTTGATTATTTTTGCAGATCTGTCATGTGTGGTATCTCGATTCAGGTTGCTCCACACACATGACAGGGAGAAAAGAGCTGCTGAGCAACTACAAAGCCCGCTTTGGCGGTAACGTGCGCTTCGGAAATAATCACGCGGCTCCGATCATAGGACACGGAGACCTCATCCATGACAACCTCACAATCAGGGATGTCTCGCTCGTCGAAGGACTTGGACACAACCTCTTCAGCATTGGCCAGTTCTGCGATAGAAGGCTGACGGTCACCTTCCAGTCTGACGAATGCACCATCAGCAACGAGCAGGGTAGGGAACTCCTCACAGGCACGAGGAAGACAAATCTCTACACAATCAATCTGAAGACCCTTCGACCTTCATCCGCCATCTGTCTGATGACAAAGGCATCACACCAGCAAAATGACCTTTGGCACAGACGGATGTCCCATATCAACTTCAAAACGCTGAATAAACTATACAAAGATAAGCTAGTCACAGGACTCCCAGCATTGAAGTACCACAAAGAGCATCTATGTTCGGCGTGCGAAATGGGAAAGATGAAGAAGGCATCTCATCATCAAAACACGTGGCCTCGACCTCTCGCCCACTGGAGCTGCTACACATGGATTTATGCGGGCCAATGAGGATACAAAGCATAAATGGAAGAAAATACGTATTAGTCATTGTAGATGACTACTCGAGGTACACATGGACGAGATATCTTAAAACGAAGGACGAGACCCCTGAAATCATCATCTCTTTTGTGAAGACGACTCAGAACCTGCTTGAGAGCAACATCCAAGTGATCCGCACAGATAATGGCACTGAGTTCAAGAACAAGGTCCTCAGTGACTTCTACACCTCGTTAGGAATCTCTCAGCAGTTCTCGGCCGCAAAAACCCCTCAACAAAATGGAGTAGTGGAAAGGAAGAACCGGACCCTTATCGAAGCAGCCCGGACAATGCTAATTCAATCAGGACTTCCACACTTTCTATGGGCCGAGGCAGTAAACACGGCGTGTTACACGCAAAACCGAACGAGCATTCACAAGAGATTTGGGAAGACTCCGTACGAGCTAATCAACCAAAGGGTCCCAAACATCAAATATCTACGGATTTTCGGCTGCAAGTGCTTTGTAGCTAATGACCGAGTTGATCGAGGGAAGCTCGACCCGAAGGCCATCGAAGGAGTGTTCATTGGATTTTCGGCTACTTCGAAGGCCTATAGAGTCTATCTCAAAGATAGAAGGACTGTTATGGAAAGCATAAACGTTACTTTCGACGAAGCGCCAGTGGCTTCTGAATACATCAGTTCAGGACCCGTACTACAACCGAACGCTTCTGTCCAAATCAGGCCAGAACCGGGACTAATTAGAGTGCTGACAGACGATCAGCCCAGTCCTACATTCGAGGAGGTAGCATCGACATCCCACAAGAGCGACGACGCATGGGAGCTGCTTTTCGAAGATCTAGCCATCCACGATCGTCGATCAGCTCAACCTCCTCACCAACCCCAAAATAGTGACGCACCAGCTTCTCCCGTAGGCCAACACGAAGCTGATGCATCTCCCTCAACGTCACATATAGAAGTCACTATTTCCCCTGAAGCCTCAACTGAAGAAGACGATGAAGACATTTCCCTAGACATAGAGCCTCACTCCCCGATCGAAATTTCCAGCACTCCCGAGAAACAGGTGAAGAACCCGCACAGGACGAGCAAGAACAACCTCTCCCTCATCAAAGGAAGTGGACTCGAGCCCATCCGACGTCTCAAATTATTGGAAATCCAGACCAAGGAGTTAGTACAAGATCATCAACAATAAATGAAAATCTATATGCCTGCTTTCTCAGCCAGGCTGAGCCGAGCAAAGTTGGAGACGCGCTAAAAGACCCAGACTGGGTAAACGCAATGCAAGAGGAAATCCATCAGTTCGAAAGACTGAAAGTGTGGAAACTCGTACCGAGACCTCAAGGAAAGACGATTATCGGTACGAAGTGGGTATTCAAGAATAAGAAAGATGAAGACGGTGTCGTAATTCGCAACAAGGCAAGGCTAGTCGCGAAGGGCTACAACCAGCAAGAGGGAATCGACTACGACGAGACCTTCGCACCCGTAGCGCGAATCGAAGCAATTCGGATTTTCTAGCCTTCGCAGCCCACAAAGACTTCACGGTGTATCAGATGGACGTCAAGACAGCCTTCCTCAACGGCGTCTTGAAAGAAGAAGTCTACGTGGCACAACCTGAAGGATTCGTAAGCCAAGCCCACCCTGACTTGTGTACTTCCTCGAGAAGGCACTTTACGGACTTAAGCAAGCACCCCGAGCATGGTACGAGGTGCTATCTGACTTTCTGATCGAGTCAGGCTTCACTAAAGGGCAAATCGACACCACCCTCTTCATCAAGCGACGCAAGTCTGAAATTCTACTTGTTCAGATTTACGTCGACGACATTATTTTTGGATCCACAAACCCCATATTGTGCGCGGAGTTCGGGGAACTGATGAAGACAAAGTTTGAAATGAGCATGATGGGAGAGCTCAACTTCTTCCTTGGACTGCAAGTCAAGCAACTCCCAGAAGGAATCTTCATCAGTCAATCGAAGTACATTCAAGACATACTTAAGAAGTACAACATGGAAAATTCCCCATCTAAAAGTACCCCGATGTCGACTTCGTGCAAATTAGCCGCAGATCCATCGGGCAAATCAGTCAACCCGTCTACATACAGAGGAATGATAGGATCGCTTCTGTATCTGACAGCAAGTCGGCCGGATATTGTCTTCTCCACTTGCCTGTGCGCGCGCTTTCAAGCCGATCCGAAGGAGTCGCACATGCTTGCAGTGAAGAGGATCTTACGCTATCTCAAGGGAACACCGACACTCGGACTCTGGTATCCCAAGAACTCTAACTTTCAATTACTTGGCTTTACGGATGCCGATTTTGCAGGTTGTAGGATGGACAGGAAGAGCACCTCGGGTGGAATACAGTTCTTAGGTGACAAACTAGTAAGTTGGTCATCTAAGAAACAAAACTGTGTGTCCACGTCAACCGCCGAAGCAGAGTACGTTGCTGCGGCCAGTTGCTGCTCTCAAATCCTGTGGTTGCGAACGCAACTGCAGGATTACGGGTTTGTTTTCAATAACATTCCAATTTACAGCGACTCGAAGAGCGCTATTGCCATTACCTGTAATCCCGTCCATCATTCCCGCACTAAACATATAGACCTTCGATATCACTTTATAAAAGATCATGTCGAAAAAGGCACAATCACAATGTACTTCGTCAACACAGAAGTTCAACTTGCCGATCTTTTCACAAAGGCTTTGGATGAAAAACGTTTCATGTTTCTCGTTTCAAAGTTAGGCATGTTGAATCGGGAAGCATAACGTGATTTTTGCCTATTTCAACCTCTTATAAAGTTTAAAAGATGATCACATTCCAAAAATTTAGGGGGAGAATTTTTAGTCTTCTTATTATACGTTAACTTGAAATTTATTTTCTAAGAGTGCATATTTTGAGGGGGAGTCTAAGTTAAAAATTGAGCCCACAATCACTAAAGCATTTGAGCCAATTCGCAAAATTCAAAAACCAGTATTGGGCCTTCTTTTCTCATTTTTCGGCCCAGTTCTTCAACTTCATTTTGATTCGTGAATTTAGGGTGATTCGCGAATTATCAATGTTGGGCTCCTTTCATCTTCCTGGCCCAGTTTGATTCAACTCTACTTCGCGTACTCAATGCTACTTCGCGAACTCACGCACGCTTCGCGAACCTCAAACGGGCCCATCTTACCTTCGAGGCCCAAACCTTTTTGGGCCCGCGAACTTTTACCTCTTAAAACCCTAAGTTTCACGAAGTTACAGTCGCCGTCAATTCATAAATTAGGGTTTACACTGTTCAAAATTCTCTCGATCTACTGTTCATCCGCAAGATAAAGCCACTCAAATCACGACGAAACCTGCTCCTTAGCTTCCAAATCTTCTTCTCTCGTGCGTTGCTGTGGTAAGAATAACGTTGAATCTTCATTTTCAAGCAGTTCTATACTTATCTGATGATGATTTTGGCGAATCTGGAACTTTCTGCACTTCGCGGATGATGAACACGATGAATCTTCATGATTCGCGAACTCAGCCCTTTTTGATCTTTAAAGCGCGACTTTCGAAGTCTCCAACCTGTTTTTCGCGCATTTGTCTTAGCCCACGAAGTTCTCCATGATTCGCGAACTCTTCAAAGTTCGCGAACTTGTTCCGCATTCGCAAAACTCAAAATCGCGAACCTCTTTCAAATTCGCCAAACCCTCAAGTTCGCGAACCACTCTAAATTCGTAATCATTTTAAAATCGCGAACTTATTTCTCAATTCGCAAACTTCCAGATCGCGAACCCCATGGTCTTTCGCGAATCCCTTCATGTTTCGCGAACTCAATTTCACTTCAATTCGAGAACACAATCTCAATTCGCAAAGTATTTCAGTTCTCGAACCTATTCTAACATTCGCGAAACTAGGATTCGTAAAGCTTTTAGCGAACTTACCAAACTCTCATATCGCGATCCACACTTAATTGTTTTTATCATCTGTTTCGCGAACCTTTACTTAGAATTTTCTTAACGCACTCTCACTTTTCACTTCGCGACATAAAGACTTTGAAAATTTTTAACTAATGCGCGAACTCTCCACTTAAGAAATTTTCTAAGTATCAAACTCATGATTTAAATGGGCTGAAACTGTTTTTGGGCCCAAAATCAAACATTAAATTTCTAAAGCCCAAAACACTTGAACAATTTTTGAACTCTAACTTGTTTTCACCTATTCAAATCATGTTACCTTCTGCTTCATATTACTGTATAAACTAATGGTTACTCTATCATCGCAGGTTTAACGAATCCAGGTGTTCGGAACAACAAAAAAGAAGAGGGCAAAAAAAAAAAAAAAAAAAAAAAAAAAAAAAGAAGAGTCGCACTCAAAAAAAAAAAAAAAAATATGAATACGACACCAACAGATCTGATATACCCAACGTCCAAATGGGTCATTCCGAAGGACAATAACTTCCAACTCGACTTGGAAGTCTTCAAAGGGAAGGAACCCATTATTCCTGCGATATTGAGACACCATCACCTCTGGTACGCCTTCTCGGCCGCTGTACCAGTCCCCTCCGTTTACCTTCAACAATTTTGGGGGACGCTGCAGACGAAGGTGGCACCAGACAATAGCTTATACTACGAAGCAAAACTCGCGGGCCAGACGGTCGAGGTCACCCGCGAATTAATCCGCCATGTTCTCCGCCTGCCCAGCCGACCGGAGAATGAGTATGAGGCTTCTGAGGATGAGCTTCTCGAGGACATTCAAAGAATGGGCTACTTCACGCCCGTCAAATTCCTCTCTCAGATCCAACAGTCCATGATCCCGCATCCATGGCGGACACTTTTTGCGCTTGTCAATAAGTGCTTCTCACCAAAGCACTCAGGGCACGACAGGTGCAACATCACGATACTGCGGATCTTCCACGGCATTGCCTTCAACAAAAACGTAGATTATGCCAAGCTCATCATGTTGGACCTCGACGACCAAATGATGCAGCGAACGAAGGGCAAGAAGACGCAGTACCTTCCATATTCCAGGTGGTTCGGGCTAATGATCCACCACTTTATGCAATCACTGCCTGGGATACCAACCCGGCCCGCCGACGAATATGTCACCCCGCCAAAACTCAGGTACCTCAGAAGGGGAAGGTCGATGAGAAATACGCGCGGCGGCCGATGCCCATCCCTTCATCCCTCTTGTCACTGGCGGAGCAGCACATGATAGAAGACTACTGCCGCCAGTACAATGTATACGCCCCCATGGTTCGAGAAAACCCCCTCGAACCTAACCCCGGGGCCTCCCACTCTGCCGATGAAGGTCCTAGAACCAGGCCGGAGGCAGCTTCTTCATCCATTCCTCAGTCATACACTCACCAACCACCATTCCATCAATTACCCAATCATCCACACCACCAACACCTGTCGAACACAAATACCCGTTCGACAGCTCTCACCACCACTTATCACACCCATCCCACCACCATCTCCTGTCAGCCGCACATCACCGATCCCGCCGACGTCGCGTGCTCTTCAACGACAAATGTTGAGCGACGTCTCCGACTCGGACGGCGAAGACGGGATGCCCATACTCCGCCCACCGTCACCACCACCCTCCACGAGGCAGCCGTCGCCCGCTCCTCAACGCCAACAAATGAGCGACGACTCCTCTGACGACGACGATGACAGCACGCTTATCCATAGACGTCGTCGTATTCCTCCAATCCCCACTCCACTACAAGCCGGGTCACCCCTTAGGATAGAAGCCGCCGACATCGACCCAACGGCGCATACCACGAGCCTTAGCCATTCGGCCGGTTCCCAACAACCGGTCGTCTCAAAAAGCCCCGACCCTCAACCATCCGTCCTCCGCCTGTCACCGAACAGGCCACAACGTCCATAGAGGCGCACATGATTGAGGCGCTTCTAGGATTGGACGGAAGTCCCGATGACGACGACCCCACATCGTCTTCGTCAGAGGGCCACCGTCCGAACATCACGATCGGACGCGTGCCAACGGGACGCCTAAGTGGCCCCGGTGAGAGCTCTACCTTCGCCCGTCTGTGTGACGTGGCCCTAACGACCGGAGCGGTCCTTCCTCGTGAGGAACCGCAAGGACAGGTCGGAAGTCCAGTGCCGCCCGAAGTCCCATCGATTTCCCGCGAAACTGGCCACCCCACCACTTCGGGGGTGCAAACGGAAGGCCTTCGTGGCTCCGGCGGTGATTCCCCGTACGTGACGGCGACATACCTTGAACGGAGACTTGCCGAATTTCTCGAGCAAGTGGCTGTCCCGCGCATGCAGTCACTCATTACGGCTGCTGCGCCGGACAGAGGCAAAGCTCCAGTTGTCGACGAAACCCCGTCACGTTCCCCACTACCCCCACCTCCTCATCCGAACCCCCACACCATGCCACTGCTCGACCTATGGGACATCTTCACTGCCCGTCTCATAGGAGTGGACCCGAAGCACCCCGCGCTCGTGACGGTCCAAAAAATGCTGCTCGCGCAACAAAACATACCGTCAACAGAAACGTGCCGAGACGACACCTCAACAATCCGAAGACGGCACGACGATCCTGACGACCAGGATCGCCGTGAGGGGGAGAAGCGTCAACGCCTATCCTCCTCCGGAGCATCTGTACGACGAAGCACACCATCACAGGGCAGATCAGCAGCAGGCCCTACAACACAAACCCAACAACCAACACGAAGAGGTTCTCGAGGAAGACAAGCGGCGCCAGGGCCGAACCAGACACTCTTCCTTGGCGAAGCAACGTCGACCTCGGAAATCCATACACATACAGTCCAAAGAACCACCACCCCAAATCCTCCTTCCACCACCCACGAAGCCAGAAAAAGCCGAAGCCCACCTCTTTCGCCCTACATTGCTACACAACCGGACTTAGAGCCATTCAACCTCGAAGATTACCTCCAACCACACACTGAAGTGGAGGCGTACATTATGAACGAAGGATGGCTCAAAAGACCGGTTACAGAACAGTTCTCAAAGGCTATGTTTGATAACGCTCGACAGCTCCTAAGGAATGCAGAGGTTGAACTTGTCAGAATAGAAGACAAGGAGCTGGAAGAAGGGGAGGACTACGAAGCAGAAATCCCCGAACTTCCTGTTCTCTTGGAGCACGCCAACCGATGGTACGACATGTACAACCCTCCGCCAAGAGACCCGAAGATTCCGGAGCTCCCGTGGGAAAATGCCAAAATCGTGGCACCTTACCAGGAAGAGTTTCGGAAACGAATATGGAGGAAACCCGAGCGTATCACCAAGCCTGATGAACTGGAGCTGAGTGGGATGACTCATCTGACGGGACGAAGGGCAAGATTCTATGTCCTAAGTCTGCGAATGATGATGAGTTTCAGAGGACGAGGCGACAATCTGGATCGCCTTCGAAAAGACGAATCAAGGAAGAAAATGATCAAAAGGGTGACGGGAGTCAGAGTCGAGTACTTCAACCAAATTCCCTATCCAGTTTACAAAGTTGAAAGGGAGGACGGGAAGGTTGAAGACATCAGCGAAGCGGACCTAATCTACATTAGACACCCTGATGTCGAGAGAATATTCTCGACGTACAGGTATCTAGGACAGCTGAAAAAGGACCCTGCTTTGAAGATAGGCCTTGTTACACTCAAAAGGTTCATGTTGCGCCAGATCAATTATAATGCTTCCCACGACCTTCAGATGGCACTGGAAAGCAATATGAAGAAAGTGAACCTCACAAAGCCTAACTTCGAAGTCCCGGATGACCCCAACATCTCTGAAGGAAACGTCTTTGAAGGTGAGGACCCCTCGATAGTCTACGTCAACTACAAAGGTGAGAAGAGATTGATGAAGACCTCGGAGATCCCAAAGTTCTCCGACGGGACTCTCCAATTATTTCAAGAAAGTTGACAAGGATTATCCAGGAGATGGAAGGAGAAGACCTCGATAGCCAGATGAAGTTCAGATTACTTCGAGGGAAGATCGATGAAGACTGGCTCTTCGAAGGTGGTTACGTAACTACGAAGTCAAGCTCGGACTTCGAAGCTCTACGTACAAGACGGTGGACCCCAAGGTCGGAGCATCCAAGCAGAAGACTTAAAAAGAACACAAAGGGGGAGATTGTTAGAATCATTTATTGTGTTCTTTATATTATAGATGCTTCCGTCTTTGGTGTATTTAGTTCTTTGGTTTAGATGTTATTAGGGTTTGTAATTTACTTTATTATAAGTATTAGTTGTTTTGGGCTAATTGGGTTTTGGGCTTGATGGGCTTTAATATACCAACTAATGTGGTATATAAAGACCCACCAAGCCCTAGTTTCAAGTGTTCCTTTTGCAAGTATTGTGCCTCCTTGAACAAGCTAACCTAAACACTCTCAAGCTAAAATCATTCTAGGTTGCTTTCTTTGTTGCTTGCATTATATTAGATGAAAAGGGACTTACAACTTTCCCTACCTGTAAATTCAGGTTCTTATATTTAAATTAAATTTGATATTTGTAGATTAAGATTTATCTATTCTATTATATAAACGGTGAGACTCACATAGTAATGGTTAGGGGTGTGCATTCGGTTTCGGATTTCCAGGTTTTACCCGATCCGATCGGGTTCGGATAGTTCGGTTATTTTGTCGGGTATCGGGTAATCCGATACCCGATATTTTTTGATCGGGTCGGATATCGGGTAGTATTTGCTACCCGATCGGGTAATTCGGGTACCCGATAATTTTTTTTTTTATTTTTTTTATTTTTTTACTTGCATTATAAATTTAGATATAAAAAAATACAACTACATATTAGAATATATCTATATATATATTTAATTTGTGTGATGTTTAAGTTTTAAAAAATAATTAAACCTAACCTTGTGGACAAGAAAGAAGTTGATGAATATCATGGTAGTATAGGAATAATATGCATACGATTCTTTTTTTTTCCCCCGAAATATGCATATGATTCTTGATAAGTTATACAAGGACTTTGTAATCGGGTAGCATCATGTTTTTTTGCAACTTATTATATATAACAATGTTGAGCTTTGAGAGTCAAGTAATAACGGTTTGTGCCCGAATCAATTCACATCTCCAAAATTGCTTCGTGTTATAGGTGCAAGCAGAGAAAATATGGACAGATTTATTACAAGCATAGTAGAAGAATGTTTGCTAATTAACTATTCTGATATTGATGTTCATGTAATGGGTTATCTGTGTCTGTTATTGTGCTAAAACAATGTGTGGTAATGAAATTTTTTCTTACAAAAAAAATAAAATAAAAATGAAAAAGCTTAACGTCGGGTATCCGAACTATCCGAGGTCGGGTACCTGAACCCGATAAGTACCCGATTGGCGGGTACTCGACATTTTTTGTGTCGGGTTCAGGTAGTAAAATATATAACCGAAATCCGAACTACCCGAACCCTAAATATCCGAAATCCGAAAACCCGATCCAACGCCCACCCCTAGTAATGGTCAATTGGTATGACAATTTGGATATAATTACCATTTGAAAAATCTGCAATTAAAAACCTATCCATAATGGGGTTTGAATTTGAATTTTAATGTTGCCTCATTGTCAAAAAAATTTGAATTTTGATAAGATGTCACTACATCAATGGAATTTAGGTTGCTACCCAAATGGGTAGGATATAAAAGACCGCAAATTAAATTGATCGGTTATCGATTAATGATATACCACCCTGCCACGATAAGACTCATCTTGTAATTATTTTGTCCATAAATTTTACCATCTATTTTTTTTTTCCATGAGCAGACATTTCTTTAATAATATTATGATGTAGGACAAGAAAATTAACAAGAATATTATTTCCTTTAATCTAAGATAATTAGTTATGATATTATTTAAATATGCTATAATATAGGCTAACTAGTTAGATATTGTTTTATATTTTCTCCTCTATATTTCTATAGATATTGTTTTATAAGTTCGAGTTTCTTTCATATCTTGGAATCTTAAAGAAGTGTTCTTTAAGTTTTTTAAATCTACTCGCTTCCGCTCCGTCAGGTGGTATCAGATCCTCGGTGTGCCCGGGATGAGAGGGCGAACAACGGCGAGGATAGCAATTGTTCTGCAATCGAAGAATTAAGGACGGCCTTTGTTGAATTTCGACAGGAGCAGCATAGAATTTTCATTGAGTTGATTAATATACTGCGTGGGTTAAACATTAATCTGCCTTCTGAAATTAGCAAAAACATGAACGTCAATCGTGGACAGGATCGCGACAGAGTTGCTCCTCCGATCCAACCTGGTGTGGGTGACGGTCGTGAAAGCATTATTAAAAACTAGTGCATCTTACGTGTATGTTTCAGTTTATGTTTTTTAGTTGGTATTGCAGTTTTATAACTTTTGGTTTAGTGGTCTCTTTCAGTTTTAGTTTCAGCATAGTGGGTAGTTTATCTTTAGTCTATAAGATATCATATATTGTACTCTTACGTAGATGTTATCAAAAACAATATATTTCCCAGTTTGCAGAATATTACTGTTTTCTCTGTCTTTTGTTATAAGCATGAACGACAATCCTTCACATGCTCGCGATAGAGTTGTGCCTCTGATCCAGCCGATTGTGGGTGGCGATCGTGCAACATTCAATAGCGATAAGAATAACGTGCGCGAGTTTGAGGAAATTCCTATTGTGGAGCCTCATTATTCTAATCACGGCGGAAAGAGACATTAATGACGAATTCAATGTAGTTGGCGTCATTCAGAATTCATTTTTGACTCCGCTGGTGATAGGAGATACGATATGTCTGGTTAGTTAGAAGGTATGCACTATTGTTATTGATAGTGAAAACAATGAAAATATTACATCCAATGCGATGGTTCAGGAGCTGCAATTGCAAACGGAGATGCATGCAATGCCTTACAAAATTGGATGGATCAAGAAAATCTAAGGTGGTAGAGCTTCCACGTTTTCGTATTACTGCAGATAATATAGCAAAATATGTGCAGACTGTGCTGGATAAAGTTCGGCATGATTTTGAAATTGTTAATCATAAATATAAGTCTGATGATAATACAACATCGAGGCTTAAAGAGTTAAAGGTGAGAGAGTATAACTCGGGGTCGAGTTCTTTTCAAGTGTGGAAGATTGATGTAGGACAAAAAGATTAGCAAGAATATTATTTACTTTAATCTAAGATAATTAGTTATGATATTATTTAAATATATTATATAATATAAGATAATTAGTTAGATATTATTTACATATTTTCACCTCTAGATTTCTATAAATACCTAGGTCCCATATGATGATTATTCATTCATTCAGAGTTATTAATAAAGTTCAAGTTTCTTTCGTATCTTATAATCTTAAAGACGAGTTCTTTAAGTTTCTTAAATATACTTGCTTCTGCTCCGTCATATTATTTATGGAAAATGTTCTCTCTCAATGAGTATTTCGTCTTCCCTTCGTGGAAGTTCGTTTTTCTAGATAAGAATCGATATTCTTCATTTTAGATATTAAATGATCTCGTTGATGTTCTAGTTATTGGTCGGATATTAACAGGGTCAGTGCTACCCTACCCACTTGGGTATAACACAAGTAGGATGAGATTGAAACATGTATTCCCATATAAAAGATCGTGCTGAGATTAACACACTAGATGTGGAGGGTGTGACAGATGTCACAATCTTAACTCAGTTGGGTTGTACCGAACTAGGTAGGATAGTCACAATCTTAACTCAGTTGGGTTGTACCAAACTAGGTATAGGATAGGAAGATCGTTCAACTTCGAAGCCTCACAGAACAAAACTATTTTTTATTATATATAATAATTATTATCATACAATTACAAAATATATGCTATATACCGTCTCAATCTTTTTCCGATTCTCTTACATATAATTTTATGTAACTTTATGATAGAGCCTTTATACATTATATAACCATTTATAATTTATATTATATCCATGAACAGAAATATTGAAAATATACAAAAAATAAAATGCAAAACAATATTTAACGTATGCTGTATGCAACGTTGGAGCAAATTATGCGCCCCCACAAACACAGCGTGACGACTCCTTCCCCTCCTTCAATATCGCTCAGCCACCTTCGTTTTCATCCACATCTTCGTCTAGTTTTCTTCGATTTCGTGAGCGCACAGATTTTGAATCTTCTCTTTACTTCTTCTATTCGATTCTGTCGCGAAACAATTGGAATAATTTAATTTGTTTTTTATGCCCTGCGCAGCCGCGTGACTGTCGCCGCCGGAACGATGTCGTTCTCAGATTCCGAAACGTCGAGCGGAGATTACAAGACTTTCCGCCAAATCAGTCGCGATCGTAAGCATTTGAAGATTCGTTTTTCTCGTCTCTGCTGCATCGTCTTTTGTTGAATTCAGTCTGAATTTATTACCAATGATTGATTGATTGATTGATTGATTCCTTTCCCTTACAGGATTGTTGTATGAAATGCTGCAAGCGTCTAAATCTTCAGATACCAAATCGTCTTGGAAGGTGCAAATATATGCATATGTTTGTGAGGTGTTGTGTTATGTTATGCTGCGTGTGATCCAGTTCCGTAGTACTAGTGATGATTTGAATCGTTATACTTTTTTTTTTTCTCTTTTTTTTTTTTTTTTTGAAGAATAACTCATATCACCCCATCTAGGAGCGAGGGGTTCATTGTTGTACGCACTGAATGTGTTTGCGTTATCGACTAGCCTCTAATCAAACCAAGCTTATTCAAAACTAGAAGCTTATTTTAAACATCAATTGAGGTTCTAATGTGTATGAGTAGTATCTAATCAATGCTCTTCTGATTTGGAAACTAAGCCATAAATAATGTCTTCATGCTGACTACCGAGCATGAGTGTACATGGATTTAGAAGCCCTTAGTTCCTTCTTCTGCGGTGGGTTAGTAGCTTAAAGATAATTTCTTAACTGATGATGGTCAGGTACTCATCATGGATAAAGTTACTGTGAAAGTGATGTCACACTCATGCAAAATGGCAGATATCACTGACCAGGGAGTTTCATGTAAGCAATAACAAGAAGTTTTGACCTTAATGCTCTGTTATGCTAGGTTGAACTTTTTTGTTCTTGTACCTCAACAATTATTTTATTTATAAACAAAAATATATCAAGGGATATTCTTTACTGTTCTTTGATTTGATTTTGGATATCTTCTCTTGAAGCAGCTACATAGAGGGACTCGTTTGAGTTTGGCACTCCATATTCATATTTTATGCTAATTTTTCTATTCTGTTAGTGGTGGAAGACCTTTTTAGAAGGAGACAACCTTTGCCTTCAATGGATGCCATATACTTTATTCAACCTTCCAAGGAAAAGTATGGTCACTTCTTTTGATCGCATTCTATAATTTAAATTGTGCTTCGAAAGACTCTTGATATATTTGCTGTTGAAGACTCACCCGCTATTTTCGGAGTCTACTCCTCCAACATCATTAAAATGTCGACATTTAATTTCTTTGCATAGCGTTCTTTAGTTGTCGCTTTCTTATGTGCTCTATTATCTTATCATAATGAGCTCACACTTAATTTCTATCGCATTCCTTGATGTAGTTCCTTTACCCGATATATATGTCATGTTTTTTTAAGACCTTAATTTTGTTCAGAACGACTCAACTGAATATAGGAACTGACTCGGAAAAGCATCTTGTTATTTCAGTGTGATCATGTTCTTATCAGACATGTCCGGAAGAGAACCTTTGTACAGGATGTAAGTAATAACAAATTTAACCAAAGCATTGTCTATTTTCCGGATGAATTGATTAATAAAATTTCTTTCTTTCTCTAAGTAATCTCACTCATTTGCAGGGCATATGTATATTTCAGTTCGCCTGTTCCAAAGGATCTAGTTACCCGCATCAAGAATGATGCCAGTGTTCTACCACGCATTGGGGCATTACGAGAGGTCAAATCTCTTTGTATCCAACATAAACGTTGATAGTACATTACATCTTTTTGGGAGATATAAGGCTTATTGTGATAAAACTTATGACTGTCGCAGATGAATTTGGAGTATTTCCCCATAGATAGCCAGGTATTTCTTTTTACTGATCTCATGCATTTTTATGTCTATCTATGGCAGAGTCTTGGTTATATTCATGGGCAAACAAATAAAAAAATAAGATCCCATCTTAAAATCCAGTTTGTTGTACCCGTTTGTTATCTTCTCATCAGACTTTTGATCAACTACCATACGTCGCCAATTTATTTACAGGGATTTATAACGGATCATGAAAGAGCACTAGAAGAACTATATGGTGATGCTGCTGAGAATTCTCGAAGATTTAATATGTGCTTAAATGAGATGGCCACAAGAATCTCTACTGTTTTTGCTTCTTTAAAGGTAAAATCAGATTATTTTTTTCTCCTTCAACTTCATTTACCTCCCCTGCCCTTTATCGAAGACCTTTACCAAAGACAGAAATCTACAAGTGATCTTGCATACAACCTAATTTTCATTACCATGTTTTGATACTTTGCTCAAGATCCATAAAAGCGAGCGTAACTTGTATATGCACTTATATATGCACTTTACAAATAATACTATGTAAACTATTCTATTATATATATGATGTGCATATACAATTGCCTCTCTACATATCTGCATATGGTAACGTTCTTCATCCACCAATATTATTTTCCAACTACAGGAATTTCCTTCTGTGCGGTATAAAGCAGCAAAGGAACTAGATAGCACCACGACGACTTCATCGCGTGGGTTAGTTCCCACAAAGCTTGCTGCAGCAATCTGGAACAACATCTCAACATATAAGTCTTCCGTCCCCAACTTTCCTAAGATAGAAACATGTGAATTACTTATAGTGGACAGATCAATTGATCAGGTAATGTGGACGCTCTGGTTGTACATGCTATCGCATTATTCTTTTTCCTTTTCATACTATGCATGTGAACTTCATGTTGTAGATTGCTCCTGTCATACATGAATGGACCTATGATGCAATGTGCCATGATCTTCTTGACTTGGATGGAAATAAATATGTGCATGAGGTACATATCTATACTGCAAGCATGTTTTTCCCCTCTTTTTGGTTCTTCAAAGCTTATGATGACAAAATGGGCGTAAGGTTCCAAGCAAATCAGGAGGTGAACCTGAAAGAAAAGAAGTTCTATTAGAAGATCATGATCCGGTTTGGCTTGAGCTTCGGCATACTCATATAGCAGAGGTATTTATTTTACATGTTTGCACATTGCAAATGGCTGTTCTTAGTTTCTTATGTATTGTCTCTGATAATATTTTCAGGCTAGCGAACGTCTGCATGAAAAGATGACAAACTTTGTTTCAAAAAATAAAGCAGCACAGTTACAACAGAGGTTTGTGACACTCATGGTTTACGGGATATACAGCAGTTGTAGTTTTCAATTTCATTTTAAGCTACTATAGGACCAGAGTTCTTTTTGTTCATCGGTCTCTTATTATTTATCTGCCATTCTCTGATGCAGAGAGAGTAGTGAGCTGTCCACGAGAGACATACAAAAAATGGTTCAAGCTTTGCCGCAATATAATGAACAGATGGAGAAGCTCTCTATCCATGTCGCGGTTGTTATTCATTCTTTCATATATCTATTTGACATTTCCTTGTAATAGTTATCAAGTTGTTGATGAGTGACTAATTTGAATTTGGTCACGATTCATTACGAGTCTGATACAGTTCTGGATTTAGTTCACTTGCAGCAATTCTTTACTTAGGATGACCAATCAAGTAATAATTAGGAGGACGAATATACAAGGAAAAAAAAATGCTTAAGGAAATCTGCTAAGTTCTGACATTGTATTTATTGGAATCAGATTGCTGGAAAACTTAACCAACTGATAAGAGACATGGGACTTCGAGACCTTGGACAACTTGAGCAGGATCTTGTATTTGGTGATGCAGGAACCAAAGAAGTTATAACCTACTTGAGATCGAAACAGGTATTATATCATTATCCATGATTCTGTTTGCAGTTTTACATATAAAAGGAACTTTTGAGTCCCATGGTTGTATGACAACTAATTCATCTCTTAGGACCATTTGAGCGAAAGCAAGTTGCGGCTTATGATGATTTATGGTTCCGTCTATCCAGAGAAGTTTGAGGGTGACAAAGCAGTGAAACTCATGCAGGTTGCTGTTATCTCTCTCCCTCTCTCTTCATCTTATATATCTTTGTACATGTGTAACTGCTTGTCTGTTTCATTCCTTGTCTGTTGATTTGCTGTCTAGCTTTGACACGTATTCCTAATCAATTTCATCACCGTGAATGATATCTATATCATTTCCTTCAACACAGAATGGTACCTCTGGCTTAATTTGGTTGTTCTATATCTTTTGTGCTTTTCTTCAGCTGGCAAAATTATCACCTGCTGACATGAAGGCGGTGAAAAACATGAAACTTCTCGAGGGATCAGATTCGAGAAAGGCATCGAAAGGGTCATTCTCACTGAAGTTTGATTCAGTAAAGGTAATTCTCTTCACGAGTATATCAAGCCAATAAAAACCAAAATACGGTGATCCTGAAGCTGAAATACGTAAAGAACTAACTATCAATGACTGTTTCCCAACAGAAGAATCATGCGTCAAGGAAGGACAAAACCGGAGAGGAGGAGACATGGGCACTATCTCGTTTTTATCCCATGATAGAGGTTTGATTTCTATTGATATCATCATCATGTTTTTTATGGCCCATAACCAAATCTCCTCATCTTTTAATTGCTGAGTCAAATTTAACTTAAAAGATTGTCGAAATACAGAAAATCAAAACAAAACCAAGTTTGTCTCTTTTGTAAGGCCTTTGTCAAATCAATTTCTTTGTCAGGAGCTGATTGAAAATTTGAGTAAAGGCGAGCTGCCAAAGGACGATTATCAGTGCATGAACACTTCAGCAGGTGGTGTCCAATCAAGTAACGGATCCCCACAGGCTGCATCAGTTAAAGGAGCCGGCCAGTCCAATGCTCCGCAATCTTCTGTAAGGTCCAGACGAACTGCAACATGGGCCAAGTCTCGCTCATCAGACGACGGATATTCGAGGTATCAGCCCACCCTTTTGTTGAAGCTAGCATATCTCAAGGTTTTTATTTATTACACATATGTCAAAACTCTCACAATGATACCACCCAAAACTCTCTCGTGCTACGAACCGTTGCGAGTCCTTCACATTCGTCCTCTCTTGATCCTCCAGTGACTCCGTTCTGAGAGCTGTTTCCAACGATTTCAAGAAGATGGGGCAGCGGATATTTGTCTTCGTAATAGGCGGAGCAACCAGATCCGAGGTAGTCATTAAAAGACGATCATAGTTTCACCTGCACTTAATAAGATAATTTAACCGAACTGATTTATATGTTTTGGCATTTTTCTCCTCATCAGCTTAGAGTCTGTCATAAACTTACGGCTAAGCTGAAGAGGGAAGTGATCCTCGGCACCACCAGTCTCGACGATCCACCTCAGTACATCACGGTAGCACAAAGCACCATTTATCTACACAAACAACCTTTAATTTTTGTTGTATACTTACACGTCGATCCACATGGATTTTAACTTGAGCCATTATATATATATATATATATATATTGTTGCGTTGTACAGAAGCTGAAGCTCTTGTCGGAAAAGGAGCTTTCAATAGATGATATCAAGCTCTGATGGATGGTTTGTTTCCGCAGAGGCGACTAACTGTTAGTTTTTCAAACTCTATCTATCTGTTTAGTCCAATTTTGGGAGAAGATGAGAGATGGGAAGTTGTTTTAAATAGGTGAATAATAGTTTCACAAAGAGGATGGATGATAGCTTAATTCGAATTTAATTACACCACAGTGTGATGAACCTACGCTTTTTTTTTTTTTTTTGGCATTATTAATTGTTATATGTGTTGTGTGTGTAGAGGGAGAGAGGTGTTTGTTATTACTGTCTGCTTGTTTTGTATGTGAAGACATGATGTAAAACACGGTGTACGAGTTTCTAGTTTACCAGACTGACCTCAGAATTTTGTGGAAGTATCAAAATTTTCTTTAGCAATTAAGAATATGTATATATGGAATTCAATACTATAGTTGCTTTTAGATGCTTTAATATCATTGTCACGATGTTGAACGGAGTTGACCGTTCACCGTGGGTCAACAGTACCTAGACGACATTGTAGTATACTCGACAAGCTTATGGAGTTACTACGAACTCCCATCCACCTGCACGGTTTTAAAAGTTCCCCTCTCGAATCGATGTGGGATATCACATCGGATCTTGCAGACTCCATTTCTTGATCATGTTTTTGTTCCATACTCACCGCATCACTTGTTTGGAATTTGGCGGTCTTTGATTTTGATCCTGATGTAGATTATATCAATAATCTTTCTTAGAATCAATCCATCTGTATGAAATCTTTGATCGAAAACTCAGAAAACAGAAAATGAAATCTTTCATGTTCGATTATTTGATTCATATTTCTTTATATAATTTCCACACACCTAATATAATTTGGTCCTACAAGGAAATTCTGGTGTCAATTAATTTACGAACAGAATTTGTGTTTTTTACCTTTCGAGTTGTAAAAAAGAAAATTTCATTTTTTTTTTCATATAGCTTTTACAAATGAAAAAAAGTTTTTTAGTCGCTAAAATAGCCAAAAACAATTGATCTACCGGTTCGAAAAAAAAAAAAGAAAGAAAAATTAAACATTCGTAAAATCGTCGCCTATTGTTTAAAACAACAATAAGCGACGATTTCTCCACACAAACCGTCGCCTAAAGTTTAGAAAAAAATATAAAAAAATTTTGTTGACTGTAGGCGACGGTTGTAACCCGTAACCGTCGCCTATTTTTTAAAATGGGAATAGGTGACGGTTACGCGGTAGGAACCATCGCATATTCTCTTTTAAAACTCAGAATCCTTCTTCTTTCTCACATTTCTCACTTGTGCGATTTTACAAAACTCCACACGGAGATTCGACGGCGACTCCACGGTGAAGGTGACGACTACTGACATCGATGATGAAGGCCACTATTTCTGAGTTCCACGGCGAAGGGTAGACGGCGGCGAAACCGACGGGATAACTTAGTATAATTTCAAGTTTTTCTTTACGAAATTGATTTGGATTTTTTGAATTTTGACTAATATTCCGTTCAATTTCGCTTGAATTCAGTTGATTTCGTTGTATATATGTCGAATTTGTTGTTTATATATATCAAATTTGTTGATTTTTTGGGCGATTTCCAAATATAAATCTAATTTTGAGCATTTTTTTGCTTCGAAATTTAGGGTTTACGATTTGATTGATTTCGTTCGATTGAATTTGGGGGGTCATATTGCTTAGACAACTGTGTTCGGGATTCTTCGAGCTTATTTTGGACGTTTACGATAATTTTGAACTCTGTAATTCCGTATATTGCATTTGGATATGTGAAGTGCGTGCTTCATCGTTGCAATTTATGTGATTTACTGCTTTTATTAGCCTAGATACCCGTTCAATTTTTGCTCATTATGAGTAACTCTTGAATGATCCTGTTTTGGGATCGTTTTGAAACGTTCATTATCGCGCTTTAGATTGTAAATGCGTGTTTAAGCTTTGATATTGACAAAAGGTTTGGATTTTATTTCCCTTAAATGTTCTCTGGGTCGACATATGAATTGGATATATATCCTTTCATATTTGTTGTCTACTTGGAGAACTGTGGGGAAATGTTGCCGAATTTTTGTAAATATCGAAGCTCAAACACGCATTTGCTAGTGATAATGAATGTATAATATGGGTATGGTTGGAGCAATAACGACCCTCAAAGCCCTGTAATTGATGATATGTGAATTATATTTGATTTAGTGATTTATCTGTATAAATTTACTTGTTATATAGTTTAGGTGATTGGAATGGATCGGATTTGGATGCGTAGCATTCAAACAACAACTGAGTATTTGAATGGCGTTGAGGAGTTTATGAAATGTGCGGAGCAAAACATGAGAAAAAAGTGTCAATCGAAGATTTCTTATCCATGCCGTGATTGTAATAACCTAAGGTGGTGTAATAGTGATACTATTAGGTAACATTTGATAATTACGAGTTTTAAATCTGAGTATACTAATTGGATATCGCACGGTGAGGCTGTGGCGACCCCACTTTTTTAATATAAATAGTTGGCGGGTTTTCGCAACGAAAGCCGCGGAAAGCCCATTTTACAAAAACAACATAGTATATTATACAATATATAAAAGAGTTGTTTTACAAAAGCCGTGCTAGTCTTTACAGCGGGCCGAAGCCCCAAAATACCAAAACAATCCTACGCCTCCACAGGTCGCGTCCCATGTACTGCATCCGCCCCCAAAAGCCCGTGGAGTCACCGCCACCAGCCGCTACTCACCCGTACCTATAAAACACGTAACCCTGAGCAAAATTTGCCCAGTAGGTGAACACCAAAATAATGCGATGCATGCGTGCACATGTCCCCAAATCCCAATATCTCACATGACAAATGCACGCTCATATTTCTCATATCTCAATACTCAGGGCCCTAGGTTAGACTCGGCACCTCGCGCGCAACATCACATCAATCATCCGGTCACACAGACTCGGAAATCACATTTCATGGCGGTGGGCACCCCGAGTCGCATTTTCACGCTGTACCCGGGTAGATAGAGCGATCACGTCTATCTCCCGCCTAATCTCATCTCATGACGGTAGGCACCCCGAGTCTTGCTCCCACGCTGTACCCGGGTAGATAGAACGATCACGTCTATCTCCCGTCAAGTCGAGCAATCCTACGACGGTGGGCACCTCAGGTTGCTCAAGCCTGAGTAGACAGAGCGATCACGTCTGTCTCCCGTCAGGTGCACCTACGAGTCTTAACCTCACAAATCTCTGCCAAAGAAAGGCATACACTCTCCCATCGCACAAATGCGATCAATACTCTCGTCATGACATGTCGTGGATGCATGAACAATTAATCGCAGAACATATTAAATATATTCGAAAAACCTCAACAATCATTAGGATATTTAAGACGTACTTTTGGTTCAAATACTTAAAACCCCGAGAATAGTAAATTATTTAAGACCCAATACTCCTTTATCAGTTGACCCGAGAAATTGGGTCCAAGCTCGAAAATATTTTATAAAAACTTAGTTCAACAAAAATTAAAAGATTTGGGCTGAAATCAAACTAAAGCCCAGAATGATCACACCAGGCCCATGAAAAGCCTACTAAAAGTTGACCTGGCGAAAACCTTTTGACCTGGCGAAAACCTTTCTTTTAAGTGGCGAAAAGCTTAGGCTAGCGAAAAGTAGCGAACAGCTCAACTTGGCGAAAACTTTGGAAGTGGCGAAAAGCTTTTTCATTTTGAACAGTAGCT
Source organism: Lindernia subracemosa (assembly GCA_028392965.1). Taxonomy (NCBI): domain Eukaryota; kingdom Viridiplantae; phylum Streptophyta; class Magnoliopsida; order Lamiales; family Linderniaceae; genus Vandellia; species Vandellia subracemosa. The sequence continues at coordinate 4,138,100 of JAQPCC010000005.1, forward strand.
AGCGAAAACTTATATTAAGTAGCGAAAAGTTTTGGTTCGCCAAAAACTCACAAGAAGTGGCGAAAAGCTTGGTTCGCGAAAACCTAACAAAAGTTGGCGAAAAGCTTGGTTCGCGAAAACCTCATAAGAAGTGGCGAAAAGCTTAGTTCGCGAAAACCTCATAAAAAGTGGCGAAAAGCTTGGTTCGAAAACCTCATTATTGGCCCGCGAAAACTTTTTCCTCTCACATACCGAAAACCTTAGGCCCGCGAAAACTGTTTTTCGGCCCGCGAAAACTTTTTCCTCTCACATACCGAAACTTTCGGCCCGCGAAAACTTTAAAATGGCCCGCGAAAATGGTTTTCGGCCCGAAAACAAAAATCATCCGAAAGTGAAGAACAGTATACGAAAAACACTAAGTTCTTCAAATCTTCATATCTTCAACAAATTACAGAAACTCATAACATATTTAAAACCCATATTTTGGGTTTTTAAACATCAATCATCACACATAGCATTTTATCGAACCAAAAACGATGGTGATCCTTTCACCATAAATATAACAGCTTAAAAATATCAGTTTTGGGTTTGTAAGTTTCACCTACCTTACTCCCTAAGCGGTGTTTAAGTAGATTTTTGTTGATGAAGATTGGAAGGAGCTTTTGCCGAATTTCCTTTGTCTCTTTCTTCTTTCTCTCTCGCCTTCTTCTCCTTTCTCTCTTGCTCCTATTATTTATCTCTAATGATGGTTTTTACTGCTTTTGTTCAGCAGGTGATGAGGCATGGACGTGTTTTTCCTCATGTCCTAAGCAACCCATAATTTAGCCTTCAGCCCATCAAAGTTTTCCTCCTTTATCGGGCTTGGGCCCAATTATTATTTGGGCTCAATTTCAAGCCTGCCCAAACTTATCTTCACCAATTTCGAAGTTTTGCGAAATCCCCGTATTAAATTTTACGGGTATTACATCCTCCCCCCTTCAAGAAATTTCGTCCTCGAAATTTAGGCAGTCGGAAATAATTCGGGGTACTTCTGCCGCATTTCGTCTTCTTGTTCCCACGTTGCTTCCTCAATTGCCTGATTACGCCACAGAACTTTGACCAACGGAATATTTTTATTCCGAAGTTGCTTTACTTCATACATCAAGATTTCTACCGGCTTCTCCTCGTAACTTAAGTCCGGTTTCAATCGTTGATGAAGGGTTTCATTTTGTAGCACATGGCTTGGGTCGGCGATGTATTTTCGCAATGTTGACACGTGAAAGACGTCGTGAACCTGATCTAAAGACGCCGGTAATTCAAGTTGATAAGCGACCTCGCCGATTCGTTTCAGGATTCTGAAAGGACCTATATACCTCGGACTCAACTTCCCTTTGCGTCCGAACCGCTTCACGCCCTTCATTGGGGATATCTTCAAGAATACCCAATCATCCTCCGCGAATTCTAACGGCCTTCGTCGTTTATCAGCGTAGCTTTTCTGACGACTTTGGGCTGTTTGCATTCTCTCTCGAATCTTTGCAACAGCTTCCGTCATTTCTCGAACCATTTCGGGACCTAGTAGCGCTCGTTCACCGATCTCGTCCCAATGAACTGGGGATCGACATTTACGCCCGTACAAAGCTTCATACGGCGCCATTCTGATCGTAGCCTGAAAGCTGTTGTTGTACGAGAATTCGATCAGCGGAAGGTATTTGCTCCAATTTCCTTTAAAATCTAGCACGCATGCTCGTAACATATCTTCCAGTGTTTGGATCGTCCGTTCAGATTGTCCGTCTGTTTGGGGATGATAAGCTGAACTGAAAGACAACTTGGTCCCCATAGCCTTTTGTAAACTTCCCCAGAAGTTAGACAGAAACCTCGAGTCCCGATCTGAAATGATCGAAATTGGAATTCCATGGAGTCGAACAATCTCTTGAATATATAATTCCGCATACTTCTCCATGGAATATGTTTTATTGATTGGCAGGAAATGGGTAGATTTCGTCAATCTATCGACAATTACCCAAATTGCGTCGTGGCCTTTCACAGTCTTTGGCAGTCCAACGACGAAATCCATTGTTATATGGTCCCACTTCCATTCAGGAATCGTTAATGGTTGTAACATTCCTGCCGGCCTTTGGTGTTCCGCCTTAATCTGTTGGCAAGTCAGGCATTGATTTACATAGGCGGCAACATCTTTCTTTATCCCCGGCCACCAATATTTAACTCGTAAATCCTGATACATTTTCGTCGTACCAGGATGTACAGAGTATGGTGTAGTATGTGCCTCCGTTAATACTTTAAATCGGAGTTCTTCCTTATTTGGCACATACAGACGGCCGTTGTATCGTAAGCTCCCGTTCCTCGGATTTCAAAATCCGCCGTGTGCTTTTGTTTTGTTCCCCTTTAATCTTCACATAAAGATCATCTTCCTTTTGGGCCTTAGTGATTTGTTCCAACAATGTTGGTTTGAGCGTTAGTGCTTCCATTCTCGCTTCGACTTCACCGAAGTTGATCACCTCTACTCCAATCTGGCATAGCTCCGCACTCACGGCTTTACGACTCAAAGCATCTGCGACTACGTTGGCTTTACCCGGATGATAATTGATAACGCATTCGTAATCGTTCACCAACTCAAGCCATCGTCGTTGTCTCATATTTAACTCCTTTTGGGTGAAGAAGTACTTCAAGCTCTTGTGATCCGTAAAAATCTCGCATCTTTCTCCGTAGAGGTAATGTCGCCAGATCTTCAGGGCGAATACCACGGCTGCGAGTTCCAGATCGTGCGTGGGGTAGTTTTTCTCGTACTCCTTTAGTTGTCGGGAGGCATAGGCAATTACCTTCCCGTTCTGCATTAGCACGCATCCCAAGCCACTCTTCGAGGCATCCGTATACACCGAAAATCCTTCAGTTCCTGACGGTATTGCTAAAACCGGAGCGGTCGTGAGTCTCTTTTTCAGTTCTTGGAAGCTTTGCTCACACGATTCCGTCCATTTAAACGGAACATTTTTCTTCGTCAAATTGGTGAGTGTTGAGGCAATGCTGGAAAAATCTTTGATGAACTTCCGATAATATCCAACAAGCCCGAGAAAACTTCTAATTTCCGTGGGAGTGGTTGGTCGTGGCCAATTCTTAATTGCTTCAATCTTACTAGGATCTACCGAAATCCCGTCTCCAGAAATAATGTGTCCCAGAAAGGCCACTTCCGTCAACCAAAATTCGCATTTCTTGAATTTTGCGAATAACTGCTTCTCCCGTAAAATTCCTAGAATTGTTTTTAGGTGTTCTTCATGTTCATCTTTCGTCTTTGAATAAATAAGGATATCATCTATAAAGACGATCACGAAGCAGTCTAGGAAATTCTTGAATACCCGATTCATCAGATCCATGAAAGCAGCTGGTGCATTTGTCAACCCGAAAGGCATGACCAGAAACTCGTAATGGCCGTACCTCGTGCTGAATGCGGTTTTGGGAACGTCTGCCTTACGGATCTTTAACTGATGATACCCAGAGCGCAGGTCGATCTTAGAGAATACCGTTGCTCCTTGCAATTGGTCAAACAAGTCATCAATCCTTGGCAACGGATACTTATTCTTTATCGTGATCTTATTTAGCTCACGATAATCGATGCACAATCTCATCGACCCGTCTTTCGTTCGAACGAAAAGAACCGGTGCTCCCCATGGAGAGAAGCTCGGTTGGATGAATCCCTTCTGCAACAACTCTTCCAATTGTTCTTTCAGTTCCCGTAGCTCGTTCGGCGCTAATCGATATGGGGCTTTCGATATCGGGGCAGCCCCAGGCACAAGATCGATTTTGAATTCGATCTCTCTATCAGGAGATAAACCTGGAAGGTCGTCGGGAAACACGTCGGGGTATTCATTCGCAATCGGAACCTCCTCGAGTCTCAAAAGAGGAGATTCCTCGGCCTTCATGGCAGAACAAAGATAAAATTCGCAACCCGAGTTAACAAGTCGTCGGGCCTTCAGGGCAGATATTTGAGGAATTTTATCCTTGCTCGCCTTTCCCCAAAAGACGAACTCTCCTCCCTCGGTTGATTGGAACCTCACGATTTTCTTAGAACAGTCAATCATGGCTCCGTATTTCGAAAGCCAATCCATCCCGAATATGATGTCGTAATCATTCATCGGGATTACAATTAGATCGACTAACAACTCCCTACCCTCCATATTTACTGGGTACTTTTCTATCACTAAATTGGTTCGGGTCGGGTTCCCATGTGGCAAACTAACTAAATAATCATTTTTAAATTGGGTAGGATATATTCCCACCTTTTTCACAAACTCAGCCGACACAAAAGAATGTGTGGCTCCTGAGTCAATTAAGATAGATGTAGACACGTGAAAGATATTCATCGTACCCGTCACTACATCTGGGTTTGTCTCCGCCTCCTCTTTTGTTAATGTGAAGACTCGTGCTGGTACCGGTGGAGGTCGGATCAACTGCTGGGGTTGATTCTGCACCAGGGGTTGTCTCTCTGGGCATGCCCTAGCGAAATGCCCAATCTTTCCGCATTGGTAGCACTGTGGAGGTTGTCTCACTCCGTAGCAGACCCCAAAGTGATAGCGCCCGCATTGCTGGCATTGGGGCGTAACATTCTGAGCTCGATTGGAGATATTTGTCGGTCCTTGATTCGGCCTCGGGCGCCAGTTTTGTTGGCCCGGTCGGTCTCCTTGGCTAGACCGCCCTTTGCCAAAGAATTGGCGCTTCTTGTTTCCCCCTCCGCCTTGTTGATTATCTCTCCTTTTCCTCGCTTCCTGGGCTTCCACAACTACCCGCTCTGCTTGCTCGGCAATTAGGGCGCGTTCGGTAACTTGCATGAACTCCAGCTGTCGCGCGCTGGCTATGCTCAAATCCCGATAGATTTCGGGCTTGAGTCCCTGAATGAATCGAGTCACCTTCAGGGTGTTAGTTGCCACGAGAAACGGGGCAAAACGGGACAATTCTTCAAAACGACGAATGTATTCCGCCACCGGCATGCTTCCTTGTCGTAAATTCATGAATTGGAGCATACGCTGCTCCTGTTCATGAGCGGTGAAATATTTGGTGAAGAACAGCTCCTTGAATCTACCCCACGACATGGTGATTGGGTCTTCCAATACTTTTACTGTGTTCCACCAATAGCGCGCGTTCTCCCGTAGGAGGGAAACGGCGCACAGTACCTTCTCATTATCAGGCACTCTGCTATAGATGAACATGTCTTCTATAGTGCCTATCCAGTCTTCAGCCATTGCAGGGTTGGCAGCCTCGGTAAAGATGGGAGGATTCAATTTTCGGAAGTGCTCCCCGATTATTTGTACACGATCGGGCTGAGGGGAAGGACGATGCTCCGACGAGCTCCGATGGTGTATAAGTCACTAATTTGCTCCGACTGACGCTGAATTAGTTCGGTCAGTCTATCGATGGTATTATGTTCGTGCGTTGGAGATTCGGGCTCGCCTCTTCGGCTCGACTCCCCAACGTGTTTACGTCCCCCTCTCGGCATTTTGTAACTATTCTTCATTCACAGACACATACAAGCACATAGTCATGTACCACATACTATCGTTAAAATTAAAACTTACAGGCGCGGCTGGTTCTCCCGGCTTTTGGGCAGCAGTACATGGACAATCTTCAGAATCTAAAACCTATGCTCTGATACCACCTGTGGCGACCCCACTTTTTTAATATAAATAGTTGGCGGGTTTTCGCAACGAAAGCCGCGGAAAGCCCATTTTACAAAAACAACATAGTATATTATACAATATATAAAAGAGTTGTTTTACAAAAGCCGTGCTAGTCTTTACAGCGGGCCGAAGCCCCAAAATACCAAAACAATCCTACGCCTCCACGGTCGCGTCCCATGTACTGCATCCGCCCCCAAAAGCCCGTGGAGTCACCGCCACCAGCCGCTACTCACCCGTACCTATAAAACACGTAACCCTGAGCAAAATTTGCCCAGTAGGTGAACACCAAAATAATGCGATGCATGCGTGCACATGTCCCCAAATCCCAATATCTCACATGACAAATGCACGCTCATATTTCTCATATCTCAATACTCAGGGCCCTAGGTTAGACTCGGCACCTCGCGCGCAACATCACATCAATCATCCGGCCACACAGACTCGGAAATCACATTTCATGGCGGTGGGCACCCCGAGTCGCATTTTCACGCTGTACCCGGGTAGATAGAGCGATCACGTCTATCTCCCGCCTAATCTCATCTCATGACGGTAGGCACCCCGAGTCTTGCTCCCACGCTGTACCCGGGTAGATAGAACGATCACGTCTATCTCCCGTCAAGTCGAGCAATCCTACGACGGTGGGCACCTCAGGTTGCTCAAGCCTGAGTAGACAGAGCGATCACGTCTGTCTCCCGTCAGGTGCACCTACGAGTCTTAACCTCACAAATCTCTGCCAAAGAAAGGCATACACTCTCCCATCGCACAAATGCGATCAATACTCTCGTCATGACATGTCGTGGATGCATGAACAATTAATCGCAGAACATATTAAATATATTCGAAAAACCTCAACAATCATTAGGATATTTAAGACGTACTTTTGGTTCAAATACTTAAAACCCCGAGAATAGTAAATTATTTAAGACCCAATACTCCTTTATCAGTTGACCCGAGAAATTGGGTCCAAGCTCGAAAATATTTTATAAAAACTTAGTTCAACAAAAATTAAAAGATTTGGGCTGAAATCAAACTAAAGCCCAGAATGATCACACCAGGCCCATGAAAAGCCTACTAAAAGTTGACCTGGCGAAAACCTTTTGACCTGGCGAAAACCTTTCTTTTAAGTGGCGAAAAGCTTAGGCTAGCGAAAAGTAGCGAACAGCTCAACTTGGCGAAAACTTTGGAAGTGGCGAAAAGCTTTTTCATTTTGAACAGTAGCTAGCGAAAACTTATATTAAGTAGCGAAAAGTTTTGGTTCGCCAAAAACTCACAAGAAGTGGCGAAAAGCTGGGTTCGCGAAAACCTAACAAAAGTTGGCGAAAAGCTTGGTTCGCGAAAACCTCATAAGAAGTGGCGAAAAGCTTAGTTCGCGAAAACCTCATAAGAAGTGGCGAAAAGCTTAGTTCGCGAAAACCTCATAAAAAGTGGCGAAAAGCTTGGTTCGAAAACCTCATTATTGGCCCGCGAAAACTTTTTCCTCTCACATACCGAAAACCTTAGGCCCGCGAAAACTGTTTTTTCGGCCCGCGAAAACTTTTTCCTCTCACATACCGAAAACTTTCGGCCCGCGAAAACTTTAAAATGGCCCGCGAAAATGGTTTTCGGCCCGAAAACAAAAATCATCCGAAAGTGAAGAACAGTATACGAAAAACACTAAGTTCTTCAAATCTTCATATCTTCAACAAATTACAGAAACTCATAACATATTTAAAACCCATATTTTGGGTTTTTAAACATCAATCATCACACATAGCATTTTATCGAACCAAAAACGATGGTGATCCTTTCACCATAAATATAACAGCTTAAAAATATCAGTTTTGGGTTTGTAAGTTTCACCTACCTTACTCTCTAAGCAGTGTTTAAGTAGATTTTTGTTGATGAAGATTGGAAGGAGCTTTTGCCGAATTTCCTTTGTCTCTTTCTTCTTTCTCTCTCGCCTTCTTCTCCTTTCTCTCTTGCTCCTATTATTTATCTCTAATGATGGTTTTTACTGCTTTTGTTCAGCAGGTGATGAGGCATGGACGTGTTTTTCCTCATGTCCTAAGCAACCCATAATTTAGCCTTCAGCCCATCAAAGTTTTCCTCCTTTATCGGGCTTGGGCCCAATTATTATTTGGGCTCAATTTCAAGCCTGCCCAAACTTATCTTCACCAATTTCGAAGTTTTGCGAAATCCCCGTATTAAATTTTACGGGTATTACAGAGGCCGTCATTGAAACTAGTTTTGCGGGGAAAGGAACTAGTACATAAGTGCCACCTAATACAGATAACGATGTTATAATTGAAAGTTCTTCTGATGAAAATGATCGTATTGATGACATGCTGCGTAATGTTCAAGAGAATTTTGAAGAACGACCTCCCATATTTGATATTCTGGTTAGGGACAACAATATTCCATTGTACAATGGGTGCTCAAAATACACAAAGTTGTCTGTTGTGTTCAAATTGAATGTTAAGGCTAAATTATGGATTTCCGACAAGTGTTTCTGAACACATTTAGAAACACTCACAGATATGTTTCCCGATGGAAATGAGCTTCCGATGTCGACTTACAAGGCAAAGAAGCTATTGTGCCCTTTGAACTTACAATATGAAAGAATGCTTGAGTGTCCAAACGATTGCGTACTCTAGTGTAAAAAAGATTGTGGTTTATTACAGGTTCGATGGAATATCGTAAAAACAACCAAAATATTTAAAAAAATAAAATAAAAAAGAGTGATTAACAACCGGGCGACGGTTGATAGAATAAAGACGCCTATATAGGAACAACTGTCGCCTATATTTGTATATAAGCGACGGTTGTTAACCATCGCCTATAATTCGAGTATGTGCACCGGGATTCAGGGTGTTGCCGAGAAACCGTCGCCTATAACCTATAAAAATCGTCGGCTATTCCGATTTCTGTACCAGTGGATATTCTTTGTTACTTTGTGGCTGCATAAAATAGTTAGACTCACATTTAATACTATGTGTGGAATAAATTCCAATAGACACTGACAGCTTGATAATGGGACTGATATGGTCTATTTGCAGACAGTACCAAATACGACCGAGTCTTTCATCCCTACCAACACGTTTTTGGAGAAAAACATTATACTTCGTACGTGGGTGGAGTGTCGACCTTGACTTACCTTAGTCTTTGCTTTTTTTTTTATTTTTTTTTTAATTTCTCGAAATCTGGCTATGGGCTTGCCCCTAAATATCGGTGGAACTAATCCACAGGGTCAGATGAATACATCCCAAACTCACCTGACAACGATAGACATGTGATTCTAAATACCGGTGGAACTAATCCAGAGGGTCAGATGAATACATCCCAACCCAAATCCACGTGACAACGATAGTCATGAGATTCTAAATACCGGTGGAACTAATTCACAGGGTCAGATAAATATATCCCAAACCCACCTGACAACGATAGTCATGGGAACATCTCAAACCCACCTGACAACGATAGTCATGGAAATAAATCCCATGAAGACTACTCAAGGAATTGTGAAAGAGGAGATTCGATCCCACGACCTAATCCACAAATCCTTAAGGCCTACTCCAACCACTAGACTAAGGCCTCATTGGCTCGTCTTCGCTTTCAATAGATTAAAATATATATATATATATAAGAAAATATCAAATCGGATGACAATAAGAGCATCATCCATAATGCAATATTATATCATATATGTGGGATTATATTGATGATGTGGAATTTTTTGACGATCAAGATTTTTTTAGATATTATTTCGCAAATTTTAATTCGGGATTACGGGACGAACACAAATTATGGGACTTATCTTTTAATTCTATAACAACAACAATAATAATAATAATAATAATAATAATAATAATAATAATAATAATAATAATAATAATAATAATAATAATAATAATAATAATAATAATAATAATAATAATAAATAATAATAAATAATATTTTTGGTTTTTTTTTTTCCAGATGATTGTGGACTGTGGTGAAAGATTGAGCCCTGAAATTATTTGATATTATAATTCGATTTTTTTTTTTACAATACTCTAGATGGCACAAATAAAATACCCTTTGATACATAAGTGTTTTACTTAATTATATCCTACCTATATATCTAATAATATTTTTTTCAACCAGAAAATAGCATTAGAATTTACGGTTCCATGATGAAATAAATTGACATCAAATAGTCAAGTATTCGATATCACCACCGAAGTGGACATGAAATATTCCACGTCATCAACCACGTAGTACTGTGGACATATTTTGTGATAAAATGATAAAAGACTCAAATTCATTTCAACATATAGAGTTTGGTGGTCTATTTTGTAATTAACCAAATATAATTCAGTGACCCAAATTTATAATTATGCCTCGCATAGAAAAAATAACCTAATTGCAAGCTTCTATTCAAATTAAGTGTCCTAGCAGCCGTAATAATAATACACCCACAAGAAAAAAACTCACTCCGTCAAGATGGCTAATATATATATATATATATATATATATATATATAATATATATATATGAGATTTGCTATGGTGCATACCCTATCGTGAGCACCCCGTGAGCACCACACACGTACTTTGCCTCTTTTCGATCCAAAACGAAATTTTTAGCCCAATGTTAATCATATCCCCCTTACACAACAACATGATGATGTTGTAAAACAGATTCATCTTCATAAAAACACGAAGAAGATCGATAAGAAGAATTTATTTAATATCACATCCGTGTGATGCTTCTTCGTGTTTTTATGAAGATGAATCTGTTTTGCAACATCATCATGTTGTTGTGTAAGGGGGATATGATTAACATTTGGCTAAAAATTTCGTTTTGGATCGAAAAGAGGCAAAGTACGTGTGTGGTGCTCACGGGGTGCTCACGATAGGGTATGCACGATAGCAAATCTCATATATATATATATATATATATATATATATATATATAAAATGTGTCAACTAATGACACATCACATCTAATGTTGACGTAGCATATTGATATAACATGAATCAATACCACATCAACAAGTGTCCACGCAAGGTGTTCACATAAGGTAAACACCATAAAATTCATCTATATATACATACATAACATACAAAATATTTTTAATTTAATAAAAGTATTTTTGTTTTTAAGGTGCTAACTCGTCTAGTTATATAACATTCTAGGAGTTCACGAGTAGTCGTCATCACGTGCATGAACAGAATATTTTATATTTGTATTATTATATGATGTTTCCACGCATTGTCGTGAATGGAGTATAGTAAAACTTTGAGAAAATTTATTAAAATAAGAATTATATAGTAAGAAATATTTATCGTTTATGCTTGGCTGGCTTTTCTATTTTCTTAATCTTACGTAAATTCACATCATAATGCTTCTTTTGTAGCTACATGTTTTCTACAAAACCAAGTGCTTCCACAAATAAAATTTAATGAAATTTCAAAAATATCCCAGATAGATTTTATATTTTAGGTGGAAGCTTACATTTTTTTGTTTCAAATTAGGGTCACTTTTCGTTTTTTGAATGCTCAAAGAAAAGAAAAACTTCACGATATTGTCGTGGAAACAATTTAGAAATTTTAGTTAATATAAATGATTAGTTATCAAAATTAATTCATTATAATTGATTCAAATGGATATAAGAGACTATTTTGGTAACTTCACCTAAAAAGTTTAAACTTATAAAAAAAAGTAATATTTTAATTTTATATATTTTATGTTGATCTTGGAGCCCATTCGAGCACTGTAAGAACGTGTAAATGTTTCTTATTCCAAGTAGGAACGCCATTTATCTTCTATATGTAGGACATTTTAGTTCGACCTTTGTCTTAGAAGTTAGAGTGAGCCTTGTACTTGTAATTTCTGCGATCAGATAAATAAAAGAGTTAATTGTCGGTTCGTAGACGTAGACTCAATATTGAGTCGAACCACGTATAATACTCTGTTTTTCAGTTTTCTTACTCTCTATTTTTCGTGCGTTTAACCCTAACGATCGGTCTTTCAACCCGATCACCACACAAACCACAAATCAACGACGAATCTAAAGGCATCGGAATCTCAACAAATATCAATTCGTTTTATGATGAAACCTTATATTTAACATATTATTGGAGCGGATTTGACCAACAACCCTTAATTGTTCATCGTAAGCTAATTTGACATACACATATATGGCTTCGAATCGTGCCATAAAAATAAAAAATTAATTTATTAAGATTTAATATCACAAATATGAAATTAGATCAACTTAACTCGTGTTTGATAAATAAAATGGGCTTACTTACTTCATTTGGTTCTAGAATAAATTCAAATCTACATCTACCATTAAATGGGACTAGTAATTTTGCACAGTCAATTGTCTGTGCAATTAAATAATATTAATTATAATAACAACTATAATTATAAATTTAATATTTTTAATTAAATTTTAGGGCATTATTGTGAATTTAATTTTATTTTAGATAATTTCAGAGTTTAACTATTATTGTAAATTAAATTTTTATTATAAATTAATTAATAAAAATTAGTTATTATTACCTTAAGTATTATTGTAAGAAAAAACATGTTATGAGATAAGAGAGTGAGTGGTTTTTAAAGACTTTTTTCTTAATTATTAATTTTTAAAAAAAAAATTGATTGGCTAATAGTAACACACAATGACGATTTCTATGATGATCTCGCTAATTAGAAAGATATGAAGATAAGTTCCCTATGTTTCTTTGGATAGGATAATGTAGATAAGTACGAAATAGATGAGTTGTAATCGTGTAGATGTTCAATTCCAAATGTTTTGTCGTCATTATATTCAATTTTTTTTTTTTTTCAAAAGGAAAAGTATATCATATTCAAATAAATATATCAACGGCATTCGTGGAATTTCTCAATCTTGACCTCTCAAATATCAAATGGACGAACTTCGTAGTAATTTTAATATGGTAATTGTATAGACGAATATTTGGTTTTGTAGCGTTAAATATAAATCGCATGTAAACAATGATATTTTTTTTTGTCCGGTATACTTTTTATATATTCGGGATGAAAATTATAATTAGGGTCAACTAAGTATATTGATTTTTTTTCCGAATTAATATATTTGATAATTGCAAAAATATGCCACTATTTTCATGTCGGAACAAATATAGGTCTCTAAACATTTTTCCGACAAGATAAGTCAAGAAATCATCTTTCGATTTTCTTCCAACTTATTTTGTCGGAAAAATGATCGAACTCCCAAATTTAGTTGAACATATAAAGTTAGTAACATATTTTTGTCATTACCAAATGTAGTAATCAAAAAAAAAAAAACAGTATAGTTTTTTTGTTGAAGATACACCCACACAAAGCTACTATGCTCTACACATTTCAACTAAGTTCAATATGAATCGAACATGAGCTCATTGTCAGTTATGAGATGACATTTGGCTTCTAGCGGGACTAATCCTCATGGCCCATGTATTCCGTCCCAAGTTCACATCGACAACGATATCAAATAGTCATGTGGTCGGCCACTTGAACTATTATCCCATGGGGACAAAAGACAATGTACTTAGTGATCAAATTTTTTTAACTTTGTGTATATTAGTATTTAGAAATATGATTGTAATTTTGAAAAATACATCGATATATTATATCAAAATATAATCAAAAGATAACTAACGAAGACACGTCGTTTAGCATTGCTTGATTAACAATTGATAAATGATATAGATTCGCATGCGTAAGAAAATAAATGCAAGATATATGTATATATATTATATTGTATTTTTTTACACTAAAGCCCGACAGAAAATCACGTCACTCCACAAAACTTGAAATAATGATGTCACGATATGACGTCACTGGGTTCGGACAAGGTCATGGTCATAAGGTGCTGTATTATTAATGAATCTTAACTAAGACAAAGGAAACCCAAAAAAAACAACATACTATTATAAAATAATTAAATAATGTGGATGTTTTAAATAATAATATTAGTTAAATAATTGATGATTTGGAAGTATTGTATTAAATGTTGATGAGATGATAAGATGATAAGATGAGGTGTTTAATTGAAGAGTTTGTATTTTAGTGTGAGGTGTATAATTGTAATTAATGTGATTAGTTGTAATAGTGAATTATTAGTAGTATAAATAGGTGATTAGAGTTCATTGTAAATCACACTAAGTATTGAAATATTTAATCTCTCTCTAATCTCTCTCTCTTTATATTATAAGCTATATTATCATCATAATCTTAATATAAGTATATTATAATAAAATAATCTTGATATAATATTAATCACAATTAATATTTTTATAACACGTTATCAGCACGAACGCTCTCCGTCGTCAAGATCAACCTCCGTCGAAGATCTCGTACGAGTTTAGTCGAGGTACGGTAATTTAATATTTAATTTATACTAATCATATATTAATTGTGATTAATTTAAAAATATATATTATAAAAGTATATTTTAAAAGTTTTATAACTAAACGCCAATACCCGAGTGGTTTCGCGGAATATCGTTCACTATAAGTGACGAGAGGTCCAGATTTCCATACCCCGTGGTGGTGTGTGGAATTTTTATTTACGATTTATTTATTTTTATATTACGTACACAACATTAAAAGCCGTTAATTGTTTGAAAAAAGAGTTTGAAATGAAAGATCTCGGTAAAACGAAATTTTGTCTTGGACTGCAAATTGAATATTTAAAGAATGGGATATTCGTACATCAAGAGACTTATACGAAAAAGGTATTGAAAAGATTTTATATCGATAAAGCTCATCCATTGGATACTCCAATGATTGTTCATCTTTAGATGTGAATAAAGATCCGTTTAGACCTTGCGAAAACGATGAAGAACTACTTGGTCCTGAAGTATCATATCTCAGTGCTATTGGAGCCCTAATGTATTTAACGAGTCATACGCGACCTGATATAGCGTTCGCTGTGAATCTATTGGCGAGATATAGTTCGTCACCGACTCGTAGACATTGGAATGGAATTAAGCGGATTTTTCGATACCTTCAAGGAACAACTGATATGGGATTGTTCTATTCTAATGAATCAAAAACAGATTTGATTGGGTATGCAGATGCTGGTTTTCTATCTGACCCACATAATGGTCGATCGTAAACGGACTATTTATTTACACATGGCGGAACTGCTATTTCATGGCGGTCAGTTAAACAAAGTTTAACGGCTACTTCTTCTAATCATGCGGAAATTTTAGCTATTCATGAAGCTAGTCGAGAATGTGTTTGGTTGCGATCGATAATTGAGCATATACAGCAAACTTGTGGGTTATTATCGGAAAAGTTACTTCCAACGATTTTATATGAAGATAATGCTGCATGCATTGCCCAATTAAAGGAAGGATATATTAAGGGAGATAGAACAAAACATATTTCACCAAAATTTTTCTTTACACATGATTTAGAGAAAAATGGTGATATTGATGTACAACAAGTGCAATCAAGTGAAAATCTTGCAGATTTATTCACGAAAGCACTTCCCCCAATAATTTTCAAAAGATTGGTATATTCAATTGGAGTTCGAAGACTTCGAGATTTGGAATGATGTTCATCAGGGGGAGTAAATACGTGTTGCACTCTTTTTCCTTCACTGAGGTTTTTCCCATGTGGTTTTCCTAGTAAGGTTTTTAATGAGGCAACAATCGAACGCGTATCTAAAAGAATCATGTACTCTTTTTCCTTCATTAGGTTTTTATCCCATTGGGTTTTTCCTAATAAGGTTTTAACGAGGCATATTCTTTGAAAACATCCAAGGGGGAGTATTATGAAATAATTAAATAATGTGGATGTTTTAAATAATAATATTAGTTAAATGATTGATGATTTGGAAGTATTGTATTAATTGTTGATGAGATGATAAGATGATAAGATGATGTGTTTAATTGAAGAGTTTGTATTTTAGTATGAGGTGTATAATTGTAATTAATGTGATTAGTTGTAATAGTGAATTATTAGTAGTATAAATAGGTGATTAGAGTTCATTGTAAATCACACTAAGTATTGAAATATTTAATCTCTCTCTAATCTCTCTCTCTTTATATTATAAGCTATATTATCATTATAATCTTAATATAAGTATATTATAATAAAATAATCTTGATATAATATTAATCACAATTAATATTTTTATAACACATACATTATTTAAATTAGTTATGTATGATATGCGCACGATCAAGATAGCTATGGTAACATTTAAAAATAGTTCTTTTCTTTGTTGTAGTAGAATCCTATGACACACTAATGATATTGACTTATGTGTTATATATATATATATATATATATATTGACTTGTGTGTTATCTTTCTATTATATTATTAGCGAAACCCTTATAGAAATGTCACGATTAACCAATCAAATTTTTTTTCTAAAATTAATAATTAAAGAAAAAAGTCCTTTATAAAAACCACCCACTAATAAAAAAAATTTCTTACCCCAGGCCACAACCATACTTTTTCTTACAAAAACACTTAGGATGGTAATAACTAACTATTAATTAAATTTACAATAATAGTTTAAAAATTAAATTCACAATAATATCCTACAATTTAATTAAAAATTCAAATTTATAATTATTATAATAATTAATTTTTTTAATTGAGTGTGAAATTACTAGTATATATCTATAATGTCGTCTAACTCTGGTGAAACTAACACTAGGCTGTTTTATAACCACTGTATTCTAGCGTGACTAATTCCAATTCATATTATTTTGGTCCCAAGTCCACCTTTTGTATTTAAGGAAAAAAAAAACAAATATATTTATGAGAATCAGATGGGTTCCTTTGTAATTCGCCGCAATCCATTGGATTTGTCAAAAGATCACCACCACCTTACTCATGTTGATACGCCTATCCAATTCCATCAGATTATGACACATATCAAAACAAATTTTTTTTGGCTTATTTGTCAACATCTCAATAGGGTTGGATTTTTACCCACTTAGGTAGGGCATAATAAACCTTGTCAAAATAATTTTCAATGTTTACGCACGCCATGGAATTTTTATTTTTCTATATAAAGCGTACCTATCCTATCTCCATTTTCCATGAAATATTGTTCAGGTAAACTCTCCTTTCCTTAAATCTTTTCACACACTTTCACTTTCACTGTGTGTCCCTTCGACTTGAAAACTCTTCGTTCTTTCCCTTTTCTGTCTCGCCCATATTTGGTTGCACCTTATTTTTAATTTCATTGTTGTAATAATTTAATCTGTTAGTTGCATGCAAGAACCATTTCCATGGGTTCCATTGATGCTCTTTCAACTACATAATGAAACTTTTCTTTCTTTGTCTCGTTAGTGGCTCATTCGCCGAGAGAAATGTGGGAAGAAATCTCGAGGGCATTAACGGTATTTCAGTAGGTCGATCATCCGTTTTGGTGCGCGTGTAGTAAAGAAATCCATGGAAGCAAACATCATTAGTGGGGTCCGCTTCTCGAGCCTCCCCGCGAGCTACATCCGTCCCGAGCACGAGCGGCCGAACCTGTCGCAAGTCTTGGAGTGCGACGACATTCCCGTGATCGACCTGTCCTGCGAAGATTGGAGCTCGGTGGTCGACCGGATAGGCCGAGCATGTCGGGATTTCGGGTTCTTTCAGGTGGTCAACCACGGCGTGCCGAAGGAGACCGTGGACGACGTCGTACGCTTGGCTCGGGAGTTCTTTAGCTTGCCCGTCGAAGAGAAGATGAAGCTCTACTCCGATGACCCTTCGAAGACTATGAGGCTCTCGACGAGCTTTAACGTCAGGAAGGAGACCGTGCACAACTGGAGGGACTATCTTCGGTTGCATTGCTATCCCCTCGAGAAGTACGTGCCCGAATGGCCTAGCGTTCCCGCTTCTTTCAAGTAAGTTCCTTATCTTATTGACCCGCGGGCCATCATTCTAGCGGTCCGCCCCGCCCCTTTTTTGTGGTGGGGCGGGCTAACTCGATGGGTTTGGCTCCACCAATTTACCGGGCAGGTTTGGACCCGGTTAACGGGTAATTGGTTTAGCTAGACCGAACCCGACTTGTCCCGAATATATATTATATATGTATATAATCATAATTAAACGAAGTATGTATTTTTTTATTATTATAAATGTGTGTCTATTGGAGGGTCGGGTCCTAGAGCACGCTAATTAACCCGTGCCGTTGCAATTCTGTAAAATTTCGTTATCGGGCATACGCACGTGCCCGCATCGGATGAGAGTTGACCGCATAAGCTTTGTGGCTCCATCCTAAAACCAATTTGTGATAGGTGGAGTGACCCATAAGCTTATATGCTAGTCAATTCCTCTATTTTTAATCGATGTGTGATGCATGTGAGTTATATTCTTTAACAAATTCCTAGTCAAGTACAAATAAATAAAATCTTCGAATTTAACGAACGTTGTACTCCTCTCAATAGGGATGTCGTAAGCAACTACTGCAATGAAGTCCGACAACTTGGCATACGACTCCAAGAAGCCATATCGGAGAGCCTCGGATTACATGAGCTAGCCCTCACGAACATTCTAGGAGAGCAAGGCCAACACATGGCCGTAAACTACTACCCAGCTTGCCCGGAACCCGAACTCACTTACGGGCTACCCGCACATACGGATCCAAACGCCCTCACGATCCTCTTACAAGACCTACAAGTCTCAGGCCTCCAGGTCCTAATAGACGGAAGATGGCTCGCCGTGAAGCCTCACCCCGGCGCATTTGTCGTGAATCTAGGAGATCAAATCCAGGTAATAACTCATACCATTTGTCACCGTATGTTGTATGACTACTCCACCTAAAAGCTTAAATATAAAGTGTATGTATCATATTTTAGTTATATATATATATATATATATATATATATTTAATTTACAACATGCCCCCCCTCACGTCTAGGTTGATTTCATTCTTATTCAGACTTTGACGTGTAATTTCTTAAATAGTTGGTCATGAGGATTCATACACACGACCTCTCTCAGTTTGAGTTCTGTCGAAATTATAAAGTGGGTGTTTTTCCTAATTGAAAAATTAAAGTTATCAGACTCAATTAACATAATAAGATGCAACTTCACATACCGCCTATTGGTTTTATGATGAAGCCATCAATTTCTAATATGGTATCAGACCTGATTCGTTTGGCTCACCGTCACACGATTCATATGTTCACGTATCAGGCCTTCAGTCATGCCACACGTGTGGGGGCTCTGTTGAGATTATAAAGTGAATGTTGTACCACATTGAAAAATTAAAGTTGTCAGACTCAATTACTATAACAAGAGGCAACTTCACCTATTGCCAATTAGTTTTAGGATGAAGCTCTGAATTTCTCAATTACTAACATACCACATTGAATAACCACTCAACTTAAAAAGTTTACACCTGAAAGGAGTATATCATATTTTAATATTATATATTTTTATTTCCAAAACCGTAAGTGATTATTTCATCAATTACGATGGGAATACGATGAATTATTTGCAGGCTCTGAGTAACGGAAAGTACAAGAGTGTTTGGCATCGAGCTGTGGTAAATGCAGACAATGCAAGACTGTCAGTCGCTTCCTTCCTATGCCCCTGCGATGGCTCGGTGATTGGCGCTCCGAAGGAGCTCACGAACGGCGGTGAATCGGTCCTCTATAAGGATTTTACTTATGCGGAGTATTACAAAAAGTTTTGGAGCAGGAATCTGGACCAAGAACACTGCCTGGAGCTGTTCAAGAACTGATTAATTTTCAGCCGATTTTATCTTCTTTTTTTTTTTTCGTCGGCCGAACTTTGTGTTTGTAATGTTGATGTAATAATAGGTTTTAAGATGCCTATCAATACAAAATAAGTGTGTAATGAACCGTTGAGTTTATGCATAGTTTCGAGTTACGCTCGGCTATATAGTTATAACTTGGATTATGTGCAGTGCAGCTCATCTTGAATCAAGCCTTATTGGACTCCTCAAGATTCCCTTACGATGCTCTTGAGTAAATGAGCCTAAAACCTCAGAATCAAAGCTTGGAATGATCGATCAAAAGCTGGAATGATCACAGCTTCAAGACCAGTTTCAAAATGTTGAAATCTGCAGATTAAATGTGAGCCATCGGATCTGTTTGGCGTGTGATCGAAGGGCCAGAATTCAAAGGTCGGGAGTTTGAATGTTGCGCGTCGGATCTGACGGGTTAAAGATCAACGGACGAGATTGATACTTATAAAATCACTTCAGCGCTTTTATAAGTTTATATGCGCGCTGCACAACTCAGAAATGCATGCGGTACAAGCGGTCGATGCAGAAACAGTTAAATATCACAACATCAGTTTTCGAGTATGCATGTTCTTGAGTTCATAACTTTCTGTAAAGTGCGATTTAGTGAGAGGTGTAAACACGAAAGTTGTAGAGGGTATGGCAAAGTTGCAAACCCTTCTTTCCGTTTGAATATAAAAGGCTTTGTTGGTCCGTTGAGTAGGCTGAAATTCGCAGCCGAACCACGTAATTCTGAGTCTCTGTTTTCAGTTTTCTTTTGCTGTTTTTGCATTCGATCGACTTCAAGATCGTTGTTCTTGATTCGATCAACACACTCAAGTGAAAGAACATCAAGTTGCGAATCGATGAGTGACATTTTTACAACAGATTTAATTTCCAATCTTATCCAAATCTTATATGTATCTTCGTTGTTCAGTTCAAAATTCGCCAAACGTACAATCTAATCCTATGCAAAATATGGAGCGTATCTGTTGAATCTTGTAGATGAAAGTTTGATGAATTGCATATTGTGTCTTCATAATTGAATATAAAATTCATGTTGAACACATGTTTATAGTTGAGAAAAAAAAATTTTGAATCTTGAATAAAATTCCAATGGTCTAATTAACCTATGGACTCTATCTAATCACCAAGTGATTGTTGTTCGTATATGTGTTTGAGCTTCTTGAACCTTCATTTGTGCATCGTTTCAAAGCTTGTGGGCAGCTTAATACCTTCAGTAAACTTAGATACTTTGTGTTTGCTGAGGGAAATGTCTAATAGTTAGCATCTCTGACAATCTTGTTCTGACTTCGAGACCTTGCTTGCCAAACCATTTCTGTTGTTGAAATCTCGCCTCGCCTCGCCTGATTCCTGTTAGAAAAATTAGGGTTTTGATTTGTATGGTCGAATATTCTTTAGAATCGTGTATTGAAATTCACCTTCCAAAGACAATATTTGAACCCTTTAGCTTGAGTTACACCAAATCTGTCTCGGGATAAGACTAGAGAAAAACCGTTGCATTTGTATCAATTCTAAGTAATTTTGTTGAATGCTTCAATAGATATTAATAACACAAAATATGACCGGTTGTGTCTATTCATAAATAAACAAAACTCTTTAAGGATGGTGTTCGTTGGAATAGACACATCAGTTCGAGTGGTAATACCTTTTGGGGCGGTGATGCCTTTTCGAGTGGTGAGGTTTTGGGGCACTGCCCCGAACCCAATAGGGGCGTTGCCCCTTGACCCCACTACCGCCACTAGGGGCGCTGCCCCTAGACCCCGCTAATGGCGCTACCCTTATTTGTAATTTTGTACTTTTTGTTAGGTAGTGTGTGTAATTAGTATAATTTCAGGGAGTAGTAGAATATAAAAAGGGGAGTGATAGGATATATACTACATGGAAGTCATTTATTGGTTTTTTTCTTATTTATTTATTATTTCTGAGTTGGAGGTAGGCCTCTTACCCATATATCTATCTAATTTATCAAAAAAATAAGGGCAAATAACATCTAACCCACTTGTGGTTTGAAAAATAAGTATCAAAACCCCTATGATTCGGAAATAGCATAAAATCTCATCCTTCTCATTTTCACCCCATAATTGGGGGGTACAATGCTAAGTTTTAGACAAAAAAAAGAAGGTAAGATGCTAAGTTTTAGACAACACAGGGGGTACGGTGCTAAGTTTAAACAACATCGGGGATACTGTGTTCAGTTTTAGACAACATGAGAGAGTTTTGTGCAATAAAAAAAATCGTATGGTAGTTCTGTGCCTTTCAGTATAACCACGTGGGGGTATGGTATAATTTACCCAAAAAATAACTTTGCAAAAGTCATTTGCAGATCCAAACAATTAAAACAGCACAGCAACGCAACGCAGTCATTTATAAGCAGCAACATCTGAATTTTCATTCGAAGAGTCTCTCCCAACATCATTACCAACTCCTAAGAGAATGAGATCCTTTCGTAGCGAATCGACGTCCTTAAATTGAATGCCTTTGAAGCCAACGTCAATGGCGGCAGCAACATTCTTCATTCTGCACCAAATGCGTCGAGTCGTAGGTACGTAAATACGGAAGGCATTAAGACGTAGGAGCAATAGCGCGGAAAAATAAAGATACCTGTCGTCGATAAAGACACAATCGCCGGGCTCGACCTTCAGCTGTTTCGAAACATCCATGTAAAACTCGGGGTCGGGCTTTCTTTTTCCTGCATTTCATTCGAAGGCCGAATCACACCCATAGATTCGAAACAGATGAACTAATAAATGGATTTAACGACTTTTTTCGTCCCTTAAGTTGGGTGGTTGCACTTCTAGAATACAAAACTTACGAGGTTGTAATTTCAGGACGCTAACTTTCAAACTTGAAGCAATTTAAGGAAACAATGCTTCGGAAGCCCAATTTATTTGCCGAAAATTCGACACGTGATCCGCACATGCCAAATAATTTGGAGATAAATCCTACGTGGCGTCAGAGTTGTTTATTTGGGGATAAATTCTACATGGCAGTTTTAGGAAATCCAACTTAGGGGGTTACAATTTAAGGACAATAACTTTCAAAACTGAACCACTTTAATGATACAACAAAGTTTTTAATTGCTTTAGTTTTGAAAGTTAGCATCATTAAATTGCAATCCCGTAGGTTTGGTATCCTAGAAGTGCCACCCTCCCAACTAACGAGACGAAAAAAAAGTAGTTAATCCTTAATAAATCAAAGACGAAAGTGTACGAGAACAAGATTTCGATATAGTTCGAAGAGGCATGCTATAAGTTACGTAAATTAGATCAGATTCAAACCCATAGTACACGAGCAGAAGGTCCACGACAAGTAGGTGGAGAGCTTTAACTTGTCTTCAATCATTTGATACCTGCAATAGAAAGTGAGACTAAATAGGTAACAGAACCATAGCAGTAACACACTTCTGAGAATGTTATTAAGCTTTGCTTTCCGTGTAATAATATACCAAACTGGGTAGTTAGTGCAAGCATGCATCTCATAGCCATCCCTTTTCAGATGACTGAGCAGTCCTTCGATTCCTTCGATGTAGGAATATCCGTCTCTCATGCAAGCTTTGAGGCCTACGTTAAAAATCCATTTCGTCGAGCCCATTATGGAGCAGATTACAAGCAATAAAAACCTCAGATAATTGACAAAGCAAATGTAATCAGATATTATAAGTTTGTCACTGTTCTAACAAGAACTAGCTTTACCTTCCATGTCAAGTGATCTTCCATCCTCAAAAAAGATTCTTTCCAGCTCCACCTATAAAGATAATATATGATCGTTATGCACAAAGGTGAGGAACGACTTCTTGTCAGCACACAAATTTAGTTCAAAGGGCAACTATTGGTTAGTGGTTTTCGAACTATTACCTCGTCAATGTGCCCCTTTTCGAACTCAGTCCAAGCAGTAGGATGTTTGCACTGTAGAAGTTCCTTCAGAGACATTCTATCAAACAGTATACGAACAATTTTCAACTTCAAAGGCAGCACATAAACTAAAACCCTAAAGAATCAAAGAGATACAAGAAGATTAGATGCTCAAAGCAAATACAATTCGAAGCTGAAAGCATTTGTTGCAATTTGCAAAAAGACATTGCAAAAATCCCCCAATTTACATCCAAGTTTCAGAAAAGAGATTGAGAAACAAAGTACAATTGACACTCACCCAAAGAAGGCGGGGATATCTTCGTAGAAAGGATCGCGAACGATTGTGTCCATGATGTCGAAAAGCAGAATCGGAAGCTTTCTGTCATGCGACGACGTCGTTGGGCCGCCGCCACCGCCGGCGTTTGCTGTTTTTAGGGAGAAAACGGACATCTGCGGCCTTTTGGTGTCGAGACGATGATGATGACAATAGTGGGATTTCTTTGTTCGCCGTCGATGCTCTGATTTCACTAGCGGCAAATTGCTCAATCTACAAACCAACCTAAGGCCGGCCATTAAACACTGAAAATTTCAGAATCTTTCTTCACATACATGTAGAATCTGATAATGGATCTGCTTCGTCTAGATCGATGGATTGCCTGAGTTTATGGGTTTGCGAATCTTCAACAATAGCAGCGAAAACCATACCTTATCTTTCAAATACCATAAACAACCAAAACTATCACTCGCTAGACGACTATCCACATGCATTATATTATCCCATGAAAGTTATTTTATTTCTAAAATAATTTCTTTAATTTTTGAAGTCAGTTAACCTTTTTTAAATCTATTTCAAAACAAATTAAAGAATGGCAACTTCTTTTTTACTTTCCATCATCCTTGCATTTTCCCAGGAATTTCCAAATCGGAGAAGGTCGAAAACTTTTACCCAATGTAAGGATAAGCCAGCGGGCAAATACTCTGAAATTTTGTTATTGGGCCAACGCACACGGGCCCACATAGAAGGAGACTTAGACCGCATAAGTTGTGGGCTTCCATCCTAAAACTAATTGGTGATAGGTGGAGAGACCCAATAACTTATATGCTACTCAATTTCTTCCGAATTAGTCGATTGTAGGATACATGTGAATTATCAATCTCAACAAATACGAGACCGCCCGACCTGTCGATCCAATCGCTGACGGCCTTGTTATATAGGCTTTCATGCTACGAAAAGACCGTAGCTCGGGATGAGACAGAGGGTCAAAGGGAGGAGTTGACGGTTGGTTGGGGATGAGACGAGATGGCTCATGAGCCGGCTCGACTGAAGCTCGGTTCGAGCTCAAGCTCGTGCACCTGAGCTTTTGTCTTTCTTCTTTTCTTTTTAAATTTTTTTTATACCTAATCGATGATCGTGTCCAGCATAATGAACTATAATGCTGCTCGAGCTCGGGAAAAAAAAAAAAAAAAAAGCTCGACTCATTTACAGGTATGTGCTCGGGATATACTATATGTCTCTAGAGGGGCAACAACATTGACACTTTCTAATACTGCACTATCAGATGACAAATTGAAAGAATGGAAAAATAAGGAAAAGACAAACGTTCTTACAAGAAAACTTGAGCAATGGATTGTTCGGTGCTCGGGGATCTGAGGAGTATTCTTTTTCCCCGGAAAATGCAAATATTTTGTACGGAAAACCGATCAAATGGGCTGTTTCAGTTCGTAACTTCCCGGTGATAGCATTTACAGACGATGGAAATTCTAAAGCATTTCTTTTATCTCTCATTCCATCGCATCATAATACAAATTTCATGGTGATAAAGAGACTTTGCTGCTAGGATTTTGGATATTGTCTATTCGTGACTCTCATTCCATCGCATCATAATACAAATTCTAAAGCATTTCTTTTATCCATTGAATATTTCATAAACAAATTTCATGGATTGATATTATTGTAATTTAAAGTACACCTATTACGAGATATCTGAATTGTATCTTGGAAAACTGTGTCATATTTCATGTATACCGTGTAAGGCCATAGCATTTAATTGCTAGCCTCAACCTTATGATATATAATATATTAGTTTAGTTTATATACAAACAGGTTTTGTGTGTATTTGTCTTTCATGGTAAGAGGAAAATTTTGAAAAAAAGTTAAATTTTCTTACTGTTTCTTGCAATTCGTGTTTCTCTTTTGTCTTCTTTAAATGGGCTGTCACAAGTATATATTGTTATATATATAAAGAGACATTGAAATCATTTGGATTGATTTTTATTTTTATTTGATTATCTCGGGATATTTTCAAGATGAAACAGTCCTTGTAATAATGAGAATTGCACGAGCTTATTTGTTACAAGGACATGACTTAACGGATAGGCCCGTCACATAACAAGTTGGGAGGTCTTGAGTTCGATTCGACGATGGGCCTTCATTAACGTTGTTAGGTGAGCGTTGGGACATCCTCACCTGATCTCGGGGATTAGTCTCATTTTCGGAGTGTGTGGCGCAAGTTCGTAGCCAATTAAAAAAAAAAAGAAGAAAAAACGGTAGTGTTCTCTATATGGTCGGTAAACTATATGGAGAGGATTTCTAGGACCAATCAAAATTATTTTAAAACGGATCACAATGTAAACCGTCCAAAATCTTTTCTCGTACAAGGGAATTTCTTTAAGCTATAGGCAGAAAACAACATCGGACGACGCTTTATAAATACCGAAACAACTAATTTCATACGAATCATCAAAACAATTTGTTTAAAAATAATTAATTAATTAAAAATATGAGTCGAACGGCTACCATACTAGCCTTAGCAGTGGAATTAATTCTCTTGCTAAGAAAAGTAGCAGAGTTCCCTTTCAAACATAGGGAGATATTTGCTGCCTTAGAAGACCCTTTTCCTTCTTGTGTTCTACCAAGGCCCTATGACATAATCCCTGCAAATGAAGATACTGATAACTCTTCTGATATAATAGAGCAGCCTGGACTAGAACAACATCAGCTGATTACTTCTCCTCTTCAACCAGAACAACATCAGAACAATATCACAATTGATCCAAGTGATCAACAGTCAAGGGAGGAAATGCAGAGAAAGTCAGTAAGACAGTCAAGAAAGCCTAGTTACTTGAAGGACTATCATTGCAGTCATCTAACAGAAAAAAGAGAGTTGTATCTCCATCTAACGACTCATCGTGATTGTTGAGGAAGTATGGATCATTCGCCTGGGTTACGGCTGTGGAATTGGGTATTGGCGGTGTGGTGATATTGGATGAATCCTCCATTGTATGCAGGCAAGGTGTTTGATAGTGGTGATCAAGGGGGGGTCACGTGATAATTGCGGCTGGAAGAAATTGCTCTGATACCATAAGAAAAGTATTATTTTATTGATAAAATTTTCACACACAAATTACAGAGAATATCGCCCGCTTTTATAAAGGGCTCTTTCAACTAACTTTTAACCGTTAAAGCCACTAATAGAAACGCTAGTAGGAACGGCTATTTTGACAGTAATAAAACGCTCCTATTCTTCACACGCGTTTGATCACCTCTGCTTTTGCCTTCATTCTGTGCTTCATAAGAACATGTCTGATCTTCTATGTCTTGAATCTCTGCTCCACTTTCTTGTCTTGATTTTAAAACACTTGCTAAGTGCAAATAATATCTCCATCATCAAATGTGCTCCCGACACTACGGTCACTTTTATCAAGTGCAACGTAAACACGTGGAGGGGCGTTAACGATACTTACGGGGAAAATGTGATCAACGTGCTCGACGAATTGGTCAGTCGGACTCCCGATGAACCGAACTACACAAACTACTTGGTCGGAACGCTTGAGGATACAACTGTTTATGGATTTGTGAACTGCACCAACTCGCAGTTGGAACCCGATGACTGCTTCGCTTGCTTGGACCAAGCTTCTCCGCAGTTAGCCGACATGTGTACTTTTGCCATCGGGGCCGAGGTCGTGATGGTCGATTGTACAATTATATATGAATATTTTCCGTTTTATTACTGAGAAATATAGGTCCCGGAATAGTGAAAATATAATAAAGCATTGTTATTCAAATCACTGAACCTTATTACTGGCATTTTTACTAATATAGCCACATTCTAATTATACAAATTTTGTCTTGTACATATGTTTGAGCTTTTGTTTACTGAGTTGATATTCCTCCTTGAAATATGTGTATCAGACTGCTACAAAAAGTAATAGATATAAGATGACAATCAGTCTCAATATGTTTATGCTTCGTGAAACATGGGAATTTAGAGAATCTAAATTTTTAGATTATTTATCTCTTGCTGTTTGCAAATTCTTGAAACTAAATTTTGATCCGTAAATGTGTGACAAGTTCAAACGTTCCCGATTACAAACCTCTAGATTGTTACGGTTTGGAACTGGACTTCGGTTCCTGTTCAAACCGAATTTAGTTTTTATTGAAAATTTTATAAACAAGTTTAAACAAAATAATGGTTTTCCAACCTTTATTCATTTAAAAAAGCAAATGGCGGTTACGAATCTCCGATTAAACTGGACGTGAAACCGCCCATTCCCCGTGGTGAAGAGGTTGTTGCAGAGGCACGTGATGAGGTTGCTGCTGAGGGCCAAGTAGTGGTATGACATGAGAGATTGTCTATATGTTTGATGGAAAAGATGATGAGGATGATGTTGGGAATCCCGGTAGGATCCCTGGGCGCTCGTTCCTAGAACGACGGAAGTTTAAAATTTTTCGGGATTCCGCCTTTTCTCTTGAAGCGCTCGGTATTAACACGAGAACATAAACACGAAAAGAGAAGGGTTTCAGCCATTATACCTTGTCGAAAACCAAAGAAGATGCCGAGCTACGAACCATTCGAATCCCCGAAATGTAGTATCCCTCTCCTAGCACCAAAACGCACACGAACGGGGCAAGATCGTCACGCCGGCACCAACACACATCGCGGCCGAGGCTTGCTTGAGCCGGCTAAACCAAGCTCGGCGGCTCCTCCTCTTCACACGCACGCTGCGCGCACCACGAGAGAAAGATAGGGTCGAGAGATAGAGAGAGATCGAGAGAGAGAGGAGATTATAAAATCCTAGTTTTATTTTCTTTTAGCCAAAATGACTTAGGGTTTTTCAAAAATGAAAACCCTACTTATACCAATAAGTGTTGGCCGAATTCTTTGAGTGGAGTGGGGAGAAATTTTCTCACCCACTCCAAGCCATACCAACTCTCTTTTACTTGGTATGGTTGACTTGGTCTTCTTTTTCAAATTCAAACTCAAATTTAAATTTGAAATAAATATCAATATAAATTAATATATTTTCTATATTTAGTATATTTAAATATATAATATCCAATATAAATATTTAAATAATTTTCGAAACTTTTACTATATAATTTCAAAATTTATATATATATATATATATATATCTAATATATATATTTTATTTAATTCAAAATTAAATACTATTATTTTTCTAAAACAATAATAGAGATTTAAATCAAATTTAAATCATATACTAAATATTAAATATCCAATATTATATTTCAAAAATATTTCGTGAGGTGAAAAGACCATTTTGCCCCTCACTTGATTTAACCACAGTCAAACGAATCTTTCGGCCATTTAGGGTTTCGGCCAAGCTCCAAACCCCAATCTCTCAATTCAAGCCACATCCTGCTCTATTCTCATATAGACGTTGTGTCAGTTGCCCTTTTTAAGCCCGACTCTCTTGGTTCGTCTCAACCGGCTCTGGGAAGAATCCAGGAGTTCGGTATTCACCTAGCCAGCCCCGTGGTACCGAACCGATCCCGAGTTGAGTACGAATATGTGTAATTAACGAACCGACTATAGATTATCGTCCTACGTATAAACCCTTTACGTTTGTCCCGGTCGAGTGAAAGTCACGCGTAGTCGAACTTACAGAATTCGACTCTATGATGTTCGTGTCGGTGACATTTACCGAACTGCCCTCCATGACACTCGTGAGTCAGTTTTGAGCTCTGGCCAGAGACTTAGGTAAATTCCCGCACATCGAAAACTCCATATGACGTTAACCTCGAATTTAATCAAGGCCGTAAATCCCGCTCAGCGATTCAACCAACAATCACGTCGAAAGGTCAAGACCGCATTTCGCTGCTGACCCATGCTTCATGCAATTTGGGCCTGGCAAACTAGTGACTAATCAAGACCTTAAGACTAACCCCGAGTTAACCATTTCGGTCTAAGGTTCACGTAGACTACTATAGTCAATCGATCGATCAACGACTTTTCCAGCGTGTGATCGTTCGATTAAGAGTCAGTGTCCAAATACAGACAATCTCCTGATTCGTCTTGTATCAATGTCACGAGCTCTCACTTCCCAAGTGAACAGTTGGCACAACTGTTTTGGACCCGTCAACAAACAAGTCATACTCGTCATATCCAGTCACCCTACTGGAGACTGAGAGTTGTGGACTTAATTTAATATTACAGTATGTCAGCTTACTGGTGCCCCCTCTCTGTCCCCACAGAATCAGTAACTGAACTGTAAATATTGGGGTTTTATTAATTCGTCTTATTTACCCGACTGCAAGGTTAATTTATTTAGACGAAGTAATAATATGCCTTTTGTATTATTTGTCAAAACTCGAATCGGCAATAATAAAAACGTAATTCCATTATCAAATAATCCAATTACAAAAGTTAAACACAACAAAATTACACTAATGCCCTCGTACTATCTAATCCTCGTACGACATCTAGGGCATAAACCTCAACAGATGATGCTACTACAAGTGTGATTTTATGTGTTGGATGTTGTTTATTTGTTTTGAGATTATTTTTGTTTGTTGGATGTTTGATTTTTGTTTATGTAATTTTGTGTGTTGGATGATGCCACTGGGCGGGCCCAGAAAATGGTGGTCCGCCCCGCCCCGCTGGCGGGCTGTGGGCCGGCCCGCTCGTAGTAAATAAAAAATAAATTAACTATTAATTTAAATTATTAACCCATTTAAAAAATAAAATTCAAAGCTCAATGCAATAATTTATTATAAATCAATTAGCCCATTAAAAAATAAAGCCTAAATAACACAATCCAATATTTAATTAATATAATATAATTAAAAAAAATTAATATAGAGAAATTTTATGGTGCTCACCTTATGTGAGCACCTTGCGTGAGCACCTGTTGATTTGGCACTGATTCATGTCATATCAACGTGCTACATCAACATCAGATGTGATGTGGCATTATTTGACACATACTAGGTGCAATTTATCGACACATTTGATGCTGATGTGGCATGTTGACGCCTTATGTCGCACTCGATTTGTAATACTGATATGTGTCACGTCAACATGCCACATCAGCATCAGTGTGTCGATAAATTGCACCTAGTATGTGTCAAATAATGTCACATCACCTCTGATGTTGATGTGGCACGTTGATATGGCATGAATTAGTACCAAATCAACAGGTGCTCACGCAAGGTGCTCACATAAGGTGAGCACCATAAAATTCCTCTTTTAATATATATATATATATATATATATATATTTTAAATAATAGGCGGACTGGCACGCGGGCTAGCCCGCCCCGCCCCGCCAAAGCCTGTGGCCCGCTCTATCTGTGATATTACTTTTCTGTTAGTTTCTTGTCTAAATAAAAGTTCAATTGCAGACAAATAATGATAAAATATTGAGCTTTATATCAAAAATGGCCTAGAGAGAAGTTATGTGAGAGGAAGGAGAGAGAAAGATAAGATGAGTAGGATAGACAAATATATAAATTAATTTTTTTTAAGTTCCAATATGTAATGAAATAAATAGTGAAATAGGGATCATGGGCCAATGAGGCCTTGATCTAGTGGTTAAGTAGGTTTTAAGAATTTGTGGGTTAGGTCGTGGGATCGAATCCCCCCTCCCACAATTCCTTGAGTAGTCCTCATGGAATTAAATCTTATGACTATCGTTGTCAAATGGATTTGATATGTATTCATCTGGCCCCGGAGATTAGTCCCACCACTGGAGTGTATTGCGCAATTAAGCTGCCACATCTGTATGGCGCAAAAGCCCACGTCAATTAGCCCATAGACAGATCGAGTGAGAATACCTCTAAACAGAAAAAAAAAATAGGAATCATGACGCATTTTTATATATAAAAAAATCGCCGTTTCGAAAATCACAAAATCAAAAAAAAAAAAAAAAAAAAAAAATCTTTATCCATACGGTTCGGTTTGAACCAAAACCGTGGTCAATATTTAACCAAATAACAGTTGACCGTTGGTCAGTTAGGGTTTTCCGATCGGTATACCCATCCCATGTCTAGATTAAGGTTGGGAAGAACTCATTTCAGATTCGTTAACTCATTTCTCTTCTTTTCTTTCCTTGGTGTGACCATTATTGATTCATAGCAGAGAAAGAAAAGCTGTGATGCGCGCCAAATGGGTGTGTAGACGACCAATTCTCGGTTTTAGGCAGAAAATCAAACTATGGGCATGCTTTTCCTCATCGACTGCAAAGGTCTACCATTCAACCCTCGTCAGAGATGGCTCCATAACCACGCTACAGGCGAGCAACCATCTCCTGAGCCTTTACGTGAAAGGCCGTGACATGGATAGCGCAGCGAAGCTGTTCGGCGAAATTCCCGAGAGAGATGTCAGGAGTTGGACCACGCTCATATCCGGGTTTGCGCTTTGCGGGTGTCCCACGGTTGGAATCGGTTACTTTGCTGAGATGCAAAAGGAGGGAATGGTATTTCCCAATGTCTTCACCTTGTCGATCGTTCTCAAGTGTTGTGCTAACCTTCGCAGCGGAGGACTTCGAGCGGGAAAGGCAGTTCATGGTTGGAGTGTCAGAAATGGGATCGAGGCCGATGTTGCATTAGACAATGCGTTTCTTGATCTTTATGCGAAATCGGGAGGTTTTGATTACGTGGGAAGGTTCTTCGAGTCCATGGACTGCAAAGATGCTATTTCTTGGAACATAATGATGTCCTCGACTTTGACTCACCGTGACATGCCGGAAAGTCTCGAATTCTTTAAGAGGTTGCCCGTCAAGAGTGTTGCAAGTTGGAATACCATCATCGACGGGCTCTTGCAGCATGGATTTGAGAAACACGCAGTCGATCTTATGTATGAGATGGTTGGCATAGGGCAGAGTTTTAATGCAGTTACGTTCTCGATAGCTTTAGTTCTGGCCTCTTCCTTGAAGAGCTTGGAACTGGGTAAGCAGATTCATGGTCAGATGCTTAGGGTTGGTTTCAACAAAGATACATTCGTAAGAACTTCACTCCTCGATATGTATCGTAAGTGCGGGGAAATGGAGAAAGCATCGTTGGTTTTCGAGGAATTACTGGAAGTCTCTGGAGATGATGATTCGATGGCTCAAACTGTTTCTTGGAGTACGATGATTGCTGGCTATGTTCAACATGGTATGACCAAGGAAGCTTTACTATGCTTTCAATCGATGTTCCACAAGCAAGTCAAGGTTGATCCATTTACCCTCTCTACAATCATCACTGCTTCTGCTGACGCTGCTCTCCTGGTGCTCGGCCTGCAGCTTCACGCTCGCACGATAAAATTAGGGCACGAAAACGATATTGTCCTGCGTTCATCTATCATCGATATGTATGCGAAATGTGGGAAATTGAATGATTCTGTGTCCATGTTCGGGCAAACTCGTATTAAGAACATAGTTTTATGGACTGCAATGATAACGAGTTATGCCATGCATGGCTTCGGTAGAGAGGCCAGTCAGCTCTTCAAGGCAATGCAAGACGAGGGCTTTACACCTAACGAGGTTACGTTCATCAGCATCTTAACTGCATGTAGCCATGCTGGTTTAGTCGAAGATGGGTGCAAATATTTTAAGATGATGATCGATGTCTATAAGATGCAGCCTAGCATCGAACATTTCACTTGCATGGTGGATCTTCTCGGGCGAGGAGGTCACTTGAGGGAGATAAAGAGTTTTATTTACGAAAGCGGGATATTCCATTTAAAGGAAGTCTGGAAATCGTATTTATCTTCGTGTTGGCTCCACAAGAACAGCGACATGATCGATTCGGTTTCGAAGAAGCTGCTCGAATTGGAGCCTCTTGAAGCCGATTCTTATGTGCTGGTATCGAATTCTTTAGCCGGGAACAGTTCTTGGAAGGATTCTGCAAAGGTTAGGCATTTGATGCATGAAAAGGATATCAGAAAATTCCCAGGTTATAGCGCCGGTATGAAATAGAGACGTCGTACATTGAATTCTTGAATTATTAAACTCGAAGATCAAGCTATGGTGATCATCAAAATCTGGCGAATTTTCGAGCCATGACTGGGCAAGACTGTGGCATTTCGAGTTTGCTGTCGTTGAGATCGTTCCTGGCGAAATCTAACTTCGAAGGACGAAAAAGAAAGTTGCTGCAACATGGAAGTATTTGCCTGGAAGCAAAAAAAGATAAAAAAATGAAGGGAAAAGAAAAGGATAAAGAAAAAGGTTGCTGGCTTGTGATCTAAGAGAAGCTAGTAAATGGTGGAGCCCACGTATGGAACTAACAGAGAGAGAGAGAGAGAGAGAGAGAGGTAAGTCTGCATCAACTTAGTGTAAGCAAAAAAGCTCAAGTCAATGGATGACTCCATTAATAAAATGATAAGCCTCCTACTTTATATGTGATGTAAGTATTCACTTTGAACACGCAAATATAATTGTAACTTGAGATTAAAGCCAAAAGGGGGGCTGGGCTTTAGGTAGTAGTTGTAGTAGTATTATAAGTGATAGTTAGTTAGCCATTTTTTCTTACAATGTGAGCTCTGATCATTTCCTACTCATCTCTCTCTCTCTCTCTCTCAGATGACGGATCGCATCGAAAGACTTATACTGCTTCCTTTCACAGTGGGTTGCATCTCTGAGTCAAGTGTGCCAGTCGTCCTGCACCAGACAAAGAGATCACGGAGGCTCGAGGCTAGCTCGACGCTCGCAAGTACGTTTCGCTATCTATCTATCGAACTCTTTTTTCTTTCGACTCTTAGGCTGTGTTTGGATTGAGGAAAGTGGTGAGGAAAAGAAAACTAACGAGAAAATGATTTTCACGAGCTTTTCTTTACTTTCCCTCGTCATTTGGTGAATAGATTGATTTTCTACGATTTTAGCTTTAAACTTAGTTTAAATTTTTTTTCTTTTCTTTTCCTCGTTTATTTCTCTAATCAACCAAACATAAAAATTAGTTTTCCTTTTCCATTTTCTTTTTCCTCTCCTCGCTAAATTCCTTAAACCAAACCCACCTTTAACGACGCCTTTGGCTAGAGCTCTATTAACGAACCATTTTTAAGGTGCCAAGAAAGACGGTGACGAATATTTGGGCAGAGCCGATGATTCACCTCCCGAAAACTTGACGAGATTTCAGAAGATGCTCAAGAATCTCAAGAACTTCTCCACTCATTTATTCAGTAAGCAGCTGATTCGTTTAAAACTTGAGAAATGGATTGCTTCTTGTTGTTGCTAGAAACGCCTTTCGCAGTAACTTTTTCCCGTTTGTAGTAAATAAGGAGGGTATCAAAGTCGAAGAAGAAGAAGAAATGGAGATCAGTATTGGCTTTCCGACGGACGTAAAGCATGTAGCCCACGTAGGCTTGGACGATTTCCCGGGCTCAGATTTGTTGAGAAGCTGGAACGATCTGACGGAGCCTGAGTACGATATCAATGTGTTCTTAACGTCTGATATGATTCAGCCGTTTCAGATCAAGAAAATGTAGGATCTTTTTATCGCAGTGATCTGCCGAACGAAATAAGAACGGGAGGAAAATCATTACCATGGAGTGCGTTATATTTTATTTTTTCGTCTTACGGGTTTTTGCTTGATGTGGTTTGTAGAGGAGTTGAGATTGTATTCGAGAAAGCGTTTATAATAATGGAAAGAACGTTTACGCAAGTAAGCTCGACGGAGTTTTAGGGATCGAATCGACTGGGCAACCTCTTCCAATTGTTATTACAATCAACCAACCTCTGCGGCAACTTCGGCACAATGCTGCCGACCTAGAAACCCCGACGGGCTAAATAGGCAGCTCCATTACAACATCGTAAGCACGTGGAGTGCCCAACCAATGGTCTGCGGCCAACAAAAATTATTGATAAATTAAGATGTTTAATTGCTGAAATTTTGCAAATGAGGCCTTGGCCTACTGGTCAAGGAGGAGCCTTAAGGATTTGTGGGTTAGGTCGTGGGATCGAATTCCCCTCCCACAATTTCATGAGTAGTCCCCATGTAATTTATTTCTCATGACTATCGTTGTCAGGTGGGTTTGTGACGTATTCATCTGATCGTTGTCAGGTGGGTTTGTGACATATTCATCTGACCCCGGGGATTAGTCCCACCACTGGAGTGTGTGACGCAATTAAGCCTCCGCCAGGTCTGTGTGGCGCAAAGCCCACGCCGGTATTTAGGGGCTTACATATAGACATGTTCATACGGTTTTAAAAACCGGAACCGAACCGGTGGTCAACGGTTCGGTTAACCGGGATCAACGGTTCGGTTTCGGTTTTTGTTTTTTGAAAATCGAAACCGGCGGTTTGCAAACCCGATTATAACCGGCGGTTCAAACCGCCAGTTTATAAATTTTATAAAAAAAATGTCTGGTTTTGAAAAAAAAATTTATAAAACTTATTTTAATATTGAAATTTGAAGGTGTAAATGTAATTTTTTTTTTCTTTTTACATTATATTGAACTAGTAAGTTGTAATTTATAAATAGTTGGATTGGAAATTGGATTGAAAAAGATTTTACATTATTAAAAAAAATCAGTTGTAATTTATAAATAGTTGGATTGGAAATTGGATTGAAAAAGATTTTACATTATTAAAAAAAATTAATTTCCTTTTTCATTTTTCAATTAATAAACAAAAAAGTTCAAAAAAAAAATTCCGATTTGGAACCGGAACCGAACCGGAACCGGCGGTTCCGAACCAGTTCCAAACCGTAACCGAATCGTGATTAACCGCGATTTGGTTACGGTTTGAGCTTATGGCGGTTCCAAACTGGCAGTTTATAGCCAAATTGAGTGGGGATACCTCAGGACCGGGAAAAAAAAAATTGCTGAAATTTTAATTGAATGGTAAAATTGGAATAAATCTACAACTGAAGGGTAAAATTATATAAAAAAAAACGGCATACCAAATTTAGTGTGCCGGTGATGAAAATATTGTTTTGGCTTATAGTTGAAAATGCCTCTAAAAAAATTTCAACACCAGAAAAACAAATTAAATCTCCAAAATAAGCAGCAATTTAAAATACAAAAAACTCGAAACTAAGTCCCGCATTTTCGCCGTCAATTACCTATTTCCTCGCGCCAGACATAGCTCTTTCGTCTTCTTTGCTCGGAAGGAACGCAGGCAAAGTAACGAGCGTATTGACCCGCGAAACGCCTTCGAGCGCAGACCAATCGATTCCAACTCCCAACTCCGAGCTCTCGTCGTCGTCTTCTCTTTCACCTTGGAGGTTTGGCGCATTTCGATCATCGTTATTACCTTTAGATTTGTTCGAAGAAATGCTGGGCTCGTTTGTGTCTAGAAACAGACAGACCACAGCACAGTCGTCCACTTTCGAAGTGGGGTACTTTGACCTCCAAGCTCTAACCGCGGTCTGAACTATGATTCGAGCAGCTTGCGAATGGCTAGGGGCGGAACCGACAATTCGCACCACTTCATCGTTCGAGAGCACATCCCATACCTGTCGGCTCGCTCCGTAAGAAAATTTGCAGTTGAATTAGAGAAAACAATTTAAGAGGGATTCTAATATACTGCACCCCGTCTGTGGCTAAGACTATGAACTCGTCCCTGTCGGTTATTCGTCTGTAAGAAACCTCGGGAATGGAAATGAGGCCATACTCCTTAAGGCAGAAGTCTCCGAAAGCACGGGCCATTGCGAGCCCAGGAGAGTGGTTGTTCGGTCGCCACACCCTCGCAACCTCGGGCTCGTCGTAGAGGGCGAAGACGCGCCCTCTGCATTTTCGAATCCTCTCCGCTTCGGCTGTAGAGTAAGAGAAAACGCTGGTAAGAAGAACAAAGAAACTGAACTACGACGATAAAAAACTGATTTTTGTCTTTATTTTTTTTTTGTTCGTCATTCTAATGAATGGTACCTGGAAGATCGGGTTTGAGATCTACGGTCAACTGGACAGCAGTGAGCGAATTATTCTCATCCCGAGTGCCCAAAACAGCCCTCGAATCCCCAATATTTCCAATCACGACATCTCGACCCTATGCGGAAAATCATTACACTGCTGAACGTTCTTTTAAAACTACACTGAGAGAATACATTAATTAAATGTCTCGTAACTTATGATTTTCTTACCTGTTTCACCAAAGTCACAGCTGTACTTCCGCTGCAGAAGCAATCGGTATTAGCATACGTCCTCAACTCCCTATCCATGGCCTTAAAGGCCTTCAGAAATGAATCTTTCAACGTCTGAAAGATCTCGGGTTGCTTCTCAGTGTCTTCAACGTTGAAATAAGCTCGATCTTTCTCGCATGGGGATAATAAAGAAGTGCTTTCGGAGAACAAACCGCCCGCAGCGTTTAGGCTAAAGTCTCGAAGAACCTCCTCGCTCTTAGCATTGACTTCCCAATGCGAACTAAGCTTTAGAGGAAGAGAATCTCTAACTCTCTTTGCGACGAGGTGGCCGTAAGGACCGTGGCCGTCAAACACCCCGCAGAAGACCGTGTCTGTCCTCGAACCAAACTCCTGCATGTTTGAGGTTATCGTGTAATAATTTCACTCATATAAGCAACTTTTACGCATGATAGAACTTGACATTGTGAATCTTCGGTTTTATACCAGAAAAAAAGAATAATAAGACCTCACATACTGATCGAAGATTAAATGTCATCGAACAATAGATGGGAACAAATGGATAAGAAGGCGTCAGCATAGGACTAAAGACAACAATCGATAAAAGCATACGGATAGAGGTAGCCAGTGGATTAGCATACACTGAAATCTAATGCCACGTAAACTCGCAACCGCCCAAGCTAACGACAAACGTTTCATTGATCAAAATTCACTCCGTTAAGACGAACTCATTAAGTTTAAGGAACAACCCGAGGATAAAAAAAAACAAACAAACCAACCAACCTCCCAAACAATCATTGCATCCTGATTGGTCCCTTTCTTTCCCTGCTGAGTAAAGAGGGAAGCATTCTTGCTCGCACCGTTCGTGTAAACACGACCCGAGGTCCCATACAGATGATCGAACGAAGAACTTCGAGAGCCTAACCTCTTAGACGAGCCTCTTCTCTTCGACGGGCTCGATGATGGATTGGATCGAGGGCTCCCGCTGTCAGAGGTGAGGCAGGAGCCCAGAGATAGCGCCCTTAATACATCGACTATGCAACCCAAGCCAGATGAACAGTAGGCCCCACTGTTTTCCACGTTTGGATCCGTGATTCCAACAAATGATCTTCTATATATCCTCTTAGTTTCTAGCAAAAAAAAAACAGTCCTCGATTATGTAATGATGGATGTCCAAGCAAGGTGATTAAAATTAGCAATAATTCTTCAGAAATCTATATAACTACACGAAAAGAAACAGATCTGTCAGAATAAGAAAAAGAAAATCAATGCCTTTTCACAATCCACTTGAACAATTAATCCAATACCTTGTCAACCCTTGTTCAATTGATCCAAGAAATCAAGCAATTCATAATGCAGAACATTCTCCAACAAATTTCTATCAGCGGAGCTAAACGAATCAAATCGAGAGAAGCCCAAAAATCAGAAGCCGAATTAAATTTCAATAACGCGATTTTGGACAGATAAGAAGCAATTGGGAAATGATGATGGTCGGATTAGAGCACGAATTCACAAAAAATTGCAGCCGATTGGAGCTTTTTTATACATCGCAAAAGATTCGACGAAGAAGGAGCTATTTTGTTGTGCTTGCGAACTGTGATCCGTGAAACATTCTTTATACTTATTAGACTCTTGTAATAAATTAACTAATAATAAGATCATTAATGATGCAATGATTAATCTTTATGCTAAATGGCATATAACTCGCCCGTGGTTTAAATAATAAATATCAAAACCTCTATAGTTTGTAAATAGTATAAAATACTATCGTGGTTTATTTAATCATTCGATCCTTGTCATTTACATCCTCTAATTGGGAGATACAATGCTATATTTTAGACACCGTAGGGGGTATGGTGATAAGTTTTAGACAGTACATGGGAGTTTCACGAAATAAAAAAAAAAAATGATAGTAATGCGCATTTCAGTATATCCACGTGGGGGTATAACATAATTTACCCTAATCTTTATCTATTGGTCCACCAGTACTAATTGTTGAGATTTCTATTTCATTCCACATCGAATAATTCTACTCATCCAACTCACCTAATATACTCAAGAGACAATCTCACCTTACCAATTGAATTTAGGATAAAGCTCTCGATTTCTTAATATGATATCAGAACGGGTTCGATCTATGCTCACCGTCACATGATTCATATGTTCACGTGTTAGGCCAGTCACGCCACACGTGAGGGGGCCTGTTGAGATTTCTATTATATCCCACATCGGATAGTTATACTCATCCGACTCACCTAATATACTCAAAAGACAACTTCACATATTACCAATTTGTTTTATGATAAAGCCTTTGATTTCTTTAATACTAATGAACACAAATTCGAAAAAGAAAGGATCATTAAAGATACACAAAGTTGGATTTAATTTACGTAGGATATTAGTTCACATGGATTTGGACTAAGTCATACATATGAGTGGGAAAAGATAATATATTGCAGATATTAATTCATTATTAGGATTAACAATGAAGTAAATGGTCACTAATTATTAATGTCATGGATACTCATGAATTTGAATCAACTTGAACTCTATACATGTTATAGTTTGTGCAAATTTAGGACAATATATTATGAACTATGGGGAAATTTATTGGGCCGAGATAGTCCTATAGATTTGATTTAAATTGAGCTTAGTAAGAATTTGGAAATTAGTATCTAAAAAATATATTTATTATACCAAATTGCAGTACTATTAGAGGATCTTCCATGTGATTTGACATGTGCGGCTGTTTCATTGACGAGGTGGTCCACATCAGTCATATGTGTACATTTCAAACGAAATTTTTATTTTTTATTTTTTTATGTCCCGAGGTATTCCCACTCGATCTGGCTATGGGCTAATTCCTAAATATCGGCGTGAGCTTGCGCCAAATAAATCTGGCGGAAGCTTAATTGCGCCACACACTCCAGTGGTGGGACTAATCCCCGGGGCCAGATGAATACGTCTCAAATCCACCTGACAACGATAGTCATAAGAAATAAATCTCAAGTGAACTATCCAAAGAATTGTGGGATGGGGAATTTGATCACACGACCTAACCCACAAATCCTTAAGGCTCCTTGACCACTAGACCAAGGCCTTATTGGCAATTCAAACGAAAATTTAAGAACTATAGTTTGAGTTGTACTTTTGTGTATAGTTATGACATTTAGGTTTGGTTTATTTAAGAATTTCGTAATAATCTCAACTATACAATGAGTCTTCCCAAAATGCACCCATGACATGAAGTAATCGGTTGAAGAAGAGACTTACACAAATAGTGTGATTTTAAAAAAAAGTTTTCAAAATTAGATAACTTTATACTGATGTTACAAAACTAATCAACTTTTTAGTTTTAACTTTCATTATTTACATGTTTCACCATATAAACTTTTAAAATTGCAAATTTTTTACGATCATTATCTCAAACAAGTAAAATAATCATTAATAATTTTTTTAACCACCATTCCTTTTTAACAATGTTTTATGAATTATTATTATTATTATTATTATTATTATTGTTATTATTATTATTATTTTCTGGAGAACTGATCTTTGAAAAGTAACATTACCGCATAAAACTAAAGAAAAAAGAAAAAAAAATACTTTTTGAACATCATATATTAATCTCACTATTTCTCCAACCTGATTTGTTATCTAGTTCGGGTTTGGGAACCAAAAAAATGAATCGGTCGGCACGGTTTTTTATTTTAAATTTACTATGTCAATAAATTAATAAATAAAATAGCGGGTTAACATCGACTATAATATCTGTTATCGGTTTTGGGGCTGATTATTCCTGAAACTAGAACTAAACCGACTAGGTCTGGTTCTGAACCGATTTGCCAGATTCTAGATAGATACGGAGCGGATGCCATGTCTAAGCAAGGCTTTTACCCTCTCAATTATTTTTAAAAATTAATTTTGTTAATAAGAAATTACTAAAAGAGAACGGGGTTAAAATATAAGTAAACATCAATTTTAATGAAAATCGCACGCATGCCTCACAATAAATCATGTACAGATCGATAAAATTGAAAGTTACTGAAGTTAGGGAACAAAACTAAAAATTTCTACCCCAAAATTTGAACATGAACTCTAGATTGTCTGCTTCGTCGAGCTTCATTGACATTAGAAGAAAACAGTACGAACCCCCCAAATCCTGCAAATATTACAAAATTCAATCCAAGGGGCACGTGCACGATTGCCGCTATAATCATGATGGAAGGATCAAATTGGTCCAAAATCGACAACATCGAGGACTAAATTGATTCAGTTGAAATATTAGGAACTAAATTGGTTCACATGGTAAACATTATCGACTATTATGGGTTTTCTCCCAATTTATGTGCATAAATTACTAGTTATATAAGAATCTTTTATTGATATACATCGAAGAAATTATTAAGCACATACATAGAAGAGAACAATAATTTCTTATTTCAAGCCAACACATCGCACTGATATAATTTAACAGAACCAAAAACCCTACCTAATCGTCTTTCGCTGTTCATTTACATCGTCGTCGGCATGCACCTCCTCCACCATCTTTGACAAGCACCTCTTTTACATTTTTGTGATTGTCACTCGCTTTCTCTTCCATCCGCTCTTTTTACAATTCGAAATATATGTTGAAAGTTCAAAAGGTTGAGTGTTTTTAAGTTTTCACTAAAAGAATATCTTGGTAAAAAGCACATGAATTACTCACACTTGATTCTTTTAGTTCTCAACCCCTTTCGCTTAATTCTCCCTTCATGCACATACTTTATTTTCTAAATAGAACGTTTGTTGGTTTTTCCATTATGTCATTACTTGTTAGGAAAACGATTCTTGCAAATAAACCGTAAAAAAGTCGAAATTCGAAACGAAGGATTTAACTACTATCATTATTATTCATTCATATAATAAACAGAAACAAAAACCCTAGACTAGATTGGTCGCTGGCTGGCTGGGTGGTCCTTGCTCGCATCTGCAATGTCCCCTACGAGTAGATGGATCATCGGGCTCACAAGTATAGTAGTCCCCTTTCGAGCAAATATTCTTACAGTCATCGTCCGTCTTGCATTCATAATAGTCGTCGTCGAACAGGCCGTATTTTGGACAGGTGCAGAACCCACCGATGCACGCCTTAAAACGAAGCCCACCAGCCGAACGACAGAAAGAGAGCATGCAATCTCTTACCGTTTGACAGCGTATTGGTTCTTCTGCAGCAAACGCCGAGTCTGCTGATTATTAAGAGACAAGACAGTTAGTAATAAGAAAAATTATTAGTTGTTTACA
Source organism: Lindernia subracemosa (assembly GCA_028392965.1). Classification (NCBI taxonomy): domain Eukaryota; kingdom Viridiplantae; phylum Streptophyta; class Magnoliopsida; order Lamiales; family Linderniaceae; genus Vandellia; species Vandellia subracemosa. The sequence goes on from JAQPCC010000005.1 coordinate 4,180,892, forward strand.
TATACATATGTAAGAGAAATTGAAGTTTTATAAGGATGGAAGAGAGGACTTGCCATTGACAATGAGAAGAAGAAGGGCTACAAGGAAGAACAATTTCTTATGAGCCATGTTTGGATTTGTGTGTTTGATGAATGATGATAATTAATAACGACTATGATGAGAAAAAGAAGAAAATATGACTGAGTATTTATAGATGAGTATGCATAATATTTGTGGAAGGAATTTCATTATTTGTGTAATATGGTACGGTGGAGTAATTACCTAAGTTGCTCTTTGGATTATAGAAATAAAATGTATTTTCGTAATGATGTAATTAATGGGTTTTATTGAAATGTAGAGAGAAGGTTTGATATTACAATAATTACCGAATTTATTAGGTTATTTGTTGGTAATCTGGCAGATTATCTAATGAAACACTACAGATATTTCTTGGGCTTTGGAATACTTTTGGCCTTTGGGCAAATAGTAAGATTCCAAGTGAGCCTGGCCGACGCTATTTCTTTCAAACTCCATTTAAATAAGTTCGTTAGGCTCGTAATTTGGAGTGGTTCTATTTCGAGACATTTGTTGCTGTATCTTGAGAAACGGTTGTGGTATTCCGTAAGCACCGTGAGCGGGGCAATATCATTTTAAGGAAATAGCGTTTAACTCTTGCCTCGACTATAAAATCAGTTTTGCATCCATGTGCGCGTTCGATATATTTGTTGGATATTTAATAATAAAAAATGGGCTTTCGGCGCTTGTTGGGTAATGACCATTAAATATCCTTCAATCGGTTTTTATTAATTCGATAAGCTATAGTTTTTCGAAACTTGAAATTGTTGAAAGATTCATAGTCTACGTTTCGAGGGAAAACTATCGAATATTAATTTATTCAAAATCGATATCGGGTGAATGAGAAATTAATTATTAAAGTCGGCTCAATAATAATATAGTAAAATGAGATAGTATATAAAGGAGGGGATCAAATATCCCACACTGGTTAAACACAACCATTTTTCTCCTCCTTATATATAAATTATACATCATAAGTCATTAAACAAGTGGTGCGCCCGATGAGGTGGACTCAAGGGCCCGTGAGCCCAAGTTCAAGCCCGAGCCCACAAGCCCAAGTCCGTACCTAGATTTAAATTTATGCTCTGATGACGTGGCACCGACGATGGTGTGATACCGATGATGATGTGGCAATGAGGTGTCATCCACGTGGTGCACGATGTGGCGATGACGCGACGGTCTTGCTGACGTGGTGAGTTTGATGACGTGTCAGTGACCCATGGGCGTGAGAGTGTGACGCCGTGGCGTTGGTTGACTGACTGGGCATGCTGAGATGGCAAGATCCGTAGGGTCGATGGATCGTGACGGATCGCGATGAGACACAATTTGAGCCGCTAGATCGAGACTCAGGTCGATCCGAATAACCGCTCCGACAATTTGATCCGAAGAGGTGGTTTGAAATTGTATTATTATCGAATAGACCCAAAAGTTGCGACTATTCATAAAATTACCCCCGATCAAAGTGGTCAAGCGGTCAACAACGGCTAAAATTGGCCAAAAGTTGTGATTATTGGCAAATTGACTACATAACATTTCAGAGTCTATAAATAAACCTCTGCAGAATTGGAAAAATCATTCATCTCACTCAATTGCATTAGAAATTGGTCATTCATCGTCCTAAAATCATTCATTTCACTCAATTGCATTAGAAATTGGTCATTCATAGTCCTAAAAAAGCATAGTGTAAGAAAATTGCGAATTTCGAGTAGTTCGCCCGATAATTTTGAATCATATTGCTGCGATTACGAAATTTTAAAGTCACAATTATCTTGGGAACAATCGCCATAACCCGAGAGTATGTATTATCGGGGCGATATCGACTTACGAAGAACGTATATAATGTGCGCCTCGACTTACAGTACAATACAACACCAAAATCAGCAATACTATTTATTATTATAGATATAAATATATATAAACGTGCATACGAAAAATATACCCAACAATAGAATCACTGATGTACTCACCGGTTATTTCTGTCGAGTACAACAATCATTATATTGTCGAGTATATTTTCCGTATGTATATAATAATAATAATAATAATAATAATAATAATAATGATGAGCGCACATGAGGATGCAAAACTAATTTTATTCGCATATATAGAGACCGTCAAACATTATTCTTTACTAATTTAGTTTAAAACATCAACGAGACCGTCAAACATTATTTTTTAGTAATTTAGTTTAGTTTCTACGTCCAAGATTGATATATAGAAAAAAAAATAATATTGTTGATTATTTTTTCTTATCTAATTAGCCGTTTTGATACTGTCAAATAATCCATACATAAATCGCATGATAAATGTTCAGATCGTAAATACGATAATATATTTAAAACATAATATCATACTTTTTATACACCATTAACACAAATTACACTTATACTTTTTATATAATTTTTATAATTGTAACATACAAACAAAATTACACTTCAATATTTTATATACCATTATAACATAATAAGTAAATATTTTCATAAAGAAGGTCATGTTTAACTCCAATCTATTTTAACAAATTATTTATTGTTATAAAATATTTACTTTATAATATGTAGATCTTTTATTGTTATTATTATAATATGTATTAATTATATTATTATTATAATGATATAAACGAAATATAATGGGAACAAAGTGAGAGGAGCTTTTCAATATTTTGTGTACGTCCAACAAACTAATGATGTAAAAGAAAAAAACTATAATCCTCACTCTACCATTTTTCTCCTCATTCTCTCTAAAAAACACAAACTTAGATTAAAAAAACATCTCCTCCCCCTTTTTCCATTAACCGAGTTAGGGGGAGCTCGTCTTCTTTTTTTTTTTTCTTTTTTCTTTTTTACTTTTGATTTGACTTTTATTACTGTTGTCTCATTCTCCCCTCGTGGGAGCTTTTGTCTCCCTCCATGGGAGTTTCTTTCCCATTTTTTTGGGACTTTTTTTCCCCATCTATGGGTGTTTCTTCCTCGATAGCCCGGGGCTCTCATTTCAAAGAGTTCTCATCTCTAGATTGGGTTTTGAGAACTTTTCTTGTGTTACCTAGAGTATCCATTGGGGAAAATCTTGAATTTTACCAAAAGAGGTTATTCAATTACGTTATAGGATGTGGCTACTTTCGATTCAAGATGGATGCGTAAAAACAAAAGAAGGGATGTGATTTCTCTCACTTTTATTTTTAATATCTCTATTTCTGGTTGAAAGCTCGTAGTCTGTAATATTTCTGTTTTTACTAGCCATTATATCATGGAATTATAAGTTCAGATTGGTGTAGATGTTTTAACTGTTGTTTCTTTGAGTAGTTCCATATATTATTTTGTTTTACCTTTAATTTGATTTATTGCCGCTCATTGATTGAGCTTTTGTCTCGGTTTGTTCATTGTCGCTAGAAATAGCTTTTGGGTTGTTTAACATAACACATGTAATTTCTTGTTATAATGAGATAGCAAGTTTTCGTTTGAAAAAAAAAAAAAAAAAAAAAAACTAAATATGAGATCTATATATATATATATATAGGCAAACATGAGCAAACAAATTAAAAATGAATTTAGTTGAGGTAATAAATTGTATGTGTATGGCATCTATGCCATATCTTATTTTATGTTTTTAAAAAAATACATACCTATACATACATTCTATGATGTACGTCTCCCGCAGCCTAATGTACAAAAAGCTCATTAAAACAATTGCATGTCCAATGTCCATTAGTTGGGCCCCACATAATATCCACAAATAAATGAGCTTCGAGCAAAACGACGTCGTCCTATTGCAGCTAAATAATCTCCAGATCAGCACACACACACACACACACACACAAAAACTTTGATTTCATCGACGCTGAGTTTTTCCAATGGCGACGTCGTCGTTTCGAGTAGCGACTGCATCTGCGGCTCCGGCCGCCGAAGATGCTCGCAGATCTTCCAATTCCCTGCACCTCGGCCGCCGCGCTAATTCTGCTAAGGTCTCCTTTCGTCTATCCCACAGGCCTAAGCTCCGCTTTCTCTCTAAGGTATGACGGCTTTTCCTAACGAAAGTTAGATCTTTTTTTTTCTTTTTCT